>RJWH01000034.1:1401163-2001163 GCA_004363575.1 Solenodon paradoxus
AAAAAAAAAAAAAAAAAAAAAAAATATATATATATATATATATATATATATATATATATATATATAACTACTGGATAAAAGAGTAAAAACAAAAAATCTCACTATTTGCATGTGTTATTCCAAGTGAATAATCTGGAAAACTACTATAAGTAGTAAGATAGATCAATATATTAGTAAGATACAAAATTAACAGAAAAATTAAGTTTTCTACACTCAAATAATAACTAATAAAGTAAAATGCAATAAAACACTCAAAAAAACAATGAAAAATCCCAAATAATGAAAAAAAATCCTTTCAAAATGAGGGAAAATAGTAATTGAATATTTTTACACTAGGAGAAACATATTTCATAAAATTCAAATAATAAGAATAACCTATTAGCCAGGAATAGATAAACAGATATGAAATAAAATAGCAATTTCATAAGTAAGTTCACATAAGTAAGAATATATATAAAAAGGTAAACTTTCAAATCATTGTGGGGATAGATATGGAGTTAATAAACAGTGGTGGATCATTTAGAAAAAATTAAGCTCTACTTCGAATTATGCACTTAAGTAAATTATAGCTAGATAAAATATTTTAATGTAAAACTTTATTTTAAATACTAGAAAAATATTTGTATAATTTTTATAAAGGGGAAAATAAAAAACCTAGGAGTAATAAAGAATGAACAGCGTTGATTATAAAATTTTGAACAATCATATGATAAGATGTTCCATAAAAAAATGAAAAGACAAGCAATATTCTAGGACAAGTTGTCAAGTTAAGAGTCCAAAAATTGGCTGCCAGTTTTTATTAAAAAATCAAAAAGTTTTATTGAAACATGACCTCACATATTGTCCATGACTTGAATATTATGACCAAGTCTCGATAGCCCGCAAATCCTAAAATATTTGCCAAAGACTGACCTAGCAGAAAATATGTGGAACTTATATAAAGGACAAAAGATTGTTATTTGAAAAGACTACCAGAATAAATTAACAATGCAAAGCTAAGTTTACAAATTACAGCAACACAGAAACATACTACTTTGAGAGACTCAGAGCCTTAGAAGTACCAGAAGTTGTCAGTAAAGTATGGATATTTATAGGATTTTGAAGTCTAGTTCCTAGTCCAGTAAGTAAATGCAATTCTTTGAATGAAGATATCTGATTGAAACTGAAAAAACAAACCAAAATAAAAGGTTATTAAAATACAGCTGGCATATGATAAACTATACATTTTAAATATACTATGTGATATTCTGACATATTTTAAACCCATGAAACCATCACCAAATTGTAGGGATCAAAGGAAAAGTTTGTTTACTTCACTGAGATTCTTCACAGACTGGACAAATAAACAAATTTAACATTAAGTGCAATTAGTAAGAGGAAAACCCAAATGTAGTAACATATGTATGAAGATTTTACATGGTGGTAACTTCTGATGTAGCAGGGGTAGACCCATATTTATATCCTGAGTTGATGCATGGAAAGGGGACCTGGGGTCTCAGGGGTCAGAGGATGGGATTATCACATGGCAAGGAGGAATGACTCATCCTAACTCTAAAAGTAACGATAAATAACTTCCCTTCCTACTTTCTTCTAGAGAATGAGGACAAAGGACCATTTCTAGCTCAGAAGGGTGGTGGCCCAGAAGTGTACATGTGTTCTATGATTAAGAGAAAGACTAAAGTTGTAGAAGAATATGAGCTTCTCCTCTGCCTGTTGGCTGACTTCCACTGTGTTGACCCTTGATGTCAGAGTTAGGAAATACACAAGAGACTAATCCTGAAATATCTGAGGTGTTCTGTTTTCAGCCCACTCAATGTTCATATACTGAATGCATCCATTAACCCCAGAAGTTTCCTCATGTCCGACCTTGCAACACTCCCTCTCCCCCACTGTTGTGCATTACTTTATAACTACTTTAATTTCTCTTTGCAATGTATTGTAGTTTTAAGTGTACTTGTCTTGTACATGTTTTGTCTGATATATCTCAAAGAATTTGGCAACTTTAATGCTTTTAGAAAGGTATTTATGTGTTTAATTACAATTACCAATTGTTCAGTAGTTGTATGTAGAAAGAGACTTAACTTTTCTATACTGACATTGTACCTGAAATCTTGCTAAAATTACTGGCTCATTTTAACAACTGTTTGTAAATTTTATCAGACATTCCATGTAGATTACCATGTGATCAGCAAATAACCATATTACTTTCCAATAAGAATGATTTTCTCTATCATTTCCTTCCCTCCCTTTCATCCTTCCCTCCCTGTCTTCCTCCCTCCCTCCCTCCTTTTTACTTTATTGTGCACTCTAAAACATCTAACACAATATTAAATACAAAAGATATAAATGGATATCCTTATTTTGTTCCTCATCTAATGAGCAAAGTATTCCATTTTTTTAAATCATTACCTATAGGTTTTTCATTAATGCCATATATCAAATTAGAAACTCCCTTACAATATTAATTTGTTCATATTTTCATCAGGAATAGAGGTTAACTTTTATCAAATCTATAATTCTTTTTTCTATTTAGATGATCATAAGCTATTTATAATATCTGAAAGAGCAATCTATTTGTCAGAGATATCCTACTGACCATGACTCCTATAAAATTGGTAAAAGGTAGATTTTCCATATATACCAGTAATCCTTATTGTTCATATAACTTAACTATGGACAATATCTGTCCAGAGTCTAAAATATAGAAACACTAGACTATAAATTATTTTCTTTCCCTCTTACCTTAATCATTCATTCCCATTTATCACTCATTATTAAACATGTTAAAGAGGAAGAGAAGGAAAAACAACAAGGGAAAAAGGAGATCAATTAGGAAGATAAGATCAATATAATGAAACACAAGCAATGTGTAGAAATAATTCAAATAGTCAGCCAACATATGAAAAAATATTCATTACTAGGGATTACTTATTGGAGTCTGCTTCTAATTTTTTATGTTTCATTACTCCCAGTGACTCTTGTGCCAAATTGCAGTACTGTATTTAATTCATCTTTTATATGTCTTAATACAATTTGAAATGAATCCCCATTGATTATTCTTCCTTTAGAAAATTCTTAGCTGTTTCATCATGAAATTTTCTAAACTTTTGAATGTTTACCTAATTATACCTTTATATATATTTATATTTTTTAAATCCCATAATAGATGCATATTCTATAATATATTTCTTATTTCTGCCAGTGTGGCAATAAAGTATCCATTGTTGGTGGTAAATTAGATATCTAATCCCATAAATCATTGAGTTTCCCTAATTTTGAGCTTTATGAATCTTGTAATAGTTCAATGGTATCTATGGGTACTGATGTTTAGTCTGGGAAGAACAGATAAGGCAACCCATTGAATCAGCAAACCCAGAAGAGCAGCATACTTGCAACCTAAGCAAAAATTCTTTTGGCAAGAGAATTTAGAAAAATACTCAATAGTTAGGTGTGCATAAAATAAAACTCAAGTTAATTACACAGACCATTGATAACTCATCCATCTAACAAATCTTAAATATCAAGTGCAAATGAAAAGAATAAATATATAAAACTTATGTAGAGATTCTTTAATCACTTGCAAAAGATTTGGAAATGTCAAAATATAATGGTGGATTTATTAATTACTAATTTCTTAATGGTTCCCCTAGACACATTTTCCTTTGAAGGGGGCAACTCAAAGATCAGCTGCTTCAGTTTTGCATGTTGATTAAATGGTTTCTAAATCTACATACTTCCAATCTCATTATTTCCTGGTATCTGCAAGTCATAATCAAACAAAATATAAACCATTATTTTATCATTAAATCATTTGTTCTAACTTTCTTGATAATAGTGCTACACGTTACTCCATTTAATTTACCCACGATAATATTAGTATCAGATATATTTTTTTATCACTTCTTTTATTGTTCATATTTTCTCAAATCTTTACCCATCACTTCCAAAAACACAAAATAATGAATTGACCTGCTTCTAACTATAAAATATCCATAATTCAATGAATATCAAATATGTACCAAACTCCAAATCGGTTTTATGTTGTCCTCATCCAAAAACCTTTAGCTTGTGCCTAGATGGAATTTGGACCAAGGTGTAACCAAATCTGTAAACACTGATGTATCTAAAATAACTACCCTCTATTGTTCCAGTCTCTTTTTCCAAATATAAATAAACCAGTGGCAAAAGTCACATTTTGTAAGTCATCATGATATGATCGCTGCCATGGTAGAAATTCAGGTTAGTTTTCAGTCATTATTTACCCAGTAAGGGAAGAAAAGTAATTTTCTCTCTACTTTTTTAGGTTCTATAATAAAAGACAAATTATCAGGAGAAAAGCAAATTTAATTTAATATCATATTTATATGGGCCCCAAAGATATGAGATGCAAAGAAATTACCAAAGCAGGTATATTTTATACCTTTTAGACAAAGAAAAACATTTCTGAAGGATTGACAAGTTGGGGCTGGGGGTAGTAAATGAACTAGAGAGGAAATAATATCTTTGTTTATACACACTTCTTCTAAATATCCAGTCTCTCATGATAAAGGTCTCTCTCTATCTCCTGGTCTAGAAAGGATACCTTTCAGGTGGGAGAGTTACTTCTTTTTTCTAGGACACAGAGGGTCATAAATTCCTTCTTGTATTGCCTTTTATATTTTTTAATTAAAAATAATTCATATTCCAAAGGTGTATATTTGGGGGTAGCCTATTTTGCTCCCTTCAATTCTCCCCCAAACTGCCCTACTCTTAGTAAGTATGTTTATATGCATTTTGTAGTCCCCACTACTGTCAAGTAAATCTTATCATTAATTGATTTAACACTACGATTTGATTTATATACTAAATTCATTATTATTCTCAGTCCCTTCAATTTACAGTTCTATTAAAGGGCTTATTTATTTTATGAAAGTTTTCTAACATACCTTAATACTCCTCAAGGTCACCTGTAATAAGCACTCCAGAAATCATTTGTGATTCAGGAGTATCACCTGTGTGTAATTGTTATGTGAATGTACTCAGGGTGCAGAGATGTGTCTATCACTTTGCTCACTGGTCTTTATCCTGCCTCCCTTGTCCATCAGCCCTGTTGCATATATCTTTTGAAATTCATCATAGAACTTGAGGCAACAGCAAATCACTGAGTGTTTATGCTTCACTCACCAATCTATAGTTCTGAAAAAAGATAGTAATCAGGTCATATATAAGTCACAGAATATGAAGCATCGAAAAAAATTTTATCTTAATTATTCAGTCAGAAGTTGGTATATTAGGATACAAAGGATATAGCACCTCAAAGACATCTCTCTATCTATAACTGAGCCTCAGATATTCTGATCACCAAAATCATACAGCACCCTTGTAATTCAGCTGAAAGACAACAGCATTCAAATTGAAAAAGATCAGCACTTTAAATTATCCACACGAATAAACAAGATCAGCAATTTTACAGATTTAACATGTGATTAAGGTGGCTAGCTCTTGGAAGCCTTTCAACGAATGTTGATTGATTAAATAAATGTCAGAAGATTGTTACTTTTTGGTTTTAGTGCTGTGATTCTGTCTATACAGAAGGGATAAAGTATAGTTGAAGGGAATGTTGGTCTCTCTACATCATTCATCTCCTTTATCTCGGCTACACTATCATTATATCTCAGAAATTCAAACTTAAAAATGCAATTACATACTGTCCCCCAAAAATCTTATTGTCAGGTAATAAAATAGCATATTATAAATATTTCTTTATTAATATACGATTTGTAAGAAAAATATAATATATGGTTTTACCAAATACAAGAAAATTCACTGAAATATCAATAGGGTTCATAATTGAAAGGAATAGCTGAATTTCTTGATTTTATTTGTGTTAACCAATGAAAATAAAAAATAAAAAAGGTTACAATATTCTTCTTAATAAAAATATTAAGATTTTAATATGTCTTTGGTATTTTGACCAACCTGAGGGTAAACCTTTCAGTACTTCACTTTTAAGCACTTTTTTGTAGTTTCAGTGACAAAAAATGTAATTCATGTTGTTGAAACTGCTTCCTTTCAAATTCATCAAAAATGAAAATCATTCAGTGTACACAACTGAAGAGAGTTGCTATTTTTATGGTTCTCATAAAGCATTATAAACTTCAAACAAAATGTATCCTTCTCACTTCTGTAACCACCAGCATTTTATCTGTATTTAATTTATATCACTTAACATGCTTTTTGAAATACAGCATATTATCTTTAACGTACTAATAATTTTTTTTTGCAGCGATTAAAGTAAAAGCTTCTCAACTCTTGTGCTAATCTTTTATTTTTCTCCTCAGCGAACAAGGATCACTAGTCACTGAAAGTAGATAAGTGGTAATAAAATAATAGTCACAAACAAATTCCATTTATTTAACAATGGTTCTAGAAGGCAAGCTGTTTTCTGGTTGCAAACACCAACTTTCCAAATTTTATTACATTTAATTAAGAGAGATTCATATCAGAATCTATAAGGATCACATAGGAATCCCCTGAAATTACCAGCTTGGAGGGTCATAAATTCATTCTAACTATTCTTGCCATGCTGATAGGTCATGTTAGCATTTTTTTCCTTAAAAGTTGAGGATTATGACTGAGACCCTAAAATATAATCAATCTAACATTCTGGAAAATACATTTTCTTTAGACAGGACATGCAAAATGTGTATACGACTAGTAAAGGAACTAGAGGGGAGCAAAATTTGCCACCCCCAAATATGTCTCTTTGGCATAAAGACTATTTAGGCTGGTTATCTTTAAGAAACATTAGTCTCAGAAACTTTTCTTTCCCTCTCTCTTTTAACTGTCTAAAAGAATTTAGAGAGAGATCCTGTAGTAGGATATGAGTTAGACATGGTATACTGGAAGGAATGTAGCAAAGTCTGTTCACATTCCTCTCTGTCTCTCTCTATACACAGTATAGAGAACATGTTTACCAAATTTATTCTTCTCATTTTCCTGTAAATTATCTTCTTGACCCTTGAAAACATCTCTACCCACTTCTCCCCCATGTTTGGCATCTGAACCCCAATTGTCAGGAAGCCTCATATCTTCATGAGCTTCTTGTATGAATATCATTAAATTGTTTTTCTCCTGGTTGTCTTATGTAATCTTAAATAATAGACCAGCCAAAGAACCTACAGGGTAGAAAGAAAAACTTTCCTCTCCAAGAGAATGATTTAAGAACCTAGTTAATCATGACGGGGGCAATTTATCATAGAAGTATACAAATCAAGAACAGTATGTCAGATCAATCACAACTGGAGATAAAGCACTATAGCTGAGCAAAAGTCTTAAGCAGATGATGAGTTCAAAGGGCAAAAACAAAAGAAGTAAAAGCAGCTCCAGGCAAAATTGTGGGATGAAGATTTCTTCTGTTTCAGTCTTCCATACCTCTTTTGTTTCCTCTGCTTTTACCCTACTCATTTTTCTACCCCCAAGCAATCAATCCTAACACATGCATCTGGTTTCCTATAACATCCCAGGTACACTCTCATCTTAATTCTACTTGAAAAACGTAAGAGAGATCAAAATTATCTCACCCAAACTTACATTCTTAATTCTTTATTCTCAGTTATACACCCATGAAATCATTTCTACAATACATTCACTCTAAATTGTTAATAAGTGCAGAAAATGTTTAAATTATTCCACTCAGGAGAATTTAAAGCTAACAACTTGACCAATGTCTACATGTTAAATTTCTGGAGGCATAGTATTAAAAATGAGGATGAATTTTTTAACATTCCAGAGTCATTACAATGTTTGCTGTCAAGACCATTTCTACTCATCTATCAAAAGTTGATTGTTCTACTGAAAGCAGCTGCACTCATAAACCAAATATAATCTCCATGAATACACAGTGTGGGGGGGCCTATTAATAACGTCACTATTTTTTCAGGCACATCCAAATGCAGGTGTAAAAATAACTGTGTATATCTCTTAATATCATCTCTCTCAATATTAGGGTCAACACTTTTGCATAAAATCATCTATTAGGAGTTTACTGAAGAACAGCAACACCTAGAGAATTGCATTCCCTAGGATTATTTTTTAAAATGTGATCTAACATAGAGTAACTTAGCCTATTCTGATGAATAAAAAATGTAAAAGAAAGCATCTTAAGGGTTGATTTAAGTCATAATGACTATCAACACATAAACAACTGAGGTCAAAATAGAGATGAATCCTCATGGACTTACCCTCACATTCAACAGTGTTCTGAAAGGGCTGTGCTTACCTTAGGAAGTCAGAAAGTCTAGGGTCAGAGGAAGTTTTCTTTAATGATGATCCTCCTTTAAAATTTCCATAGTTATCCTTTTATGTCATTCCTGGAAAGAAGACTACTACTCTGTCAATTATTTACATATGTAGGAAAAATCTAAACATATTTGAGCATTAAGATAAGAAAAAGAATATAGTTAGTTCAAATTCCTGGAATAAGATAAGAATCTATGAGTCCACAGAGATAGCAATTAGTTAATATAATGTAGAAGTGTTTCTGTACTATAAAATGCTAACTAAAAATATGGAGGGATTGCTGAAGTTAGAAAATTATGATTATCAAATAGGTAAAAGTTTGGTGACAACAAGTATATTTACGTGGTGTTAAAGCATTTTCCATAAGTTTGAAAGGCAAAATGAATTTCTCTGAAGGGGAGAACCTGCCAACTCTACCTTAATTATGTGATCAAAGTCAACATCAACAATACTGAGACAAATAAACATTATGTACCTCCCAAAATACAATGAGAAAAAAATGCTATCTCTTTACTGGTATTTCTACCATAAATATATACCTGAGTCTAATCATGAAAAAAAAGAAAAAAAACTAAATTAGGAGGAAGTTTACAAAAGAAGAGTTACACTTCAAAAACATCAAGTATAAGAAAGCAAAGAAAGAATGAGGAAATTGTTCCTACTTAATGAAAACTAAAGGAACATGAAAACTAAATACAATGATTAGAACGTAGAATAGAAAAAAAATTGCAAAAAGTGCATTAACTGGGATGATTGACAAAATCTGAGTATAAACTGTGATTTAGATAATATTATCTACCAATGATAAGTTTTCTGATTTTGATAATTACACCTTTGTTTTGTAAGAGACTGTCCTTACTCTCAAGAAATAGACATTGAAATATTTAAAAATTAAGGTACTATACCAAAATGCTTTCTCTCATGGTTTCTATAAAACAATTTGCAAATATAAATATATATATGATAAAGTAAAACAAAATGTAGTTAGTGAATCTGAGTAAACAGTGTGTAGAAAACATTTCTATTGTTCTTTCAAGTTTTCTGTAAATTTGAAATTAAAAATATTTTAATCTCCACAAAGAAAAATTCAGTGCTAGTTGATTTCACTATTAATTCTATCAACTACCTAAAATAAGAAGAAACACCAATCTTAAACTCTTTCAGAAAGTAGAATTTACTTTATTTGGTAAATGTAATCCTGCTATCAAAGTTATTTGAAGAAATGTATTAAACTATATCACTCAGAAACAAAGACACAACAACAGAACTGAATTAATCAATGTAAAAAACTCATCATGAGCAAATGAATTTTATCCTTAGGATGCAAAGTTAATTTGACATTAAAAAATCAAAATAGGGCATGACATTGTAGCTCAGTTGACTCAGGCAGTGAGATGGCTGGAGTATGAGCTAGGTAAAACCCAAGGACCCAGGTTTGAGACCTGGACCAGAGAGAAAAACCAAAAAATAAACAACTAACTAAATAAAAATATTTCCCCCTCCTCTCCCTCCCTCCCTCCCTCTCTTCCCTTCTACCTTCCATCCCTTCCATCCTTTTTCTCTTAAAAAAATCAAAATAATTCACCATGTTAGAAAAAAATGTTTAAATATGTTTATTTTAGTACATGCAGGAAAAGCATTTAGCCAAATTCAACACCCATTCGTGACAGAAAAAGAAATTTTTAGCAAACTACCAGCAGATGGGAGACTCATTACTTTGATAAGGTATCTACAAAACCCCAACTTCATACTTTATGAGAAAATACAAATCAATTTATCAGTAATATTCTAGATTTCATTAGTATCTCCCATCAGTTAAAATTTGTGACATTTGTTGCAGCATATATTCAAGCAAACAGGAAAATCTGAATTCTGTCTCAGCTCACTGCTATCTTTCTCCATGAAGTCTTAACAGAAATGTGCACAGAGAGCAATCAGAAAGGATAGGAAAGTAGTATTTTATTAATTATAACTGATTACAAGACTTTGAATTTCAAGACAGAGAACTGTAGTTAACTGAGATGGTAGACACCTTTCTCATAAGAAAATTAAACCTAAATAGCTTCATAACAAAACATACAAGGAGGACTTAATTATCTACTTCCTACTCTACCACCTTTTTCCATGCTTAACCCAATGGTCTTGAGGAAGTTTACTTGCTGCTTTTAAACAGAGAAGAATAAGAAAGTCATTCTTAAATATATGGATAAAGAGGATAAAGAATTTTAAGATGGTTTCCAAAGCAGTTATTATCAAACGAGTTCTCCAGTTGCTGAGAACTTTGAAGGATCCTGAAAAATGAGATACTCTATGGGAAATGGGAAAGCCGTAGATAATCAATTTCCAGAGTTTCAACTGTCTTTTATATTTTTTCAAATATTTGATCAGCCTAAGAATCTATCATGCTAATTCTTTTTTCCCAATTGCTCTTCTCCCACTTTAAAAAAGAAATGTATACATGTCATGCATCCAAAACCCTGCTATGGTGAATGGCCCCAAATTCTACTAATCACTAAAGAGGATAAGGGACAATTCCAAAAAAAAAGGTTTCTGAGAAAAATAGAAGATATTAAAGGAAACAAATCTATTTATAAGGCAGTTACTGATTACTTGCTTAAAACATAGAAAAACAGGACCTAAAACTTTCAGCTGATAGATCATTAAAAATAATTTATTTTTTATTGTGGTCACTTTGATCAGTGAACATGTTTAGATGTGTAGGTTCACCACATATCAAATAAATGATAACACTTTGTCCACCACTGAATTTCCAGTACTCCCTCACCACTATCCAACGGACTCCAAGATCCCTTGCTCCCACTCACACTTCCTTTTCCTCTGGTAACCTCAGTTCTGTTCTCAGTGTCTAAGGGTTTGCTTTCAGTAAACATAATTTTTTAAGGTATTTTACTTTGTGATCTTTAAGAGATAAAGCAGCATCAATAAAAAGTCACTTTTATACTCACATCCATTTTTATGCAGTATTTCAGCAGCTACATTAGTAAAAGAGAAAAACTGAACAGAACTAGTGTTAACATATGATTCTAACGGCAAATTAATATTCATCTAGAGATGTTAAGATAAATTTAAAAAATATCCAAGTTAATCATGTAAAATGGGTTTGTCATCAAAACAGTTAAAGGTCGTATTCTTTTGGTATTGTGAACTAGTAATCATTGTAGCAATAATTCAGTCAAGATTTTAGCCATTTAGAAACTTATTGATAAGAAATACATATATGTGTGTGTGTGTGTGTGTGTGTGTGTGTGTGTGTGTGTGTGTGTGTTTTAAGGAAAAGTGCAAGTAGGAATGAAGGTAAGCAGGGGCAGGCAGGCAGGGAAAGAAAGGAGGAAGAAGCATTTATTTTATGTAGTTGTTAATTTTGCTTATTTCCCCCGACCCTGGCTCACGAACCCAGAATTGTAGGGATACACATGGACTGTGCTGACTGAAGTTCACAGATTTAACCACTGAGCCACTAGTGTGTGCCAGAAGTAAAATTTTAACATACATGTGCATGTGTGTGTAGTACACACATATACACAATATATAGTTTTACTGTGTAAAATACTAGTGTGCTATATCAAGCAGAAACATTTTTCACATTAAGGAAAAATTATGTAAAAGTATAAAAATAAGATCACAGGAAAAAATAAAGTAATATCAATATGTGTCTGCATTTTAGAAAGAGGATGACGAATATCAAATTACTATTGAAGTTAATTTCTATTAGGTACTTCTAAAAGCATAATATGATAGATTTGTTTAAAAATCTCAGTATCTGCAAATTGTGAAAATTACATCTTAAAAAGACAACTGAATATTTTGTGTATCAATATACAGTTTTGTT
Organism: Solenodon paradoxus; assembly: GCA_004363575.1. Classification (NCBI taxonomy): domain Eukaryota; kingdom Metazoa; phylum Chordata; class Mammalia; order Eulipotyphla; family Solenodontidae; genus Solenodon; species Solenodon paradoxus. The sequence goes on from RJWH01000034.1 coordinate 1,413,294, forward strand.
TTCATTTTTTACCTTCAGTTAACACACGGTAATTATAAGCAGTTCCTGAATACACCCAAAGAAACTTTTTGTAGAATTAATTTTGAGAGTTTGCAAGCATTTTGGTCACCGCTCAGATTAATATTAAGAATATTTTATAGCATTTTGTAAGACTGGTATGATTTTTCAAGTGTTTAAAAACAGAATAGAGGGCAGGTTCTGGTGGTTCAGGTGTTAATTGCGTGTCTGTGGAGCAGTCCACATACGCCCAAGGTCCCAGGTTTTTGCCCCAGAACCAGGCTATAGGAGAAAACTAAAATGAACAACTAAGTAAAGTGCTTCTCCTTCTTACCTTCTCTTTCTTCATTCTGCCTGCCTTCCTTCCTTTAAAACAAAAAATAGAAACTTTAATATCTATAACATTTAGGAAAAATGTTTTAAAAGACTTGCCAAAATAAGTAAGCAACTTGCCAGTCACCAAATTAAAATTTATTTTCTTTCGCACAAACAGGAAAAAAACAAGCAGGAATTTTGCCTCCATACCACTGTCTGTCGGTGATATAGTCAAAGATTCTATATCCTCTCAATGGATTTATTAAAATTACTCTTTAACAAAAAGAATAATTTCACACTGCATTATTTTTCTGCTCATCTTTGCAGAAACAAGAGCAGGGATAGCTAGTCTTCTAGTCTTGTTAGGTAGAGAAGAGGCACAGCCAGACTGCATTCTGGTAATGTTCTACTATAATATTTCCAAAAATATATTATACTCAAAGTTCAATAAAATGTACATGTCATGAGATCATTTACAAAATTAATGAAACACTTGCACTAGTTTAACCTTATTGTCATTATATTTCATTATTTTCAATTATGTGTATAATCACACACTGGCAAATTAATATCGAGGGACAAATTAAACTGAAGAGGAAATATACTCCTTACACATATGATAAAATATTTATCTTATGATTTTACAGTTGACTAAGTATGATATCTTTAGACTTAATCAATAACTTTTAACATTATTACTTGCAATCATAAATTAAAGGAATAAATCTTTTTTTTGTAGTTCAAATGGTATTCATGACAAACAATCCAAATGGAAACAATCTGCTAAAAGCCACATTTGCTATGAATAAACGTTGTAAGAAGTATACTATGAATATTCAAGTTCCCTGAATTATTAAGTCAGCTATTATTAAGTCAGATATTAAAACAAAAACTGCTGAATGTGGTCAGATTGGTGCCATTGACTTTAAGGACCAAAATTAACTTTCACAAGAGAATAGATGCAGTGAGATCCCTAGTTTACATTGTCAGGCAGCTGACTAAGTATTAACAGAAATGCATTTTCATTATGCATGTAAAGTACATCTGAAGATGATCCTTTGATGCTAAGGTATTAATGAGGTGATTCTATCATTGTCTTTATCAAACTTTCTTTGCTAGAAAAATGACTAAGACAAAAATATAGAGCCACAGAGAAAGGGACATTTCTTTCTTTCTTCTTTTTTTTTTAAAGGTAAGGTGCAGGAAGAAATGAAGACGAGTAGGTAAGCAGGCAGAAAGAGAGAGGAGGAAGCATTGTTTTATTTTTATTTAGATGTTCACACTGATTACTTTCCCCCAGGTCTGAGACTCAAACCCAGGGGTCCGTGACTTGCTCCTTTAGAGGAGATTGACCTAACTGCTGCTCCACCAGAGAATGCCAATGGCATTTCTTAATATTAAAGCCTCATTCAACCAAATGTCAGTAAATTTTGAGAGTAAAGTTGGGTGCACGGATATTTGTGTTTACATTTCAATACAATTCCCCTTTGGTTATTCTTTGGGGCACTTTAATACTGTCATAAGTGATATGTTTCATAGGCCAGAAGCATCTCTTTAAGGGCTTACGTTGTCTTAGAAAGACAAGCTCCTCCCTGGAATGGCTGTTCTAAACTATAATTCTTTTTCTTTTTTTAAAAATAAGTTAATAAATATTGGTTGACATTATTAAAATAATCATATATTAAAGAATTAATAGAAAATATTATACGCAACATATAGGCAAGAAATCAGAATGTTTTGTAAAAAGAATGGCAAATGTTCTTTTAGATATGTAGTTCACTGCAACATAGAGACAAAAATTGTTTATAATTCCCCAGGAAGGTAAATTTCTGTAGCTCAGTATCTAAGGTCAGATCATGCAACATCTAAGGACCTGGGTTTAAGAACCAAGGATGAGTGATGGGAAACAACAACAACAAAAAATGTCTCCCAGGCAATGTGAAGGCAGTAGGAGGTCCTTTCCTCTTTAGTGTTAGACAGCCAACATTCCTCCTTATGATTCAAGCATTTTAGATCCTGTATTCCAGAACCTAACAAAGAATCCCACAGTTCTTTCACCGTGAGGTCTCTGATCAAACAGGATTCCCATTGATCATTCAAGAATTTCAAAAGTTCTCAGTAGCCATGAAACTGATGAAACACTAACATTCTTAGTGTCAAAATATACACACATTGCTCAGATCTTCCCACAGTTCAGAGCTTTTCCACATTGGTTAGTTCAGCCAACGTCAAAACTTAGTATTAATCTCCAATTTTACCTCTTGTCTTTAAAAATTTGGAGAAAAATTTAATACTCTTAAACTTCATTATTATTAAGTTGATGATTGTTCTCTGTGATCTACATTTAGATATAAATATGTGAGTCATGTAAGAATACAATGAAGGCCACCATGAATGTTGATCTGCTCTAACCTTCAGGCAATGGAAATTATTTTGTCTATACCAGAAACTCCATCTCCTCTGCTTTCTTATGTTTCCCCTATGAGTAGCCAGACAATGCTTCATTTGTGAGCTTTCATTTCAACCCTGCCTGAAAGAAATTATTTTCTGTATTGAATCTCAAATTTCCCATTAAAATCATGTTTAGAGACATTTTTTTCACTTGGTATCCAGAGAAGGCAGAAAGGATTCAGTTAGTTTCTTGAACATATTCTTCATGAGAAATTATTTCTTGCAATTAAGCAAACGATATACAATGAATTTAAAAGGTAGACAACAACTATGGAAAATAGTTATCCCCAATGCTTTCCATCAGTTGAAGAGATCATTGTGGCAGGGAATTGAGTCAGCAGTCAATCTCTAGGAATTGTGTAGCTAGGACAGGCAAAAACAGGAGAATCTAAGAATGATAGCATGTTAGTGGGGGAAAACCTCCCCTAGAAGAGGTTTGATTGGAATGCTTTAGGAATAACAAGTCCCAGAGGAAAGACTAACAAGAGATAGAACATAGTTGCATTTAACAGTGACACCAAGGCAGAACCTAACCCTTTGAACATGTCAATATAGCAAGTTTATACTGAAATAGAGGCCTAAACAAATACCAATTTCTTTTTCTGATATAAAAGTCTAGATAAGTAGTTACTGGAATTATTTTGTCTTTCCTTGAAATGACTCTTACCTGAAGTGGTATTATTTTGTTCTAGCATATGCTGGGGTCTTGTCCACATGAGTTTCCAAATGATGGCAAAATGGCACTGAAGCTCTGGGCAAAGTATCTACATTCAAAGCCAGATACATGGGCTAAGTAGCTGTAGCAGTTTCATATATCATTTTGGAATGCTAATATTATCCCAGAAAACTGTAATAGAAATCCATTTACTTGTCATTAAACAGAGCTGCTTTGAGACAACTCCCTAGCTATAATGAAAGCTGGGAAAGTGAGCAGAGTCTGCTTTGTTATATGTGTATTCCTATAGCCAAAATTAGCTAATATGTGATTGGTCAATAAGGCAATAACATCATTATAAAGTAATAAAATGTTTCAATTGTAGTTTTTTGTTTTTGTTTTTTTGGTTTTTTTTTTTGAGAAAACTGATTACAATCCTTCATAACTTTTGGGAATTCAGCTTCAAATTTTGATAAATGTATATGTCACATGACTCTCACCACCAAATGTCCAGTTGCCATCAATCACTTGACCCCCTCCCTCCGTTACTGTCACCCCCCCATTCCTTTACCCTCTATAAACAACCATTTAGTTGTCAAGAGTCTAAGCATTCGCTTTGTTTTGTTTGTTCATTTACTTTGTTTCTTTATATTCCACATGGTTGGAAGAATAATATTTGTCTCTTATTTTGCTTACCATAATCACCTCAAGGTCCATATTGTTGCAAATGACAAGATTTCATCTTGCTTATAGTTGAATAATATTATGCTGTATCTCTCTTTCTACACATACACACACACACACGTTGGCCTTTTGTATATTGGCTATTTGTCTTTTTTGGAGAAATATTTATTCAGATCATCTGTCCATCCTTTGGCCATTTTTGTTTGTTTGTTTTTCATATTGAGTTGCGTAAGTCTTTATATATTATGAATACCAATCGCTTGTCAGATGTGTAAATTGCACTCACCTTCTCCCAATCAGTTGTTCCTTTCACTGTACAGACCTTTTCAGTGTGATAGCATTATTGACTTATTTTTGCTCTTTTTCCCTTACCAATGTTATGTAACTTTTCTTACACAAAGCAAGTCAGAATAGCAGCAGTAAATACATGGTATATTGATTGAAATATGCAGATATTTTTACATTTTAACATTTCTAAAACCAGTGGAGTTTATAGCTGTTGCAGGTAGGTGGACGTTATTACAAATTGCCATTGTTTCTGTATGCGTATGCAAAGTTGGTTGTAGTAGCATATATTGTCACGCATTCAAATGAATTGTGCTCAGTCAGTAACTTCATGCCACCACACAACAAAACTGAAGGCAAGACAAAGTGCAAAATTTCTCAAAACCCATGAAAGACATTTCAAAACAACAAGAGAATGGTGCGACTGATATAGCTATTAATCATGTAAAAACTATCAAGACAAAAACATCAGTTTGTCAGATATGTAATGTTGATTTTCAGCAGAAGTTATTTAATATCTAAGTGCATGATTCAATAAAGATAACAATAAGATTACAAACTATTCCAATAGAAGACACTCAGTCTCAAAAATTATAAATCAGTAACTTTGAAGAAAAGTTCAAGGTACTTTTAAGAAATACTACAATGCTTTTAAATGGCCTAGATTTGTGTATCATGTACAAAAATACAAAGGACATTGCTGAGTTGAAAAGTGATACAAGAGATTTGGCCTCAACTATAAATTTTTAGGAATTTCTTGTCTCTTTACTCATTTCATTTTAATTCTAGGTATGCCTAAGAGTGATTTTTTTTAACTTCTGACCAAGAAGTTTAAAGAACTTTTTCAAGGAGTAATCAACAAAATTCAAACTTTGAAAATACAACACTGTGTCTCTGTTTATTTAACATATATCACTGTCTTATCAGAGTCTAAAAAATGATGGAGTGCCTTATCTTATAATCAAAGCATCTTAATGAATTTGATAATATCAGCATGAAAGAAAGGAGATAATCCTCACAAGGCAACGGTGCTAGAATCAGGAACCGCCTCTGAATAATTTTAAGAAAATTAAAAAGAAGTTCCTTGTGGGGTAATCCCTTCCTAGAGAATTGCAGACAGACCTTAAATAATTCTGGGCTCAGGGCATGATGCTCCAGCTTCCTTTTTCTGAAAAGGGTCACTCTACTCTCTGGCGCCTTTCCATTTCATTACCCAGTACCTGCTATTTCAGCTCTAGCTGGAATGCTGCCAATATTCCCAATCTGTTGTTTTTGTGGGTTTTTTATATTCCCTATGGTAGCCTTCATTGCTTCTGGTTTTCAGAAATACCATTAGTTTGTGAATATTGGCTTTGTACCTGCCACCTTGCTAAATTTCCTTATTACTTTTATCATCGATTGGTGAGTTATTTTGGAATTTCTCTATACATACATTTAATCTGCAGTAATGACACTTATTTCTTCCATCCTAATCCTTAATGACAGTTGTTTCTCTTATTATTATACCAAATATGATTAAAAGTTATAATTGAAATTAGCAAAAATAGGTATCTTTGCCTTGTTCTGAAAGTAGGTAAGAAGATTTTGGTATTTCACCATCTATTAAGTTTTATGTGTGTATCACTTTTCAGTTACTTGATTTAATAATTAGAGGAACATTAGGAACATTATTTTTTTTTCTGTTTTTACCATATCTGTTAGGCTGGCCCAGAAGGACAAAATGGCGGCCGTGCCCGAGAAAAGGTGGCTGATGTCAGACCAAGGAACCGAAACAGAGACCTGGGCCAAAGCGGACATCCGCCTGGCAACCTGGGTCTGGGCCAGTCACCAATGAAAAGCTAACACCTGGAGTTACAGAACCAATCCCCAATCGCCATGCATAAAGCCCGCGAAATTTCTGCTTAATAGCGCACTTCCCTTGGCTCTGGCGCGACTTTCCTGGCCCTTGTTCTGCAACCGGAGAACCTCGCGGGAGTGCGCAAACCCCAATAAAGCCCTGGCTATTCTACTTTTTGTCTGATTGGCATTCTTTCCTTGGGGGAGCCGGGAGGAAAAAACCTTTCAATATCTATCAATTTATCTCACCTAAATTGCAAGTTTACAACATAAATGTGTTCCTGCCTTTTCCCGCCTTGTTCAGTCTCACAGAAAGTTTGTTCATTTCTTTAGCCTTTCCAAGGAACAATTTTTACCTGTTTATTCCTATGTTGTCAGTTGCCTTTAATTTCTGCTCTTTTATCATTTCTTTCTTCTTTTTTAGGATTTATTTTCTTTTCTTTTCTCTAAACTTTTTAATGACAGTACAGCTAATTACTTTTAGCTTCTCTTTTTCTAATAAAGCGCTTTTGTCTTTAGATTCCCTCTAAGGTTGGTCTTAACTATGTCTTGCAAGACAGATAAGGAAGCAAAAAAGGAAGGCTTTGTCACTAACATTCTTTAAAGGCATGTTTTTCTTTTTTATATTAAGTCCACCTCTGACCATTCCCTCCATTCAATACTGACTTCTCTTGCTGATTTCTTGACCTCTGAATCATACTATTTTTTGGGACACCGTGATAGTGATGTCTCATAATTTTCTGCTCACTTCTCTGACTATACCTTCTCTGATCCTTTGCTGAATCTCAACTCATCTCTGCTTTATTTCTAAATGTCAGAGTGTCCAATGCTCATTACTAGGCCCTTTAAAATGTATTTCTAGGTTGCCTCATGGTTTGGAATACTATTTCTATCCTAATGATTCTTATACTTTTCTCTCCTATTATCCATGCTTGTTTTTTTTAAGAATGGAAGGAAGGAAAGGAGAGGAGGAACAAGCATTTTAAGGAGGGAAGAAGGGGAGGGAGGGAGGGAAAGAAGGAGCATCTTTGTTTGTTCGCTTTAATTTGTTTTTCTCCCCCTTCTCTGGGTTGTGAAATCAGGCCCTTGGGCCTTACATGGTTCTCACGCCAGTGTCTCAACTCCTGAGCCACGAGACGCACCTATGTGCTCATTTTAGCTAAGTGTATAGTAGGGATGTGACAAAGAAACATTTATAGTTCTTACTACATGTCTATACCAAGTCTGTTTCTCTCCATCTTGGTAAATGGTGTTTCCAGTTTCCATTCACTCAGGCTAAAAAGTCCATTTATCTTAGCCTACCTCTTAACTGTACCTATCCCAAAGTGTGCAATTAAATACATCGAAAGGCAACCTGCACCAGAAAGAATAATTTAAAAAAGTGAATGTTGTTCCTTGAAAAAAATGAAATAAATTGATAAATTTTTAGTGAGACTGACTGAGGAAAAAAGGAATTACCAATATTAAGAATGGAAAGTGTGAAACTGCAACAGCTACCACAGACACTAGAAACACACTGAAGATATTTTGAACACTTTTATATTGTAAAACTTGAAATTTAGATGAAATAAATTGATAGATACAATAAAATGGACAACATTAATGGCCTTATAACTATCAAAGAAATAAATGAACTCTAATATACAAAGAAAGCTTTATACATGGTGAAATACACACACCATGTAATTAGCTAGCAAGTCCTATCATGCAAGCTCCAAGCATAGCTGGAGCCCATATATAGACGCCATGGTTCCCACAAATATAATGAAAGTCATCATTATCTGTTAGATGAACTAGTAAAAGAGCCCACTACATTTCTGTGTTCCCTTCCTTGCTTCCCTATAATCTGCCCACCGAAGCAGCAGAGTGATTTTTAAAATACAATAAGTGAATCTGTATCATCACTCTTTTAAAAATCCATCAGAGAATTCCCATTGCCCCAGAATAGTCTGTACTTCTTCACCTGTTTGGTAAGCTCTACACAACCCAGAACCAAGCTCCTGTCTTGATCATCTTGCTCCATGCTTCTCTCTCTCTATCTCCAGGACACAGCCAGCAGTTTCTGACTCAGTGCCCGGTACTGCCTGCTTCCTCTGTCTGAGAGACTTTTACTCAGTATCTTTGCAGGGTTAGTCCCTTCCTTTAGATCTTAGTTTTGTCACCCACTCAGAGAAGGATGCCGACCTCATTTAGCCAGGGAGTCACTTTATACCTTAGTCAATTATAATCTGTGATAAATACTCTGTCCTTTATTATATACTTCATCATCTCTTCCATAAATAAGCATTTTGTGAACAGGTGTTTTCATTTTTGTTCACTGTTTTAACCTCAACATCTAGCAAAGTGTCTGCTACTTAATAAATAAATGAAAAAAAAAGGGAATTCTCAAGATAAAAATTTTAAAAGTTAATATTCCCAAAGTAACTCAGAGGAACAAATGTATAAATTATTATTATCTTAATTCCAGGATGATTTGAAAAGAAGAAATCAGAAAACCAAAACATATGACACCTGATGAAAATCACCTTGTAAGGACCATTTTTCTGAGAGCACTGCCACAGGCAAGTCAGGAGCCCCTAAACTAAGAAGTGGACTCAGTCTCCGTAATGAAACATCAAAGGTCACTTGCCTCCTCCTTCAGTTCTTGTAGGACATATAAGTAAGAGCATTTTAAGCTTTCTTTCTGGAATGTATTGAAAAGTCTGAGGCAGGCACATTTTTTTTTTTCTTTTTTAAAACCGTTTTGGTTTTGTTCCAATTTTACTTTGCCCTCTCATTCGCTAGTAAAACTGTTCAACAGCTGATTTGATTCTTCTGAAAGGTTTACATTTGCCCGCTAGGGCTGGACTTGGGAAAATTGGAAGGTGGGGGATGTGAGACCTGGGCATTTAGATATTAGGAGACTTCTGCCCTGAGGCTGCTAGGAGTAAAGCTGTCATGACTTCGCTCTCAGCTAAGAGAACAGCAGGTGAGTCCTCCGGAAGCACTGGAAGGTGCCTTTGGCCAGAATGTCCAGCATAAATGGGCCAGCTGCTGGGCAAAGTGAGATCAGAAGCCAGCCACGTTGAGTACTGTCATTTCTGCTTGCCATGCCGTTGAGAAAACCTCTCGGTTGAAAATGAGAGAAGTTAAGATTCAGCTGAAAAACACTGATCATGCAAAGGTTCTGCTCTACATTGTGGACTGCATCACATAACTTAAGACTGAGAAAAAGCTGCCTGGGTCATCTGTTTGGTTCTATTGAATCCTGTTCTGAAAACAGTCACTGTCAGTTGAACACGGAAGCGAGCCAGACATTTTACTAAGACAGGCCGCTTCTAATGCCATCGATGCCATTGATGAGCAGGGAACCTTTAAGGTTTCTCAATAGAACTATTATGACAAAGTTATATTCAGATAATTTTGATTCCAGAAAACTTTTTTTAAAAAAACTGTATGTCGTCTTTTAGAAGAAGAAATGTTTCAAAATATAGGCAAAGCTCTAACCAACTCCTTAAAGAACTGAAGAGCTGAAATTATTGATGGACAGGCTTTCCATGGTAGGATCGCTTCCGTCCTTGTTGAAGCTCTCCAGTTCCCCAGGTCAGGGTCCAGAGCGAGGGGACTACTAACGATGATCTCCCAGATGCCCTATGTTGTAGAAGCTGCTTCGCGTCTGGCCTGTGCAGTTTGGTTAGACATACTAGAAGCAAATTTAAATGAGCTGAAATTCGAAAGTAGAAATGTGTTGCAATGATACAGGAATTTATTAGACAACCTCCTGATATATGTAGGTGGAGCTCAGGAGCAGCTCCGGCGGCTTCCCAACACTTGATTCTATTCTATTTTCCTGTTTGCTAAACTCTTCCCTCTTTCTCTCTTTTTCAGAAACTGGCTTTCTCTGCTTCTCCAGTCACCCCAGTGGAGAGAGGGCATATACTTGAAATTACTTACTTTTAAGTATTTATATAGAAGTGTCTATAAGAGCCATTTACTAGAAAGAAACAAAAAAACAAATGACTACAAATACAAGCATAGCCATACAGTCACAACAAAGGCAGATTCTGGGACTTTTCCTATCATCTAAAATACCACAACATTGAGCTAGTAGACCTGAAGCAGTGACATATAAAATGGAATTTACATCAGGGATTTTTCAAGATGATGTACTGAAAGGCTAGGAGAAATCTTAATGTTGAAGAAGAATGCTAGAGCTTCGACTTTTATTTTTATCCTGCTCACATTTCTACATTCCTAGTATCTTAGAGGACATTAGAGACACATTTTAATGAGTTCATTTTTTTTCCCTCTAGCAAAGGAGCTCTCTTTTTAGTGCACCTACAACAATAATGAAAAGAACTAGAAATTAGATTAACATCTGGCCTGTCCCAAACCACAGTGAACAAAGAATCAGGTTCTAAAAATAAAGTACCACTAGTTAATTTCAAAGCAGATATTCTATGCAACACTGACCACTAGTCCTATTATGCATTATTATGCAAAATGCTCAATGTTCCAAATGTCTTTAGAAACTTTATTTTACATTTTTTTCAATCTGTTAATGATCTTCAGTTCCACACTGCTGAATGGAAGATGCTTAGTTCTATCAACTTTGAATATTGCCTGTTGCTTCTCTGACTTTAAATTCAGGTCTAAGGCCGCCCCGCTGCCCCACGGCCCCATCCCCACCAAGGAGCCTTTTACAGAAGAGTTGTTGATGTAAGTGGTTATAACTAATCTGTAAAGGCAAAAAACCTCAAGACATAATTGCTGTTTATCAAGTACTTCATAATTTGTCTTGAAATTAGAAGTTGTTATGATTCAACCTCACAATGATACATTAAATGGGAAAAGTGAGGTTATTATTATATTTTGTAATGGAGAAGAGGGTTCCTTTCCAAAATGGACAGTTTTGTTGGTTAGCATACCAATAGGAAAATTATAAGTTATATATTCTCAAATATTACAATTAACTTTCTATCATAAAGTTGGAATCAAAGCATTATTAGTTTCTGTAGTCTCAGTGGAAGAGAAATGGTGAGCCATAGATGTATGGATGTGGAAACAACAGGTAAGTTAATACTTTTAGAAATATTCACAGTTCATTTTCAATAATAAATTACTTTTTTTCCTTTTCCTTATTAATTGACCTTGCTGAAATATGAAATGGTTATATGTGGACCTCTATAACAATCGCTGGTACTTCAGTAAATATACTAAACAAGATCAATTAAATCAGGCAAAAACGTAATCCAAAAAATAGAATTTGTTCTACATCCTGAAGGCTTAGCATGTAGGAGCTCAATAAATATTAAATCAAGATTCAAGGCCAATTGAATCACAAGGAAAAACTAATTTCTAAATCCTAGACTATCAAAAAGACCCCCCTGTTTTCAGGCTCAGAATTCTAATTTTAAGATCCCTAGCAGGTACACTTTAACAGATAATGCTTATAGCAGTCTGTACAGGAAGAGATATTATTTGTGAGGTAAAGAAGAATAAAACCTTGTAGAACATAGTGAATGAAAATCTTGCACTGTACCTGGAAGCAAATAAATGAAGAAGATTAAAGACCCCCAGAATGAAATGACTCATAGAACAGTTTTCTTTATTTCCCAATTATAAAGATGATTTGAAAATTTATCAAATTATAAGTAAAATTTCAATAATTTAATAGGTGAATTAAAGTCCATGTGGGATAGAATTACTAGAAGTAAAATCAGTGAGCAGAGATTAACTCAGAATTCTATTCCTTCTTCCTTTTCAGGAGCTTCTCTTGGAAAATCTAGATTTATATAAGAAATATAGCTTTTATAGTATTTGTTTTGTGCATAAAGGAGCTCAGAAACATTCTGTACACTTCTGAGTTGCTGCTAAGCAAGTTCCATAAGATCTTAACAAGTCCAAGCTTCTTTTAGTTAAAAAGGTATCTGATGATGTAGTGCAAAGAAATAAAATAAAAATCTTAGCCCAGACATTCAGTTGTCATGTGACCTGAGCACATCATTTATGCTCTCTGGCCCACACTTCCATCACAGGAAAATGAGGATGATAACACTGATATCAAAAAAGTCCCTGTACAGATTTACAGAAAATAAATATATATAGTCCAAGACAGCAACTTGGAAGGAGCCCAGACTTGCCTCCTCCCCACAGAACAATAAGGAAGCAACTATTTTGCAGGCACAAATGCTAAGGAAAAGCAGGATCAGAAACTACACAAATAACAGCAGCCTTTAACACCATAGAAGGTAGGCAAAAACATCCTATTTCATCAAACATCCTGCTACAACAAAGTTTCAGGATTCTGAAACTCAGTGGGAAAGAAACCCCAGTGCATATAGTGAAGTGCCTTGGGAAAAACCAGACCTCCTAGAAATTGGCTCTGGCAACAAAGTTCACCCAATGGGATCAAGGTCAGTGAGTGGGGGATGGAGGGGGGTGGCAGTGGGGATATTGACTCAGTGTGGAAAGTGGAACAGTGCACTGGTAAACTGAATCAGTGTTCCCAGGGGAATCTGCATAGGTCAATGCTATAATCAGTTAGGGGAAACCGCCACACCATCCCACCATTATTGCACTAGAACTGAAGGACTTACCCTCTGGAAATCTCTCCCCCAGGCTTAAGACTGCCTAAAAGAGTGTCTCTGGAAGAAGAGAGTCTCACTGAAGAGAAGAAATGTCAACTGTAACCCATTAGCACCACCCTGTGGGTGGAGGTGGAACTGAAGTCTGATTGCTGATTGAAAGCCAAAATAATTCTCAGATGGTCTTTAACATTCAGACCTATGACACTGAGGAAAATCTCTGTATCTCCCATGAATCTCCAACCTCATGGGCTAGACTCCTGGGTTTCAACGCAGGGTCCAACTCAGAGCTTCAACAAATCTGACCAGTGGTGATGCCATACAACTAAAGAACTCCCAGTAGTTCTAACCAAGATCTCAGCTTCCTTGCTGCAAGTTGATGCCCTAAGCAAAACCATCATTTCAAGGAAAACAAATCCACAGAAATAAAAACAAAATGCCAAATACAGCAAAGACACAAAGAAATACATGTGATATTATGGATTGAACTAAAACTCCAGGGGAAAATCTGAATGTAAGAGACATATTCAAACTACCTAAGGATCAATTTAGGGCAATGTTACTAAAACATACTCATGGAAGTCAAGAAAACAAGAGACGAAAAAGAGAGGAAAAAAATAGAAGAAATGAAGCATCTCAAAATGAATGTCAAAGAAATAAAGAACACAAACTGAACTAAAGAACTCAAAGGAGGGACTCAAGAGTACGATGCATGAAAAACTAATAGAATCAGTGAACTAAAAATAGGGCAGAAGAATACACTTAAGTAAACCAGCAAAGAGAAAAAAAAGAAAGAAAAGAAATGAAGACTGCATATGAGACCTATGGGACAGTAACAAAATGAACAACATTCACATCACAGGGGTCCAGAAGGAGAAGAGAAAGACAATGGGGAAGAAACTGCATTTGAACAAATAATAGCTGGAAATTTCCCCATCCTGAGAAATGAAGCAAGCCTCCAGACCCAGGAAGCTCAAAGATTTCCAAACAAAAGAAAGTCAAACAAACCTACACTAGGACTCATTGTCATAAAAATATCAAAGATACAAGATAGAGAATCCTAAAAGCAGTCAGAGAAAAACAAGTCACATTCATAGGAATTCCCATAGGATTGTCAGCAGCTATCTCAACTGAAACTCTACAGGCCAAAAGGGAATGGTCTGATATATTCAAAGTGCTAAACAAAAAGGACTTTTAATCTAGGGTACTATATACCCTGTGAGATTATCATTTAGAACTGAAGGGATAATAATTTTTTTTTTCCCAATATACAAAAGTTAAAGGAATTCAGCACCACAAAACCAGCTCTACAAAAAATACTAAAGAGTGCTCTATAAAGTATAAAGAAGTCCCACTGAAGAACAGTAAGGCAGAAAAATATAAAAAAATAGGAAGGAGAAGAGTAGATTAAAAATGTGTACAGCTAAAAGAATTTCAAGATTAATTTGCTTTCACATAAAAATAGGAAATAAACAGATTTCTTAATGCCAACCTGAAGATAACCTCAAAGCCCAACTCCAGGCAAAAATCAAAAAAGAAAACAAAAAGGGAAACTAATCAAAACATTATTACATTCAACCCACCGAAGAAGAGAAAGAAAAGAACAAAGGCACAGTCTGTAACAATACTCAGAAAACAACTAACACAGTGGCAATAAACAATTACTTATCAATAATTACCCAAAATAATGGATTAAAAAGCATAACACATAATTCTGCTACATCCAGGAAACCTTTCAAAAGGTGAATATAGGCTCAAAGTCAATGGTTGAAAGACAATTCTACAGCTGAATGGCAACCAAACCAAAAAACAGGAACAACCAGACCTATATCAAATAAAACATATTTCCAACTAAAAAGGATAACAAAAGACAGAATTGGAAATTGATTATGGGGTCAATCCAACAAGAAGACATAATACTTATTAACATATGTGTGCCAAATGAAGGGTCATCAAAGTATATTAAACAAGTATTTTCAGAACTCTGATCAGTGAGAGTCATCTACAGCAACACAGTAATAGTAGGAGACTTCAACACCCCACTTATACAATGGACAGATAAACCAAGCAGAAAATAACAGGTAAACAACAACTTTAAATGATCAGTTGGAACAGTTTGATCTAATAGACATACACCAAACACTCCAAAAATTTAAAAAATACTAGCACTAATAAACAAATACAGTCAAACGGCAGTCTACAAAATTAATACACAAAAAACCATGGCATTTTATATGCCAATAATACACTAGAAGAATACAAAATCAAGTAAATCACATCATTTAAAATAGAAGTAAATAAAATCAAATACATATATGTTGAAATATACTTAAAAAAGGAAGTGAAAGACTGTACAGTGAAAACTAAGTCCTCCTTAAAAGAAATAGAGGAGGATACAGAAATAGAAAGATATGTCCTAGTCATGGATGGGAAGACTCGACATTGTCAAAATGTCCATTTTACTTTAAGCAATCCCCCATCAAAATCCCATAGGTATATTTTAAGGAAATAGAAAAAAAATCTTAAAAGGTTATGGGGACCAACAAAAGACCCCAAATAACCAAGGAAATTATGGGAAAAAGAACAAGTCTGGAAATACTACACTCTCTGACATATAACTATACTACAAAGTGACAGTGATCAAATATCCATGGTATTGGAATAATAACAGAGGCACTAGAACTAAATCACCAGCAACTGACTTACATAGTTATTAATTTATGACAAAGAAGCTAAAAGCATATGATGGAGAAAGGAAAGTCTCTTCAATAAATATTGTTGGGAAAACTGGACAGTCACACATACAAAAAAATGAAGCTAGACACATCTCTAATAGGATTCACAAAAATAACACAAAATGAACAAGAAACTTAGATATAAGACTAGAAATTAACATTCTTGGGACTCAGCATAGGAAAGACATTCCATGACATCAGCTTTAGAGAGGTCCTAAAGACTCAACTCCAGTATCAAGGGAAACAAAAAAATAAGCAATTGGGACTACATCAAACTAAAAAGTATCTCACAGCAAAGGAAAAAAATCACCATAACGAAAAGACAACCTACTAAATAAGAGAAGGCATTTGTGTTCCATATTTCTGACAAGGCTTAATATCCAAAATATACAAAGAACTCATAAATCTCAATAAATGAAAAATAGACAATCCAATAAAAAATGGGAAGAGGAATTGAGACATTTTTCCAAAGAAGACATGCAGATGGCCAACAGACAAATGAAAAGATGTTCCTAACTCACTGGCTATTAGGAAAATGCAAATCAAAATAACAGTGAGATATCACTTTACACCAGAGAGACTGGCTAATATCCAAAAGTTTGGAAACAACAAATGCTGATTTGGATTTGGAGAAAGGGATCACTTTTACACTGTTGGTGGGAGTGCAAATTGGTGCAACTCCTATGGAAAACACTATGGAGATTTCTCAAAAGCTTAAATAGAGAAATCCCATATGGCCCCATCACCCAAAAAATACAAAAACATTAATTTGCAGAGATTTATGCACCCCCATGTTTACTGCAGTTCTATTAACAATCGCCAAGAACTGGAAACTAAGTGCTCAGGGTCAGATGTATGTATAAAGATGTATTATATATATACACAATGGAATACTACACAGCATTAGAAGAGATGATATCCTGTCGTGTGACTCAACATGGATGGATCTAGAGGGGATTATGCTAAGTGACATATGTCAAAAGAAAAAAGGTAGGTAACAGATAATCTCATTCATATATGGAATGTGAATAGACCAAACAAAGGAACAGATGAAACAAAAGCAACACTTGGACGTTAGCAACAGAACTGAGGTTACCCACAGGGAATGGGACAGGGGTGGTGGCAAGTGGTGGCAGAGCCCACTGGACAATGCTGAAGAACACTTGGTGTTTTAGTGGAGGGTAGAATGTGTTGACATATATCTAAGGAATTGGGAACTTGCACCTATGGGCAACCTACATATGAGTTTATTTTAACTTTTAAACAAATTTACCTGAGTCAAACACTATTAAAAATAAGTGAAGACACTATATGGTAGAAGCATGGAGTAAGCAAAACTTTCACCTAAAAGGGACCACTCTGTTTCTCCAAGCAGAGCAGCATGGGCACTGGAAGCCTTTGATGGCAGAATGCTGGAGTGCAGGAGCACACAGTGTCGGGCTTACTTGGGGCTTCCTACTAGTCCTTGCCCACGAACAGGATGATTTTGGAGTGACTCTGGGATGGCTTCAGAGACTTCAGTTAAGTCAGGTATTCCTAACACATGCAGGCATGCTTTAAAGCTTCCCTATGAAGTCAACACCATAGTCCTTTAATCAGGGTTAAAAAGGTCTTAGGGAGAAGAGCCAATTCTGCACCACCCAGAAAGATGCAGATTACCCAGACTATTTGTTAATCCCCATGACATTTTTCTGTCCTCCTGCTTTTAAATTGCTGCCCCATTGGTTCACAGCACTATTCATGACATTTTTGCAAGGTGAAATTGTTGAAGGCTCAGCTCCAACACTGCTGCTCCCTAACACTTGCTGATACAGGGATGTATCAGAGGTGAGCTTTCCTATTACTGAACATCATATTGCATTCTGTGTCTCTCAATAAACACATCTCAATCTACTTTATGTTTCCTTGTGTATTTGGCCCAGTGTCTATATTCCATAGTCTATATTCTATTGCCATGATGCGGCTGCACAAAAACCAACCCAAATCTCAGTGGTTTATGACCACAATGCTGAATTTCTCATTTGTTTTCATCACTCTACTGTGACCAGCAGCTGCCAGGTATGGGGTCTTCTCACGTCAAATCAAGGTAGAACAAGGCAAGCTAGCCTCACAATGCAGTTGAAGTCTCCCTTGCATCACGCCCACTGACATTCCATTTCAGTGACCTAAGGAGGTCATATAAGCAAGCCCAGTGGGTGGGACAGTGGCCTTTATTTCACATTAGCAGTGGGAGGCACAAAAATGGCCCAAAACAAAGGAATGAAAAATAGTGTACTATCATCCGGTTCATAGTGTAGGGCAAATTCTATTCTCCTGAATTTGTGCTGTTTTCTTGTATAGTCTAAGAGTCTAGGTGAGTGCTTTAAAGGAATGTACACATACAGAGGGTTGACTCACAATTGAACACTGGCCTTAAAACGGTCCTATTTCCCACAAAGTGCTAACATAGAGGAGACACACAGCCAGTATTTGATGGATTAATTTCTTCAATGAAGAAGAATTCAGAACTCCCTTCTATGATTCACTAAATGCACATCGGACACCAAGTGAGCACTTCTCTGCACAGTTTGCATCATTACTAAAGCCACAGAGACCTGACCTGAAAATCCACCAACAGCAATTCAATGTCCCAAAGCTGTGGGCTCGGAGAACTAGGTACTATCTGCTGTGATTTAATAAAGAGTATCACCCTTGAGGTCTCTATTAAAATCACTATAGTTCAGTCATTTCTTCCGTGGTTTATTATACAATGCACTATATCAAGAGAGACATTAATTTAGCATTACCTTTCCAGAGGACGAGACTTAGCACCAAGCCAGATTTTACCATGACGGGTCATTTCTCTTTTGCTTTACTCATTTTTACTTAAAAATTTTATTTAGGTATTAAAGTCTACAATATCTAAAGAGCTCAATTATTTTGGTGAGTGAAAAAGAAAATTCATTTTTCATGTGCTAGTTGTATCCTTGGAAAAAATGTTTTTACTGAACTTCTCAGAGTATTTAGACTACTCACTCAGAAGCTGTATCAACGCAATATTAAACTTATTTGTGTTTCGTGCTTACTTCATGACAATGAAGTTTCAACCACAAAGATGCCTCAAGGCCCAGTGATTATTTAATTATCTCCTGGAAAATAATGTCCAGATGTGAAGAGCATCAACAATCCTAGAGCCTGCCAAAGGTACTTCTTCCATCACCTTGTCTACTCTGTCTCCTCTGGTGATTTCCTGGCAGGGTCTGCCCCAGGCTGTGGACCCTAATGCTTCTATAATCAGGGAAGTGGCTCTTTAAAGAAAAGGCTGAAAGTTACAAGCAGAACACTAGATAAAATATGCTCCTTCAAGTAAGAAGCTCTGAAAATATACGCTTCATTAGCCTTAGGATTAATTCACCTAGGTCCATTTCTATGTAGGGCTGACATGTAAGAGCAGAGGAGGACCATTTAAATTTGAATTTCAGACAAAAATTAATTTTGGATTTTAGTTCCTGGGCAGTGATGCTGGTGTGACCTTATCTCTGCCTTTCCTACCTTTTCAGGTGTTTTCTATCACTTTTCTTTGTGGAGATGGTGGTCCACAAACCTCAGCTCTTTTTTGAAGGTCACAGTTTATACCTACATGTGATTTTGTTGTGTCTGTGAAAAGGATATGAGTTCAAGATCTTGCTAATCTGCTGTCTTAGATGAGATTCTGATTTTCTTCCTTAATTTATCTGAAATTCCTACTTAACTGAGTATTCTGTGTTTTTTTTAATTAAACAGCACTAAACTCACAAGGTGGGGAGACAAGACATAGACATAAGACTGTGAAATAAATCCATTAAGACCAGCAAGGGTCTCCTTCAACCTTCACTAATTTCCCTAGATAATTAGCCCCATGATTCTTGTATTCATAAATATTTTAGAACACACTTTTCACTCATCCATAAACAATATGAATTTTAAATGACGCCTGTTAGAAAAAATTCCATATGGAAAGAATATGGCACAACTGAATGCCTCTCATTCAAAGATAACTTCAGTAACAGAGTATGATTTGATATAAGCCAATAGGTTGTCATACTGAAGAAAAGTAAGCTTGTTACACTCAAATTCTCTCAGCCATGCATTTTAGCCTCTTCAATAGCTTTATAATCAAGACACCCTTCTTAACTTGTGATGAATTACAGTTTCTTGTATATGGAGAATACTTAGCTCTGTCAAAACATGGGAAGATATTTTCTGCAACAAACACTAAAGCAAAGGAGACTTTTTGGGAGAAAAGTCATTTGAGATGAAGAACTTCAGACTTTTCACATGTAGAAAGCCATACATTAATGAATGATCTTTGATACTCAGTTAAAGAGAGGCCAGGAGGGTTAAGGTCAAGTAGAAGAGTTTGGGCAACTGTTTTTCTATTTATATAACACTCTCAATTTTATGTTAATCAAAATCATTGCAAAAATATTTGGTGCTAAATAAGTATATTATTTAGAAGTTTGACCTTAAAATGAAGTGAAATCTATGCCTCTGTAACTTTTATCCACTGCTATTAGTTCTGGCCTCTAAAGAAACATCCCATTTCTTTTCTATAGAATAATCTAATATGATCTTCCTTCTGGCAGCTTTTCAAATACCTAAAATTGAATCCTTAGGAACTGTCCATATCGTTTCTTCTCTAGTTTAGTCCACGTTATTTTATATAATATTGCAAATCTTCAGTGTACTAGGAGATATTTTGCACGCTAAAAGCAAAAGTAAAAAAATGAAACATAATCCTTAACTGCCACGATCAGGGAAAGAAAAAGGAAGAAATAAAGAAAAATTAAATTATGGGAATTGGTACAGTCCTGGAGATGAGGGGCACCTGATCTTATCATCCTCATGATTCTACCTCCTCAGTCCTTTAATTTCTTTAGGACCTTTTTTTTTTCAATTCCTCCAGCCCAGTAGTTCTCAACTGGATGATTTTGCCATGTGTACGGATGTATTTTGCTCAAGCAGATTTGAAGTGAAGGACAGAGATTCTATTAGCATCTCAAGGGTAGAGGACATGAATATCTCTAAACATCCAAAATACACAGTATACCCTCCCCTCCCCCACAAAGAATTATCTGATCCACATTGTCAATAGTGCCAAGTTAAAAAACCTTGCTTTGCTTTATTACCACGCTTCATTACATGCAGGATTCAAGCAAAAACACAGAATTTCAGATGTGATTTGACCACTTTAGATACATACAGAGAAATCTTTCTATTAGTCCATGTTTCAGATTTGAATTAATTAGCTTAAAAAAACAAATTATTTTTAATAACTTATCCCAGGGTTGGAGTATAAGAAAATTAGTCAGCTAAAACTACTGTGTTGATCAATTTTCCTTCCAGACATTTTATTTTGTTGATTTTTATCCTGTAATTCTAACCTATTGAGAACTTTCTAATCTAAATTTAGTTGTTCCCTAATTTGATATGCCTGCCTTTTTTATAGTCCTCAAAATACTGACAAAAAATATCAAGAAGACTAAACCTGTGATTAAACTAAAAATTCGTTTTGAGAGTTTGAAACTGGTCATCTAGACAGCACTCATAAAAACAGATTTTCAGTAAGGTATTAGGAGTCTATTATTTGTCAACACATGTATGACTAGTAAACTAAGCACAATGCTATGGGAGTATATATTATTAGACCCATTGAACAGCTAAGGACACTGAGGGTTCTAAGACTGAAGGATTTGCACAAGGACACACAATAAGTCAACAGGCAGAGGACTCACCTCCCTATATCATCGAACTTCATAAATGTTCCTCCTATTAAACAGTCTCAAAAATCAACATTACCTACCTGCCATTGTTGAGTACTTGCAACAAATCTTTACCAATGTATCCAATCTTCACAACAATTCCCCACAGCAGATGTTATTAGTTACACAGATGTGGAGAAGGGAGAATGCGCAAAGCTGTGATTTACCCATTGGCAGACTACTTAGAATCAGATCCAGGGCTCACATCTCATCCACATGGCCCTGATGTTGCCATTTTGCCACCCATCAGAGATCACAAGTTCACTGACAGAGAGACAGTGAAGTATCTTTGACAAATGCTCTCCTTGAAGAGCAGTATAATTTGCTTCTGCTTTTTGAGATTTTTATCACATTCACTTTGGGAAGAATATTTATGGATAGGAGATTTAAAAAATTATAGAAGCAGTCTAGTTCCTCACCTAAATATTAATAAATGATGATAAAGGCTAACAATTTCCATATATTGTCCAGCTATAATTAAGCTTTTATCTCTTTATAGAAAAAAATAAAGGGTACAATTTTCTGCCTTGAAATGCCACACTTACAGCAATCTACTGGGAAAAGGTAAGATTTCTTTCATGTCAATTTAAATGATTCCTTAAAAATACAGACAGAAGTCTAAAATTAAAGCTTAAAAAATAGATGAGGCAAATGCTGCAACATAGTAATACATTTTAACATAGGTGATGGCAATATGTACGTCATATTTTTCTTTCCTTAGTATGGCTGAAACTTTCATAATAAAAAGTAAAACAAAGTGTAAATTTTATGATTTGATAATACTGTTTTCCCTCTAGAAAGTAATTTTCCTTTGAAATATTTTCATCATTTATTAATACGGTGCAATATAATTTACTTCAAAATATTTTCCTCAGATGTAATTCTTAAAAGCCATTAGATCTCAACCTTTAAAAGATAATCAGAATCCCAATCAAACCTTCACTGCAGTCAAAGCATAAAATCTGTCATTTTTGCTTTAAAGCCTTACTAACCATGCTGCCTTTGAGTAGAATATTAAATTCATATTTGATTTATTATCAAATGCAGGGTGCTTCAATTTCATTTTAGATCTTTCACATTTAAACAACATTTAACAGAGCTGAAAGCTATTGCTGAGGCTGACAAGTGTTGGCGTAACAAGTAAATGAGACAACTGCCATTTTTACATGTATGAATTATTTGGCAGTATTATGATCTAGTCTTACTTAGAAATGATAGCTAATTATTGAGTTAGCTCTAAGCAAAGTGAACAACTCCTGCAGTGAGTTCAAAACAGAGGTTAAAAAAAAAAAAAAAAAAAGTCTACTTTTCCTTTCCAAGGAAGAACTGCCAAAAACTATTGAAAGAATCAGACAGCTTCATAACTATTTCATCACTGTGGGCTTGTCCAGATGGCAGTAAGGTATCTATAGTTAATTCCCTAGCCTCACATTTGTGAGGCAGACTAAGTTTTCAAAGCACCTTCAACTAGACACTAGCAAAGAAATAACCATTATCCAACCATATACAATGTGAATTTCATTGCTACCCAAGACCAAACAGCAAATAGACTCATTCCACTTGAGTGCCAAAACTGCTATATAAACTTCAGGGAGTTACGATTCTATTCTTAATATTAACAAGGTGGTTTGAAAACATACTTCATGCATGTAACAACTATTATTTCTTGACAACTCACTCATATGCTAAACTCTTTATATGTAATAATACCTATAATCCTCATCATTATTTGTGATGGTTAATTTTATATAATTTCATTTAACTGGAAACACAGGGTACCCAGATATTCTGTCCAACATTATTCTTGATGCTTCTGTGAGTGTGTGTTTAGATGACATTAACATTTAAATTGGAAGATTGAGGAAATAGATTTCACTTTCTAATATGGGTGGGCCTCATTCAATCAGTTGAAGGTCTAAATAGAACAAAAAGTTTGTTTTTCTAAGTAACTGTCTGATTCAACCTGACCATCTGCAAATCAGGGAATTAGGTTTATTTTTTAATTTTTTTTTTAATTTTGGAATGGAAGCAAACATGGGATTTTCCTAGATTTTGAAACTGTCAGCCTTCATACTGAAAGAACATTATGGAGTTTACTGGGTCTCTAGCTTGCTTTTTTCAGATACTGGGACTTGTCAATCTATCTAACTGCATGATCTAATTCCTTATAATAAATCTACTAAATTATAAGAGTAAACACACAAACTCTTAAGAATTTAGATATCCATCTCATTGGTTCCATTTCTCTGGAGATTCCTTATGCATATGCCATTATATGAGATAGTGCATTTACCACCATTTTTTAATTAAAATGACCTGGGTTAGGAAAATCTATTTTAATTCTCCAAGATTTCTTCTTCTGCTAGAGTATAAGTTCCTGAAGAATGTGTGTGTGTGTATGTGTGTGTGTTTATTTAATCCGTTTCATTCACTGATGTGATGAAGAATCTAAGGTATTGTGCTACATAGTTCAATCTGATAACTAAGTGAATAAATTCAGTTGAAAAAATGGCAGAGCTGCTAGGGCTTGAAATCAGGTATGGCCACTATCCAGATGTGTTGATTCTTTTAACCTGTATGCTGAACCCGTCCTTAAATTTACTTGATATTTTCAGAAGACAATCTCTGAGAGAATAGTCCTTAAAAGAACATTACTAGCCTATTTGAACTCAGTGCTAAAGCTATTAATTCTTGAAGATGACAGAATCAGGATCCAAAAAGATCCCAAGGGTGGAACAATGGACTTGCAAGATTAAATTTAATTAGAAAACAATGTAAAATCCTTTCATTTATTCCAAATAGTTACTAAATGTATATTGATGGCAGAGGCATAACTTAGCAAAAGTATAAATAAAAAAAAGTCCCAGTAGGATTAATTGACAGGGTGCTTTGTATAAATCAACTGTGAATAGTGGAAGCCAAAAGAGCTAATGCAATTCTTGGCTGCATTAATAGAATATTTTGTCCAGATCAAGGGAAATAATAATTCTTTCTATTATGCCTTCATATCAAACCACATCTAAGTCACATACTTCAAAAAGAGAGAAGTAAACTGGAATACATTCAAAGTAGAGTCACCAAAAAGATGAGGAAATCAAAGTCATGTTGTACAAGGATTACTGAAAGGGCAAAAGATGGTTTGCTATAAGAGAAATCTCTGCAAATATCTTAAATGTCTTCAAAATTTGCAAGACTATCATGCTGAAAATATCAGATTTTTTTCTTGACTGGTCCCAGAAAGTGGACTTTGGCTTGATAATTACAAAGTTTATGCTACAGTAGGCCATCTGCATTTTCCAAAAGTAAGATAGTCATTATCGTGAAAGTGGTTAAATTCTTAATCTCTGGTGGTGTTCAAAACTGACAAAGAAACAATTTGGATTTAATTTGCATCTATGCTTCTGATATTTTATTTGAGTAAAAGACGCTGATAGTGACTTCCAGAATAATAAATGCTATGATGTGCAAATAAGATACAAAAGGTAGAGAATCAAGGTTGCTGGGATAATGGAATAGGAAATCCATGCCATAATAGTTAAGGAGGTTTTGCTTTGAATATCCTCAGTAATTAGCTTGATTTTTCTAAATATAACATCATTCTGCAAATGCTCAAGTGTCACTTCAAAAACATGATCCATGAGATCAACAGAAGTGACTTTGAGTTCTTGATTTCTCTTGACTAGTTATTTTTCCCAATATTTCTTATATTAAACATAACTGGTGCTTTCATATCATACAAATCTTACTGAGAAAATGAAAGCCACTCTAGTTTTGGCTCTCTTTTGCCACTTTTCATCAGGCATTTGTTTCTGCCTGCCACCATGATTCTGTTCAGAGTCAAAGGCCATTGGATATGGGTTTACAGCCTGTCTGACCGTGTCTCCTAGCTTTATACAAAGACTCCTCTAAAGATGTTTGGGAAACAGTAAAGTATTATTAAAGTGTTTCAATTTCTCTGAGATTTAAGGAAAGAAATATAGGTCTTTACTACATGTATAAGCAACATGATTGCAGAGAAAAACTGGCTTTCTATTGAAAATGATGCTGAGATAGATAGATTAAAAACTACATATTTAAGTCTGAGAATCATGAACTTTCCAAAGAATAAAAGAAAAAAAAAAGCCTTCTCTCTCACTCTATCACTCATAAAATGGGTTCTCAGAACTATTTCCACCAGCATCATCAATTGCATGCACAAGTGTCTTTACGTAGAACCCTCTGGACAGCCCTGTTGCAGGTACTTGGGACATAGGTGAAACAAATGAGCAGAAAGTCCTGCCCTGAAAGGACTTCGGATTTTAGTTGGACATTAAATGAGAAGAAAATTTGATACTGACCAGCTGCCCCTTTGGAATCAGCAGAAATACTGCTAACCCTCTTAGAGATGAATGATATGTAAGAGGATCTAAAAGGTTTTAGTTGAAAAAACTTCTTGAATAATTGAGAAGGGATTACAACTGGATAAAACACATTTGTATTAGTTGCAACTTGTTCTCAGTTGTTAGCTATTTCCTCTAGTGCCTCTGAAGGATTAATAAGGTTATTAAGACAGTGTGTCACAACCAGTAAATGTTTTAACCCTTATTGTGACCTGCCTGGCAGCAACAATGAAACCTTAATAGTATCCAAATTGTTTAGTGCTGGATGGTGTCACTAATTTACATCCAAGTACCCTATTAGCTTTTTTTATTCCCCATGACTAAAACATTCAACAGTGTTTTAGATTGGTGTCACTGCAGTGTTAATATTTGATGTTCCAGTATTCTGAGGTTTTATTTTCCACAATTTTAAGCTCTCTACTTTTAAATCTCACTTGATCATACTTTTGTATCTTCTTAAATTTTCACCTTCTCACATTCATTTGCTAGTCAATCTAATGATAGAAAGCAAATGCCTAAAACACCTCTCAGTAAAGTCATGGTGGACATAATGGATTTAATTTACATCTGTTGTTATAAGGAAATATGAGAAACACACTTTAGAATTAACATACATTTATTTATGAATTGAGACATGCGTGGTTTTTATTTTTTCTTAAATTTCCAAATACTTTATTGGGTCAAATCAACAAATTAAACTTATGCTGCTTGTTAAGATATGAGCGATCTGAGAAAAGTAGCAGTATTTTGTCCCTTCATGACTTGGTAGAAGAACCAAAGGTTTTCTTGTTTGACCTATTCTAGATGTCTTTATCTAGCAAACTATAGTTATAAGATTTTATAGGCTACAGCTAAGTCTGTGAAGAGAAATGCCAGCCTTTTCTGCTTACCGCCATCTTTCAGGGAACATTACACTGTTACACTGCGGCATACATCTACCCTTCCTGTATAGCAATGCTTGTAGAGATAAATGCAGCATGAGCTGAGAAGTACCAGACACTGCATTTTGATAAAACTCTAATGGACATGGACATTTCAATGAAGCTATAATAGGTGACAGCTAAAATTCAGTGTCTAAGAAACCTCTTAATTAAGATTTATAAGGCCAGTAGTCCTGGAAGTCAGAAAAAAATGATGTTTAGACACAATAAAATAAATAAATAAATAAATAAAAAGAAAACATTGATTGACGGTTCCATTGGTTCTTAACTAACTCTCTTTCTAACTTAAATGATTTAATAGAAATCCCAAACCTGAAGTTTCTAGCTCTCTATCACAGGAGATGGAGAAATCAATTCCAGAATTGCTCAGTCTGAAACCAGAGTTAACAAATGCCAGGCTTTTAGCCTGGGTGATGAATACCAGAATTATAGCATCTTACAGGCTTCTGATGATCATCAGCAGCAATGCTCAGTAGTTGTAGTCGAATCTCCTATGTTAAACAGGCCTCCAAACATGCTCCTCATCCTCTCTCACCTGAAAGCAAGCTCAAAAAAGCCTGTGCCATCACCAGTGAAAATAACACTCCTGTGAATCCAGGTTAGAATCAAGCTAAGAGCTAGCCCAAAGGAAGTGACCATAGCCTGGCTGGAAGAACACGTTACAGAGCACAAAGCAGCAACACGGCCGTTCCAGGGGGTCACATACATCCACAGCTGGAAGGCCAGAAAGAAAACAGAACCTGTGTACTTCTGATAGGATTGTCTTGAAGAAGCAGCCTTCATTATAACCGAACTGAAGCCAATAACAAGGGGACAAAGTAACTGTATGAATCAAGAAATAGAAAAAGACTAAAAAAATCCTGTGGATTAATTTCTACTATTATCAAGATAACCTAAAAGCTTGTTTAACTTACAGTCAACGAATTCCAGATTTGGAGGTACACTAACAGGTATCTATTTGCAAGAAAGTTTGAATTAAATAAATCTATATTCTAAAGTTAAGTAAAATACCTTATATCCACTTATTATTTTAGAACATTTTCTGCCAAGATATGACCTCTTTTTTCAAATAAAATGAGGGTTGTAGAAAAGATGATACAAATACATGAAACATAATAAAACCTAAAATGTTCAATTATTATTTTTAATTTCATTGTAAAATGTTATAGTAAATGAGTTAGATGTCTGAATTATAGTACTTAACTTGGGCATAACTATTAAATCTGAAGATTAAAGTGCAGTTACTCAATATATTTTCATTAGTAAAATTATGACAATACAATATAATTTTGTTATTAAAAAACTGATAATGAAAGCAAAATATTTAGCAAATGCTATTTATTCCTTTTTAAGTCAACAAACACAAATTCAGAACATATCCCAGTTTGCAATGTCATACCCCAATTTTTAGCATAGCAGAATATTCTATTTCACTTATTTCCTTGAAGACTAATTCCTCTATTAATTCATAAATCTGACAAAAGCAGAACTTGTTCCTTAACTGTTTTGTATTCCAGTGTCTAACGTAGTGCCTGCAACATAGCAGGCACTTCATATATGCTTACTGAATAAAGAAGAGATAGGGAAAGAATGAATATCAGGGACTTAGTAGGCTCCCAACAAGCACGATGAGTGACATTGATGCTGCAGTCATATAACAATTTAGTTAATATCATAGTTACTATAACAAAATGTCAGAGACACTTGAACAACACATATTTATTCTCACAGTTATGGAGACTCGAAAGTGAAGGTGAAGGTGCCAGATCTGGTGTCCGATGAAAATCCTCATCATGGTTTGCAAATGGGTGTCTTCTGCCTGCCTCCCTACAGAGACAGAGACAGAGAACTAGCTCTCTGGTCTCATTAGGGCTCCACCCTCCTGAATCCATCTAAACCTAAACACCTCTTGAAAGGCTCCCTTCTTACTGTCATCTCAATGAGGGTTAGACATTCAACACATGGATTTGAGAGAGATACAAAAATTCAGTCCATAACCATTGGGCAGATAGAAATGTAAAAAGGAAATTATGGCTGCAAAGAAAGAAAAAAAATCTGTGTGTGTTTATGACTGGAAAATATTTTAATAGAGACACAAAGAAAATATGAGATCAGCAAGCAATCAGGTTCAGAGAAAGAAGTCTAGAAGATTGTATATATTCTCTTTTATTCATTCAACATATATATTAAGCAGATGTCAACACACACAGGCATTACTTTAGATACTAAAAAGATCAAGGACCAGTAATTTCTGTTTCCTCCCCCACACCCCACACTTCATTCTCTCCTTTGGAGATGGAAGGAAAATGTGAGAAAGAAGCTTAAATTCATATTGTACCAAAGTTAAAACTTGGATAAAATTTTAAGGTATTATTTTTTGCTGCAATCCAAGCAAAGATTTTCAGTCTGCTTTAACAGAAATAAAAGTATTGTCTCCATTTGATGATCTCCTTTATCTTAGTCTCACTTGGTTCTAAAAGTTGGACTTCAAGTTCCACACATAACAGTTCAGGAGTTTCACAGGTGGTAGCTGTGAGAATGGAGAGAAGTGGAAATAGTGAGACTGTGTTTTCAAGGTAGTCCTCAATGATTAATTGAACTGAGGAAAGAAAAGGAAGGATGCTGCCTTCATTGTTGATTCGAGCAGGCACCTGCTGCGGTAAGAGAGAAAAGACTGGGGAGAGGGTTAAGAGGGTGATGTATATATATACGTGTGTATATATATATATATATATACACACGTATATATATGTGTGTGTGTGTACATACATATAAATATATATATACATATATATATCAAGGATATATAATGAAAAGTAGAAGCATATTTGGGGGAATGAAACAATTTTATTTTTAGTCACCCTGTGAAGAATGAGGTAATATGATATTTCCATGTTCCAGTATACAATTCAAAACAAAAGAGGTGCTCTGGAGCCCATAAAACTGACTTGGAAATTTTCTACATACATATTTCAAACTGCCAGGCTAAGTAAGATTGCCATAGAAACTATATGATGGGAAAACTAAAGTCAAATACAGTGATGATCAGTTCTAGGACATGAATAGAGAGAAAGAATAAGAAGAAATTGAAAATTTTCATTCAAAGAAAAATAGTCATTGAAGAAATGTCATGGAAGTGGAGGAAAAGTTTTAAGAACACGGATTGGTTGGAATTATTGAATATGAAACAGGTCTCATCATGTACGATACCCAAGTATTGACTTAATTTTTCATAAGAAACCAAGATGACTTAAAGAAGAGAAAAAAGATAAGAGAGAACATGGTGGTAATGGAAAACCGTAAGTCCTCACTTAACATTAGTCATCAAAAATTTCTTGGAAACTGATTTTAGAAAAATGATTTATAAGGAAATAAAATCCGTACATAATGTCATTACCTTCAAAGTCAGCAGGCATTGTTTTTCTCTTTTCAACGTTCAAACTAAAGATAGTTTTAGAAAACAAATTTATCTGTTTGCTGTAAAGTTGAGGCAGAGAAGTAAGGCCAACCATTATAAAATTATAAGTAATTGCAAAATGTCAATTGCAGAATACTATGTAGTCACAATTAATTTGACTTACACTAGCATTTCAGTTCAGAATAGCTGTAACATTAAAAGATGTTGCAATTACTCCAAGGGTAATTGCAATATTTTTTCCCAAATTTAATGTGAAAACTAATGTTCGGGCTGACAGAAGTGACTCCAAATTGTCCCTGTGACTCCATCCTGTGCCCAACACTCTAACTTACTGAAATGCTTTAAAATAGCTTTTTAATGATGTAACATTGTATCAGAACATTATGTAAGTGTCAGGTATGCATCATCATAAATCAATATCTATATATACTATGATAAGTTCACCACTGCAAGTGTTATTCTATCCTTCTTCATATAATTGTACATGAGTTGATCACCCTAGCCCTCCATCTTACTTTCTAAAAACCATTAATTTGGACTTCTAGACATAACAATTATTTCTGTATTATTTGATTCATCTCACATGTTTGGTTTCTCTGTATGTGTTTGTCTTTCTCCATCTGATCTATTTAGCTAAACATAACATTCTCTGGGTCTATCCATGTTGTTTCAAATGACAACATTTTATCTTTTTTTATAGCTGAGTAGTATTATTCTGTGCACATAAAACTACATTTTCTTTATGTACTCTACTGTCATGGGTATTTAGATGGCTTCCAGCTCTTAACTATTATAAATGATACTGCAGTGAACATGGAGGTACATATGTCCCTTTGAATCCGTGTTTGTGTTTCTTCCAGTAAAGACTCACAGTTAGAATAACTAAATCATATAGAATTTCTATATAAAATTAAAAAAAATTTTTGAAGAACCTTAATATTTCTTTCCATTATGGCTACACTAGATTGCCCATATAGGATAGAAGGGTTCTCTCCTCTCCACATCCTCTCCAACACTTGCTGTTTCCAGTCTTTTGGATAATAGCCTTTTACACAGGTATGAGGTGATAGCTCATTGTTGTTCTGATTTCTATTTCCCTGATAACAAGAGACAAAGAACTCTTTTTCTGTACCTCTTGGACATATGTGTATATTCCTTGTAGAAGTGTCTACTCAGAACATCTGTTCATTTTTTAATTTGATTGCTGTCATTTTGTTGTTGTTGAGTTTTATGAGTTTGCTTAGATATCTTGGGTATTAACTCCTTGGTGAACGTATGATATAAAAACAACTTCAATCAATAGGATGTATTTTCATTTTGATATTTTTTTGAACTGTGCAGAAGGTTTTTTAGTTTGAGACAGTCTCATTTGTTTAATATTTCTTTTTCCCCTTACCAATTGTAGTCAAGTCCCAAAAGACCCATGAGCATATTATCTTTTTTCTGTATATTATACAGTTTCAGGTCTCACAACCAAGTCTGAATTAATTTTGAATTAATACTTGTGTACAGTGTTGAGAGTAGCCTGGTTTCATTCTTCACATGTAACAACTGTCCAGTTTTCAAAGCACCATTTATCAAAGAGACTTTCCTTGTTCCATTGTAAGTTCTCAGCTCATTTGTCAGAAATTCATTGTCTATATATATGAGCTTATTTCTGGACTTTTGATTCTACTCCATTGAACTGTGTGTCTTATTTGATTACTATTGTTTTTTAATGTAGTTTGAAGTCTGAGAGTATGATGGCTCCATTTTAGTTGTTTATTTATCAAGATTATTTTTGCTATTTGGGATCTTTTGTAATTCCAAATAAATATCACATTTTTGTTCTATTTCTGAAAATAATTTTATTGGGATTTTGATGGGGAGTGCATTGAATCTGTGCTTTGCTTTAGGTAATATAACCATTTTAACCATATTAAGGCTTTCAATCCATAAGCATAAAATTTCTTTTTATTAGTTTGCATCTTTATATCTTCCAATATCTTAGAGTTTTCAGTGTACAGATCTTTCATTTCTTTGGTTAAATTTATTCTAAGATATTCTATTCTTTTTGATGCAATTACTAATGGGATTGTTTTCTTGTATTCTCTTTCCTCTGTCTCATTATTTGTATATAGAAGAGCAACAACATTTTTGCATTTTATATTTGTCTGCTACTTTACTGTTTGATATAGCCTCAGTTGTTCATTATTTCTTTTTTTTCTTACAATTGGTTTATTGGTTATTATTTATTATTTTTAAAAGCTTTTCTTTGCATCTTTGGGATTCTTCATATCTCTCATTTTCAAAAAGGGATATTTTTAGTGCTTCCCTTCCAACTGGTATATCTTTTATGTACTTTTCTTGTCTAACTGTACTGGCGAAGCATTCTAACACTATTGAATACTAGTAGAGAAAGTGAAAATCCTTGCCTTGTTCCTGATTCAAAGAAAGACTTTCAGATTTTCCCTACTGAGTATCAGTTTGCTAGAGATTTGTCAAACATGGCTTTCATTATATTGAAACACATTTCACTTGAGACTATAACATAAAAATGTATTGAATCTCACCAAATACTTTTCTGCATCTATTGAGAAGATCACATAAAATTTGTTCTTCCTTTGGTCGATGCAGTGTTTCACATTTATTGATTTGCATATATTAACCATTCCTGCATCCCTGAAATAAATTTCCCGGATATGCTATATAATTCTTGTAATGAGTTGCTAGCATTTTGTTAGGATTTGATTTGCTACTATTTTAAGATGTTTACATCTATGCAGCTATGTTCACCAGATACTTTGTTTCTTTATCTGTGAAGTCCTATGGAAGCAGGATAATGTTGTATTTATAAAATGTGCTTAGAACTATACACTGCTTTTTAATTTTCCTGAAGAGTTCAAGAAAGTTTGGTATGAATTTTTCCTAGGAAGTTTCATAGAATTCACCATTGATACCCTTGAACTTTCCTTGTTCCATTTTAAGTTCTCAGCTCATTTGTCAAAAATTCATTGTCTATATATATGAGCTATATATATGAAAATCCAAGGATTTTCCTCCTCGTGGGATTTTAATTACTGTTTTGATTTATTTACTCATTGTAGGTCTATTTACATTTTCTATTTCTTTCTAATTCAGCTATAATATATGTTTCAAATATATGTCCATATCTACTGGATTATCCTTTGTTGTCATACAGGTGTTCTAAATTTTTATTTAAAAAAAATTCTCACAAGCAAGAAGCAGTGTCTCGGTTTTCTCTTTAACAAATGAATGAAGTTTTTTTTCTCTTCCTAGTAACCAAGATCACTTTGACAAAAGACAAAGAACTGTAAGAAGTATAACTTAAACAACATATTAGGGAGTATGTAGACCTCCCTACCTCCAAGAGAGGAGGGGAAGGAGCAGCATGTTCTACCTACCCAGCACTGACTGTTGTCATTGCCTTCTTTACTAATGAGAAACAGAAGCACCCACCCACCCAACCACAGCCCATGCCCTGGACTGAGAAGAGAAGGTAAACCATGCCAAAATCCAAAACCACTCCCCACCTCCCCCTCAAAAGAAGAAAGGTTCAAAAAGAGGAATATATCAGGAGGTCTTTTGGGAAGAAATCAAATGACACCAAAAGAAAAACTAACAGATAAAAAATTCAGAGTTCAGTTATTAAAAAAGAAAAAACAACTGAATGATCTGCAGAATGGACAATCTAACCAAAATTAACTAAAAGCAAACCCAAGACTTCAGAAAAGAGGTGATAGAATATAAGAACTACTATGCCAAAGAGACTGAAGCTATAAAGAAAGCACAAACAGAACTTCTAGATATGAAAAAATATAGTAAAATAATAAAGACAAACATGAAAAGCTTATAAACAGGCTCAAATCTCAAAGAGGAGTGAATCTCAGAAATTACACATAAACACACAAGAAGAAAAACAAGATTGAGGTAAGATGAAGAAACCCTGTGAGAATTATGATAACATGAGAAGAACAAAGGAAAATAGTCTCTTTGGAGGTGAAGAAATGGGGAAAGGGGTAGAAAAATTATTTAAAGAAGTGATAGTATAAATATTCCAAAACCATTCACAAAAATAAACAATTGAACTCTCAGAAACTGATAAAACATCTAAATTTATAAATGCAAAGACACATAACAGTAAGACTAGAAAAATCCATGATTAAAATATGACTAAATTTTGTAAGAGAAAAGAGAAACATAGAAAGTTACATCAATCATACTTCTATCAGACTTCTCAGCAGAAACTTTAAGCCCAAGAGAGCGTGGTATGACATAGCCAAAAAACTAAAAGACAAATACTACCAGCCAAGAATACTCTAAGCTACAACATTATCATTCATATATGATGGAGAAAAAAAGGTCTTCAATGATCAAGAAAAGTTCAAGGATGTTTTTCATCACCAAACCTGTCCTACAATAAATGTGATAAGAAGTTCTGTAACAGCTACAATGCAAACAAAAGAGTCACTAACTCCCAAGAATTGTGACAGTCAATAAAACCAGAAGAAATGACAGGGCCATCAGGATAAAACATAAATACACTAAATGGGGAAAAAAACATGTAAGATACGATGTCAACTCAGAGAAGACTACAGTAAATAGGTCTAATTAGAGACATAACACAAGGTAGCTACAAAGCCTAATCTTACAGAGATTTAGCTGGAAAGATAAAGAAATAATCAACATCAAAACTATCTAAAGGAAAAGGAGAACAGAAACAATGTAAACAGAGCAATGAGATATAAAAAAGCATAAAACAAATGATCAAATGAGAGCAATAAAGTCGGAAATATCAATAATCACCCTAAATGTGAAAGGACTGAACTGTCAAATCAAAACACACATAATGGCTACATGGAACAAAATTAGGACCCATCAATATTGTGCCTACAAAAAAACCCCACATCAAATCCAAAGACATAAATTGAAAATGAAGGGCTATGGAAAAATATATCCAAGCAATGGGGATGAAAGGAATCAGGAACAGCACTACTAATATTAGACAAGATAGACTCATTCAAAAATGGTGAAAGATGAACACTATATCTTGGTAAAGGGGATTATTCAATAAAGAAGATACAATAGTCACCAGTATATACACATCCAATTAGGGATCAGTTAATCATGCAAAACAAATGCTAACAGATCTAAAAAAAGACATTAACAGCAACATAATAATAGTAGGGAAATTCAGTACCCCAACATCAATGGATCATCCTGGCAAGAGTCAGTAGCAAAAAGTTCTAACTGACAGAATCTTTAACCCCACCAAAAAAAGATTTCACATTTCTCTCAGTGCACATGGAACATTCTTAAGACAGACAGTATCTGGGTACACAAAACACTCTTAAATTTATCAAAAATGAAATTATAGAATATTTCTTCTCCAAGACAAGCTGTTAAACTAGAAATGAAGTGGAAAAACAAAACTGGAAGAAGCACAAGTAGGTGGTGATTAAATAACATGCACCTAAACAATTCCTGGAATCAATGAGGAAATTAAAAATTATCTGGAAGTAAATGAAAATAAAGAGATGAGTTACCAGAATATGTGCTATATGATAAAATAAGTTACAAGAGGAAAGTTTATAGTGCACATCAAAAAGAAACTTCACAAATTAAATATCCAACCACACAGCTGATAAAAATAGGAAAAAAATAACCAAAAATCAGGAGAAAGTAATAAGAAAAGTCAGAGCAGAACTAAATGAAAGAAAATGAAACTAAATGAAAAAATCAAACAAGAAGACCATTCAAAAGATCAATAAAATCAAGAGCTGATTCTTTTAAAAAAACAAAATGTATCAATGTTTAACTATACTCACAAAGAAAGAAAAGAGAAAATCTTAAACAAGAAAGAAATTAAAGACAGAAATTACAATAGACATTGCAGAAATACAAAGGATCCTAAAATGTTACAAACATCTCTAGGCCAAAAAATTCACAATCTTAAAAAAATTGAAGAGATCTCTAAAATTCTAAAACTTGCCAAAATTGACCCAGGAAGACATAGATAACTTGAACAGACCAATCACAAGTGCAAAAACTGAAGCAGTAATCAGAAGTATCTCAAAAAACAAAAGTGTAGGACCAGATGGCTTCACCCAGGAATTCTACCATTTTAACGAGACCTAGAGGCAGCTGTTCCTGTTTAGGATACTCTATCTACTGCTTTTGCTTTCTTTCTCCTCTATTTTCTCTAGTAAACTTATAAAACAGCATTCTAACGCTAAAGGATTCTTTCTTGAACCACTGACTGACGGACCCTAGAGCCCCCACATCACTTATGCTAAGTGAATTAAGACAGAAAGAAAAAGAAAAGTACAGGGTGACTTAGCTCATATGCAGCACATAAAGAAACAAAACAAATGAAGAGACAAGTCTCAACAAGTTCACAGGATGGAAATCTGTAGCTGCCAAGGGGTTGGGAGGGCATAGGGAAAGAGGGAAGCGAAGAGTTAACAAGACTGTGAACACTAGAATTCAGGTGGTGGGTCTGGTGTGAAATGCACACAGACTGAGGTATGAATTCAGTATCCTAAAAGGCATACAACAATGTAAACAAAGAAATAAAGAGTGGAAAAAAGAAAGAAAAAGAAAGAAGGAGGAAGGAAGGAAGGACATCCATTATCAATTCCAGACATTACAAATCTAACATTTTTTCCTCCTTTTTTCCTCTAAAAGTACCTTAAACAAAACCCAGTTGAGATACAATTTGGGAAGATACCTGAAATTGTGTAACCTGAGTTTGAAAATCTATGACTTCCCCCTGTAAAAAATGCTATAATTTTATTTTAGCCTTGTTTTGTTTTTCTTCTTGGATGGTAAATAATGTCTCTTAAATACATGTTATATTAACAGATAGAATGTAAGCGCATTTAAAATTCTTTTTCCGAGTCACTTTGCTAAAAGTGCCATTACAAGGTAAGTCAATTTTCTACCAGAAGCAACTTACTCACTGCTGACAATTCATGTTAGTTACCTTTTCATTTACAAAAGTGTTCATCTTGTGCTAATTAAAACCTTCCTTTATTTTATAAACCCATTGCTTGTTTATTTTGCTAAGGTATGATGCATTGCTACATTCATCCTACAGTTTTTACAGTTTTTATTAAACACTACTTACTGTTCATTTTCAAGGCAAAATTAGAGTGAAATTTAGCAATAATAGAATGAATTCACAAACCATGAAATTGGTGCATTAAAATAAAATGCACTAATTTTGCTTAAGATTTGAACACTGCCAAATGAATCCTCTTGACACGAACTATAAGACAATAAAAATCCTATTTTTGACAATGTTCAAAGCATCAAATTTCATTATTTAGAAATGAAACATAATAAAACAGAATACAAATTGTAGACAAGGAAGTGATATTTCATATTTGGGCAATCCGCTAGGAGAGCTACTACCCTATAAAACAGATCAGGACCTTCTAAGTAAGGATCATGGAGGGCTCCGTCCTTTAGGGCAGATTTGAGCAAATTCAAGTAAGAGGGTCTTAGAAAGAGAGTTTCATCTTTGTATTCTCTCTCCCTCTCCTACACCCACCCACATGCTTTCTCCTTGCAGAAGTGAAATTTGGTTGAAAATGTCACAAAAGTGAAATACACTTTCCCTCCTTCAGGTATGTTTTGAAGGATGTTAAGGAGGTCTTGGGAAAAGTTTGATTTGTGCTTCTGGAACATTTTTTTCAATCCCACAGTAAAATAATAAATTTAATTTCTTGAGGATTAATATGTCTCTGCCATTCAGGCATGTGTCATTATTGCAAGAAGTAGCTCTGCATTTTGAAAAGAGAATAAAAATGTCTCATGTAGATATAGAATATTTTTCTCTTTAAAACACATAAAATGTGATGCTGACGCTATCTGGCCCTGCTGCCTTTCCTGATTTTAAATCAGCTCTATCCTATTCAGTCTCTGATATTAAGTTTTCAGCCACTGCTCTATTTCTCTATCCTTAAAGCTAGGGTCCTATAATTCCTTTTTTAAAGCCTGAATTGATATTTAAACTAGTTCAGTCATGTAGGGAACATACTTTCCTTTTTAGAGATGATATAATGTAAATTTATAAGGAATACTCTAGGACCCTGGAATAAGTTAAACAGATTTCACATAACTCCCCGGAGCAGTCTCTACCCCTATCAGTGAAGGAATCTGCTGTGACATCACTCGGATCTGCCACAATTTATAGCAATTTTCTTGCTTCCTAAATTCAGCTACTTCTTACTACTCTTACCAGGACAGCTATTTTAAAATTACTGTTAATATTTTCTTTCTCTGAAATAGTGGAAAAATACAGATGTGAAGGTACTACCATGTACACCTTAAACCTGTTTAATGTTATAGTACAATATTCTTTCAAAATGATTAAAATAATAATAAAGTAGAATGATTATAGTAACAGACTATAATAAAAGTTACATAATCATGGTCAATAAAGAAAGAAATAAAACAGCTGGTAATACAGCAGGGCTATGTAAACAGTCACATTCCTTACCTGCTGGCTAAGAATTTCCAGAATTCCAGATTTTAAAAAAGATTCATTAGAGATTTATTTGCCACTAACCAAGCAACAAACTAACTACTCTGGACTAATGAGAGAAGATTCTTAGAAACTTGCGAAGAAGAAAAACATCATGTAATATGAGATCTTGAGGGTATTTTAGTGAACTTGTGAACTAAAATATAAAACTGTCATGTAAGAGAAAAAATACTGAAGTCAAAAGAAAATGAGTGATTTTCTCATTACAATAGACCTATTTAATGGTCAAATAGATGACTAGAACCCAACTGAACCATCAAAAAGCAACTAAGTTAGTTGAAATAACAGAAGTAATCAGATGGTCCTCTGATTCTTTTGGTTATCTTCCAGCTAATGGTGTTCATTGCTCTATGTTCATCTGTCAAGATAATTTAAATGAACTGTTCATGAAATACTTTAATAAACTGTCAGCTTAAAGGAAAATACTAGAAGAATAAAATAATATTGACACATTATTATTCTTTTCACAGCAATTAAAACTGATTACTTTAAAAAGATGAAGTTCAATAGAACTAAGTTCAAGAGTGTTTGTTAATTACTAGCAAATGCTTAAACCTTCTTAAATTTCAGTTTCTCCATCTGTGAAATTGGATAAATGTATTTCTTATATTAGAATAAAAATGTTACATATAATTTTTTTGAGAAACCATGATATGGTTTCCCATTGATGTACAAATTTACCTCCTTACTGACAGTGCACAAGGGTCCCTTTCTCTCATCCTATATACTTGCTATTGCTTGTTTTTTGACAGTAGTCATTATACCATATGTGAGGTGATAGCTCAATATGTTTTTAATTTTCATTTCCCTGATTAGCACCTTTTCGTATACCTGTTAATCATTTACATGCCTTCTTTGGAAACATGTCTGTTCAGTTCCTTTGCCTATTTTTAAATTAGATATTTTTGCTATTGAATTGAACAATTTCTTTATATATTTTAGATATACAACCCACACATATTTCTCCCACTTCTCCTAGATTTCTCTAATTAACTATGTTGTCATCCCATGTTGTTGATTTCTTTTGCTGTGTAACTTTTAAGTGTTATGTAGTCCCACTTGTCTACTTTTGAGATTTT
This sequence comes from Solenodon paradoxus, assembly GCA_004363575.1. Lineage (NCBI taxonomy): Eukaryota > Metazoa > Chordata > Mammalia > Eulipotyphla > Solenodontidae > Solenodon > Solenodon paradoxus. Next base: position 1,452,966 of record RJWH01000034.1, read on the forward strand.
CTCGATCGTCACCTCCAGTTCCCATATGCCACCTATACCCCATATCACAACCCAGACTGCAGCTGCACTAACCCACCTCTTCATCCTGCCACCCCCTGATCCCTAATCATTTCCTTCATGAGTATTCTTTACTCCCCTGAAAAATATTAGGTTACCTTACATGCGGCAATTTTGTTCTGGGATCCTTTTCTGTACCATATTGCTTTGATCACTATACCTTGGCAATAGAGCTTAAAATCTGGAACTGCGATGCTTCTAACTTTGTTCTCTCTCAGAATTGATTTGACTGGGATCTTCTCATGATTCAATAAAAATGTAGGGCTTTCTTTTTCTGCTGTAAACACTGTCATTGCAATTTTATTGAGAATTGCAATAATCTGCAGATGGCTTTGGACGGTATGGACATTTTTAAAGAAATCCCATTCTGGGTATAGAGTCAAATGAAATTAAATAGGGATCTCGAAGCAATATCTGCACTCCCAATGTCTTATGAATATTATTAACAGTAGCAAAGACATGAAACAACCGTCAATGGAAGAAAGAAGTCGCACACACATATTCACACACAGAGATTTCATTCAGTCATGAGAGAGAAGGAAACTGTCATGTGCAACAACATGTATGAAATTTGGGAGAATTATGCTAAGTATAATAAGTCAGATAAAGACAAATACTGTATGATCTCACTTTCATGTGGAATCTGAAAAAAAACAAACTCAGAAACAGAGTAGAGTGGCAGTTACCAGAGTTGGCCAGTGGAAATTGGAGAGATGCTGACCAAATAGTAATAGATCTTAAATGTTCACATCACAAAAAATAAATGGTAATTTTTAAAAGTGATAGAGATGTTAGGTAATGTTACAATGGTAATATTTTGCAATGTATGAATGTATCCAATCAACACGATGTACACCTTAGAATACAGTGTGTTATATCTCAATTTTAAAAAATTCTAGATGCTGTAAAAACATTGTTATAAGGGTCCTATTGACAAATCAGGAGATAAGATCAGATGCTCTCAATTCTTATCCCTCTACTTTACATAGAATTACTTGTACTTGCTTATCACCTTTTAATGTGTCGCCCATTCTCTCCTGCCTCACATCACCCTTATTCAACTCAGGGCTAAATCAGAGATGAGAGAACTTGACAGACATTGGGTGGTAATTGAGACAGGAGACAAAAGAAAACAAAAAACTGAAAGTTATCACTTTCCAGCCAAACAAGAAAAACCGAACATTTTGCAGTCTTAATCAAGACCAGCTGTGGTTCAACTCCTCCCATCTACAGAAGTCAAAGAATCCACCCCCACCCCTCTGTGATGCCTAGCATTTCAGCCCATCCTGATAAGACTCCCTACCCTTAAATCAACAGCACGCCAAGTGGCCATATCAAGATTCCACCCCCACCCCTACCCTGCTTGCCAGAGACTTTCCCTTAAAAAGCTCTCTCACAGCTTCTGTTGGATTGCTTCTTCTGCCTCTTCTTAGAAAGGAGCTTTCCCAGCTTGCATTTAGGACAATAAAGTCTCACTTAGAGCCCATCTGGCTCCTTTGTCTCTGCCTCTTATTGTCGAACCAGCTTACAGTAACTTGCTCAAAATGAAACATTTTTCTCACAGAGAAATGAAATATTAAATGAGAATTTTAGCTATAGCACTCCCAGCATACCCTTAAATACCTCTACCTAAACAAAAGTACATTAGTTGCAGAACTTACTGCTGTTTTATAAAGGAAAGGAGCTCTGTTGGGTATGTAATGATGCCAAGAGTTAAATAGGAAGGGAATGAGTGTCTAGCTCTCTACATGTCTCTCATTTTAAAAAGCGAAAAATGCAACTTTTAAATACAAATTTTTAAGAAGGCCAACATAAAAGTGCTATGTAACTGCATAAACCTATTAATAGCAAGAAGATCAGTGACTATAATGTGAACATCTTTAATTAAAGAGCAATTCTGCTAATTTTGTTATTAGAATCAAGGACAATTATATACAAGCAGGTGTGCTGCAGATTATTTTTTCCTTTTAATATTTGAATATGTACCAAGGGACATTAATAATGACATATTTTAATGAAGAAGCTCTAAAATAAGTAAATGATTTGCACTTGTGATAGTATGGTATGTGAACCTATATCCAAAGCATTCATTATAAACTCTGCTTCTACAGAAACTTCAAACTTTAAACCAAAACAATGCTACTTTTTGTAATAATATCTCTCTGGGCCTTACAAGCACTAATTTTCAAATGATTCCCTTTACTTGACTATTTATACTCACCCAACAAACATAACCTGGAATGCTGGTAAGACACAATATTGTCATTTAGAAATGTCAAATTTTGCATGATCAAATATAAAAGCACTCAGTACAGTTTTAATGTATCTAATCATTGCTTTATATCATTTAAAACTTTCAATATTAGTTTCTATATTCCATTCTGATTTTGCTTTATATCAAATATATTTGCTAAGCTCAGATAACTCTATTTCTGTTACTAATATTTTTATGGACAACCAGGTAAATATGATTTAAATGTGAAAAATAAAAATATCCAAAAAGGGTGTTGAATCTGTATAGTTTATGTCACATTCATGTTTTTGAATACTCTATTTGCAAATACTGATGTAATGTCTTATAAGTAATAGATGCTCATCTAGATCTATTAAATAAATATATAAACTTTTGAGTAAAGTTCTGCAAAAATTTCAGGAAGTAATTGTTTCACCAAGTTATCAAATAGATTATAGCATCTAAGTACTATAATTTCTAGTTCAGATATTTCAACGCTTGGATCAGTCCATCTCTAAAGCCCATGCTCTTTGTGGCTCTTTGGTTTTGCCTTGAGGAAATATTCCTAGTAAATCTATAACATAAAGTGTAGGATGGTATTTTCTCTTTCACCCTTCTGCACTCTATTCAAACTCTTCCTCTGTAGCATGATGTTATATGATGATCTGCAAGAATCAAATACAAATTTAAGTCAACCATGGAATTCATGTGCCTTTAGATTTGTCATTTAACTTACCTAAGACACATTTTTTAATACATTCTTAATTTTCATCTATAAAAGATGATGCTTGATATGAACAATCTAGTTTTTAAAAGCCTACAAAAGTAATAGATCAGTAAACAATTAGATAGCATAATTTATAATAAATAGGATAAGCATTTTTACCTTTATGACATGCATGGAAATTGAGTCTTGTTTCTTACCAAATAATTTCAGTCATCAGTATTTCAATTACTACTAAATTTCTCCCTGCATATTAAGTAATTTCTCTCTTCTTTAGCTCTGATCAGGGAGGAATTATCTTTAGCTAATACATATTTTAATAGGTTGCAGAGTAGACAAAGGTGTTAATACTCTGGTATATATACAAAATTAAGTCCTTTTACAGAAATTTATTTTCTGTAAAACAAGGAAAAAAACAAGGAAAAAAAAAGAAATGGAGAGGTGAAAATAACTTCTCAGTGGGCACAAACACAAATGTAATTCTAGTAAATTACCAACCCTCTATGAAAACATTTCTAACAAACACTGGTTAATTTTGTTGACATTGTAAAAATCCCCAACGTTAATAATAGCTTGTGCTTTCACCACTGGTCTAATAATTAATCAGGTGTATATTTCCTCTAAGTATGACTAAACCAAATATGTAAAAATATCTAAAAAATAAGAATAAGTAAAATAAGATTCTCTCCCTTCTTTTTAGAGTTCTCCAGAAAGAAGGGATCCCTAAGAACCTCATCTTTCTAAAAGTGTTTCCTATCATCTCTGGTTATTTATCTCAAACTGCGTTAACTAAAAGGAATGTATACGTTAAAGAAATACTGACTCGCAGTTCTTGGTTAAAATGACAAGTTTACAGGCCTGTTCAGATTCTCACCTAAAGGAGAGAAACATCTGGTTGTTTATGGAGCTGTTTGTTTTTTGCCAATGCAAATGGAAAGTAAAACATTTACTACAACTGTACTGACAGATTTCAGGTAACAGGAGAGCTGAGCTCTGCTATGAGTTAGAAGATGTGTATAAAGCACTATTGTTGAAATGTCTAACCTCAGAATCCTGCCTTCATTCTAAGGTAGGAGGCCACAATAAAATGCAACTTCCTTAACTAAGAAAACAAACTATCAAGTGTGAATGGAAATACAAGGAGACAAGCAGGGTAAATTGAAAATATGCATAAAACTCATAGTCATAAATAAAGATTTTTTTTAAGCTCTGTCACTGAAATTGGCTCATGAGTAGCAACCGCATTACTTTTGGTCTCATTCACTCTCATACGTACTCGTCTTATGTGACTTTGTTCTCTTATAGTATTCTCCACTGAAAGAAATCAGAATTATGAGGAGGGTAACTGATTCTATGACGAGTTTAGAATATCCAATGATGCTAATGAATAGAATAAATCAGGGCTATAAAGGAAATGGAATCAATTTAAAAGTAATTCTTCTGGACAAGTAATGATCATTTATACCTTCTGGTGTAAATTATGGAGTAAGATGAGTCTTCAAAAGACATTAATATAGTCACACATGGTGATATTCAAACAAGAAAGGCTAATATAAACTGTGCAGATAAATGTAGAAAAAAATACAAGTGAATAAGTGAGGATGAATTTATTTTAATAAAGAGAAGAAGGTTATGTGGTGTGTGTATGGACATACACATGTGCACATTTGATATATTGTCCTGCAAATTATGTATTTTAGAAATCTAGACTTGTACTTCTCTTTGCATTGGCAGCAAAGGAAAGGTAATAGTGAATCAATTAACGGTCTTCTAAAGGGTAGAACTTTACCAAGAACAGAAAGACTGATCAGTTCAGTTGGTCATATATAATATGCAGGTGAACAAAATTGGCATTCAACACAATCAGGTTGATAACAAAGTAGAACTTCAACAGTGTGTCCCAAGGTAATTCATAAAATAAATAAACTATATACAAGGGCTAAGTCAACTGAATCAATTCTCAATATCCTATGGAAGGTAACAGGAACTAAAATGGTCAAACAGTTGATTAGTTACACATGTTACTAATGAAGTCAGTATATCAAAATGATGAATCAAAGAAGCTAGCAGGTGGCCAACTAAAATTTATGTCAAAAGTATTAACTTTAAAAAAAGAAAAAGCACAACTAACCTAATAATGAAATTTTAACTTTATATCAAGAAGTTCAGTTTGATGATCAGTGGCTCAACTTTGAATTACCCTGGAAAAAACAAGTCAGATCCAGGTCCCAACCAAGAATCTAAAATCTTAGAGAAGGTATTATTTCTTCTTTTGGGTTAAGTAAGATAACTACAGCTCTGGTATGGAAATATATCTAAGTGATATCACTGAAACCTTTAAAAGATGTCAAAAGTATTATTATAGCTATGAAACTTAAAGGATATGCCAATAAATACAGATAAATGGATTCAATCACAGAATTTGCTTGAGTGTTAATGAAAGTAATTAGTTTAATGATAACCATATTTGTGACCTTTGCTTCTGGTTAAGGTATGTGAATCAGTCATAATAACTGCATGATTATAGTTTAATTTTTAATGGGATGTAAGTATGTAATAGACTTTTAAAAGCTAAAACTGGTTTTAGTTTTATGTGTTTAATACACTGAGTATTAGACAAATAATAAACATGGATGTGCCTCTCTGTATTCAAAAACCTCTCATATAAAAGAGCCTTTGATTAAGAAATCAAGTATACCCATTAATGTGTCTATTGAACTTAAGCAGAAACTACTTCCTTGATAGTAAGAGAAGGCAACACTCAGAAGCAGAAAACTTTTAATAAAAACTGAAGGGTAAGAGCCAGAGGTATTATCCAAAGAGGACAGGCCTAAATAGGATAAGGCAGCATATATACTGTTTTTTGTTATTGCATTGATATTCTAACTATGTGATTTCTGATGTGTTATTTACCATTTCTATAGCCCAACACCTCTTCAAATGATAGTTTGGGCAGAATAATTTCATTGTAAAAGCTGATAATTGGGAGTCTAAGAAATCCAGACTTAAATCCCCCTGCAATTATTATGTGTTCTAGGTCACATTATTTAGTATCCCTAAGCTTCATTTTCTTTTATCAGTAGTATGGGGATATTTATATCTACCATGAAGGTGAACAAGGATTAAGCACACAATCATGCCTGATATGAAGCAAATTATTAATAAATGTTAGCTTTCTCGATTTCAAAATAATTACACATAAATAGACATAAATGATAAGCTTAGTCTTCCCTGGCCATAAAGAGATATTTCATTCTTGAAGATGATGGTGATCATGAAATCTGTCTCTCACATCTCACTACCCCTTATGGGAGCATAAGTTTACCACCAACTCTATGCTCTGAAATCCATTACCAGTATTTGCACTGAGGCTGCTCTTCCTAGCAATGTTTCCAGTCAAGGACGAACAAGGCAAGCATTCCAAGGCAGACCTACTCCTGAGAGATGGGGAACTTTATCCGCAAGAAGCTATGGCTTGTCAACTCCTTATAAGACTTGCTAAGCTTTATTAGAACAGACTGTAGTGTTAAGACTCTTGTACCTAGCCTTCCTTTCTTCCTTCTTTTCCTTTCTTTCTTTCCTTGTCTTCCTTGTTTTTTTCCTCCCTTCCCTCTTTTGCAAGGATGATATCTGCATCACAGTCTAATTATTGATCTCACTTTTCCTAGTTCCCTGACCATTTTTTCTCCCCACAAAAATTCCCCCAAGAAATCTCTTACATGTCCTATGCTATCTTGGCATATGCTTTCCAGAGGATATGGACTAACACGGGACCAAATTTCTTATAATCTTATAATGGGCAATAATTTATAAAATTCCAAAGCTTTTTAGTAGACGGAAGAGCTCATTATCTTCTGAAAGAAGACTGTCGCTCACAGTAGAAGCAGAGCCAATATATTTAAGGACTTCAAAGTCTTTATCATGAAAAGACTATATTAAATCCATTAAAGTAACCCATTTACGAAGGTTAATGCTACCATTAGTGAAATAATGACAAATATTTGTGGAAAGCTACATTTGGACTTCAAAGATAATCCTTGGTTAAGGCCATTTGGCCCATGTCTTAAAATTAATCATAAAATGTACTTTCAAAAATAGGAGTTTCTTTATTAAAACAAATGCCCACAAGAGGTCATGGCACAGATCAGTAAATCGATAATGAGGTTAAGACTACATGGTCTGAAGAGGCACAATCTTTAATAGAGGATTAGCCATTAAATAGGTTCTAACACCCTATACTAACCCTAAAAAACATTCAAATTCTCATCTGATCCATGGACCCAAACCTCAAAATATCTGTTCCTGAAAACAATTCCCATGTTACCTTTTTAAAGAATTTGCTTAGACTCTTTGAAGCCTGCAGTAGGTGTGTCTACAGCTCATTTTGTCATCTGTTATTATGTTATCACATTGACCTCATTATCATTTTTATTTTTAAAATATACATTTATAATTCTTATAACCATAGTGGTAATTCCTTTAGTCATCTATAATCCTAACAAACAAAATATTAGCCAAATTAAACATTTTAAAATGCATAATCACTTTTCAAAATGATCCTTCTGCTATACTTACTCCATCCATATATCTTTACTCTAAGGCCATATATGAACTCAGTTGTCACATCCCAAAAATAGTTACTGGACATCTATATACTTACTGAACATCCTAACAAAAAGGGAAATGTCTTTCTTATAATTACTCCTATACCAGAAGCATCACAGATATCTAAATGCTGAAAAGTCCCATCTTGCTTGACTCAGTTGTCTATAGTTCTTTCCTGACATTTGACATGTTACCTTAGTTCAACTTCACCACATTTTCTTTCTACATTTACCTACTGGATACAATTATTTTGCAAATATATTAATTTTAAAGTCTCATTTGAAAATATTAGCTTCTTCAGTCTTCTAGTCATAATTACTGAAATACTTGAATTTCTATCACTCCATGACATTTTCCTGGAGTTAAATTTGCAAAACAATTTAAAGTTGATTTATAAGATTATGTATATACATGAGTTCTATAATATAGAAAAAATGCATTACCTTAATTGTTTATTTGATCCAAAAGTAGTTATCTTGAGGCAAGTCATGACTGAGATTTTACAAGATAGAATGGTTAATCTTATTTAGCAAATACTTATTCAGTGCTTACTATGAGAAAAAATTCTCCTCTATATAGAAATATTAATTCCTAAAGTCCCTTCAGCAATACTATGAGATATTATTACCAGTGGTGTAAATGACATTAAGTAATCTCAAGTTCACACAATCCATAAATCACATACTAGATTGAAAACCTGGCAGTTTTGATCCAGAGTCAACAATATTAATAAAATCCAGATGCCCAGAGCATGACTCTAGTGACTACATCAGTTGGCTATATAATTCTATGCAATAGGGAAGATATGATTAGATTTTCTATAATTTCCCTAAATTCCAAAGGTGTTTCCTCCTATTTAACACTGGAGAATGATTGGTGGTAGCTGTTCAGAGGTCTGTGTCAGGCAGAATTTTGATTATAAGTCTGTGTCTAATAGGAAAGTGTCTTGAGATTGACCAGGGATATCTGACAAGGTCACAGGTGGGGTAAATTGTGCTCTCTAGACACATATTAACCACACCTGAGTTAAGATTTTGCCACATTTAGTCAACTCATTTGTTCCTTCTAGATTTTAAGATGTATGAAGTTTAAAGCAAGACCAAAGTCACTTGAAACTTTAAAGGAAATTTAGTTTATCAGTCTAATTTTTCATTGTAGCTATAGCATAATGAGATTTGGGGAATTAAAAAATTCTTCTTAAAAGAAATCAGTAATTTTGCATTCTTTCCTCCAGCATAACCTGGCTTCGACTACACCAACAACAATTGCTGTGGATGAAGTGAGCATGGTCCGTTTGCATCTATAATTCGCTAGCTGGTTCCCAATTAGCTAGCTGAATAATTCTGACAAATCAATCTTGAAAAAAAAGGAAAGGGTACAGTAACTTAAAAATGACAATCTTCCCCTCGTCTCCATTCTCAGAAAACATATTCTTTTGAAATAGTACATTTTCAAAGATTTTCCCTAATTAAGAGTCTGATAAACTCCTCAGTACTTCTATTTTTTCAAAAGTGAATGCTATGAACAGAAATAGTTCCCTCATAAAAAACAAAAATCTGATTTCTACATTTTCTAGGTAAGCATATCCATTACTCACTCATTCATCAAATGTTTACTAAGAACATACTGTGTATGTGACATTATATAGGTGTTACCGAAACAAAGAAGATGACTAAGATTTGTTCTCCTGGTAGAGGTTAGCAAGGAAGTAGATAGGTAAGCCAAGTTTGTTATAAAAATACTAGGTGATAGTAGAGATAGTCAAGATATTATAAAGGCATTGGTAAAAGCATTAACCTTTGGCTAGATCAAAACAAGGTAATTCTTAAGCTAAATCACTTTTATTCTGAATATTAAAACATACTTAGGATTTGTCAAGTGTAAAGAAACAGGGATCCACTTAATTTATTTTAAAAGCAGTTTATGCAAAAAACAAAGGAAAAAGCATTACGTCATGAAGCAGTTTAATGGAGGATTGGGACTGATAGAAGGGAAGGACAAGATAGGGAAGCAGAATTAAGCTCATCTATTAGCACCATAACCAGTGGTAGAGAATTTGGACTCGAGTGCATACTAAGATGCCTTTGGGAAAGAAATGTTTATTATCATATGACATAGTTATATCTTTTAAAAATACATTTTATATACAAATGTGCTTTATTTATCTGAAAGCATTGGGAGAATAGAACATGGGAGAAGATGACCGGGGATAAAGAAATCAGCTAGCTATTCAAACAGTAAAGGGTATGTGATGAAGGTCTTAAAATGCAACATAAAATGGAGATTCAACAAATATCTTACGTAAAAAACTTCAATAATATGTATCGATGAACCCCAATCTGATTTATCCGTTTGTCATATGTTGATTTAGATACATGTATTTGTCCTTTTAATATTATTCATGACAGTTTTATGAGATTAGTATTAGAATCTCAATTTTACTGATAAGAAAATCAGATCTAGAGATGTAGATCAACTGGTGACACGCTAGAAAATAATGAAGCCAAAGGTAAAATCCAGGACTCCAAACCTCCCCCTCCCTTTTTCTCACTAGTCCACAGTGTGTTTAATGGAAATATATTCCTCAAAATGACTAAAAAGTTGACCTTTGTTGTTGATATTGTGTTTGATATTTCAGTGATCATTTCTATCATGCTAAATTTCAATATCTATGATTTTTCCATACTCTTAGCAAAACTATAACCCTTATAAATATTTAAAACACCAGTCAAGGTGTTCATAGTGAAATGAGTAATAGAAATATGAAAAATATAAAATGTCTTTTACTACCCAGTAAAAGAAAAATTTCTTATGTAATTCCATAAATTATTCTTATGAACCATTAGATTAGACCTATAGTTTATTTGGAAATAAAGCTTATTGTTATATTTTCAAGTTACTTTTTTATTAAGATAAAAACTGTGTGCATCCTGTGTCTACCCAGAGTTAATTATACAGGCAATCTGTCCATGCCAACACTCCATCTTCTGATAGGGCATTGAAGTGGTAAACGTTTTCCCTCTTTATAGGCAAAGAAAAATAATTTTTCTTCATCCTTTATCTATAAAGTGTCTAACTGCTCTTTTGTGACATTTGACCCCACTTTCATTGTATCTCTCGAGGCAATCACATCCTACCTGGAACAGGATGGAGTGGCAGCCATATCTTTATTATTTACTTTGTGGTAATTAATAAGAAAATATCTCTGGGGTAAAGTAACCTGTGTGCACATTCAGGATAAAATAATGAAAAATATTAATATCCCCAAATTATTTTAGAAACCCCATGATACATGATTATGTATTCTTTTAACTGTCAATGATCTATTTTTATATTGAATTGCCTCTCAATCTATATTTCATACCATGTCCACCACTAGAGTTCCAGTGCCCCTTCCCCACATCACCAGTTCTGAGTCCTGTTAGTCTTGTTGGAATTCGTATGTTCATTTATTTCATTTCATTACAGTCCACATATGTGCGAAACCATCCTGCAATTCTCTTTTTCTTTCTGACTTATTGCACTCAGCATGATCCCCTCCATTTCCATCTAGAGCTCAGCAAAGGGCATGATTTCATTTTTTTTAATAGTAGCATAGAAAGTCCATCAAGTATATGCACCATCGCTTCTTTATCCAGAGTCATCCGTTGACTGGCATTCGGACTGTTTCCATGTGACTCGTGCTGCTGTGAACACAGGGGTACAAATGTTTTTCCTCGCTGGAGATTGTGTATCCTCTGGGTATATACTCAAGAGTGGGATTGCTGGTTCTAGTGATAAACCCACTTTTATGTGTTTAAGGAATCGCCATACTGTTTTCCAAAGAGGTTGCATCGATTTACATTTCCACCAGCAGTGTAGAAGCATCCCTTCTCTCCATACGCCCTGCAGCACCTGCTGTTGACATCCTTTTTCATATACACCGTTCTCACGGGTGTGAGATGGTATCTCACTGTCATTTTTATTTACGTTTCTCTAATTCTAATGATGAGTAACGTAGAGCATTTTTTTCAGGTGTCTGTAAGCCATCCGTATATCTTCTTTAGAAAAGTCTCTATTCAGCTCTTTCACTCACTTTTTGAGTGGATCATTTTCTCTTTTATTGTTGAGGTACGTGAGCTCTTTGCATATTTTAGAAATTAAGCTTTTATATGATGTCCTGTGGGCTTTCTTTTTGAGTGGTGGTCTCTTATGCTGAGCAGAAGCTTTTCAGTTTGATGTAGGCCCAGTTGTTTAGTTTTGCTTTGGTTTCTTTCTATCTATCACTGTTCCTCCCCCAAACACCTAGGAGGTTGAAGTCATGGAGTGCTTTCTCCACATTTAGTTCCAGGATTTTTATGGTTTCAGGTCTAATGTCCAGGTCTTTGATCTATTTTGAATTGAATTTTGTACTCGGCACTAATAAGTAGTCTAGTTTTGTTTTTTGGCAGATGTCTTTCCAGTTTTCCCAGCACCATTTATTGTGAATACACTTTCCTTCCTCCATTGTATGCTCTTGTAACCTCTGTCACAGACTAACTGTTCATATAGGTATGGTTTTATTTCTGGGCTCTCTATTTCATTCCACTGATCACAGTGTCTGTTTTTGTTCCAGTACCATAGAGTTGTAATGATGATAAGTCTGTAGTATAGTTTAAAGCCCAGAAGTGTGGTACCTCCACTACTTCTTTTTACTCTTACAATAGCTTTGGCTATTCCAGTCTTTTTGTGATTCTATACTAAGCAGTAATTTTGTTCCATTTTCTGGAAAAACGTCCCTGGGATTTTAATGGGAATTGCATTGAACCTACATATTGCCTTAGGTAGACTGTGTTTTTTTTACTATGTTAATTCTTCCAACCATGAACATGGGATGTTTTTTCATATCTTTCTGCTCCCTATTTCTTTTGTTAAGGTCCTGTACTTTTCATTGTCGAGGTCTTTCACTTCCTTTGTTAAATCAATTACCAGGTATTTTATCTTCCTAGATGGTATGATGAATGAGATTTCTTTCTCCTCTCCTTCATTGTTTGCATACAGGAATGCTACTGATTTTTGTGAGCTGATTTAATATCTTGCCACTTTGCTTATTCATTCCTTGTTTCTAGCAGTTTTTTTCATGGAGTCTTTAGGGTTTTCTATCATCTGCAAGTAATGATAGCATTAAATTTTTTTCTTTTCCAATTTGGAGTCCTTTAATGTCCTTTTCTTGCCTCATTGCTATGACCAAGACTCCAGAACTATGTTGAATAGTAGTGATGAGGGTGGGAAATGTTGTCTTGTTTCAGGTCTTAGAGGGAAGGCTCTCAGTTTTCATCATTGATTAAGATGTTGGCTGTGGGTTTGTCGCATATTGCTTTTATTAAGTTTTATGCACCTTTATTCCTGTTTTGGTGAGGTTTGTTTTTAATTTTTATCATGAATGAGTGCTGTCAAATGCTTTTTCTGCATCTATTAAAATGATCATGTGGGTTTTTAATTTAGCTTTGTTGATGTGGTGCATCACATTGATTGACTTGCCTATGTTGAACAATCCTTGCATCCCTGGAATAAATCCACCTTGGTTATAGTGTGTAATTTTTTGATGTGCTGTTGAATTCTATTTGCCAGGATTTTGTTGAGGATTTCCACATTTATATTAAATAGTAATATTGGTCTGCAGATATCTTTTTTGGTGCTATCTTTTGTCTAATTTTTGAATCAGGGTAATATTGGTCTCATAAAAGGTATTTGGGAGTTTTCCCTTCTCTACAACTTTGTGAAAGAGTTTAAGGAGAATGGGGATAAGCTCCTCTTTAAATGTTTGGTAGAATTCCCCAGTGAAGACATTCAGTCCTAGGTTTTTTTTTAGAGGGAGTTTTATTTTTTTATTATTACTGCTTCAATTTCTGCTCTTGTTATTGGTCTGTTTAAGTTGTCTCTGTCTTCCTACTTGACTTTTGAGAGGCTTCAGAATTCTAGAAACCTGTCTTATTTCTTCATGACTGACAATTTTGGCATATCAGTACTCACAGTTGTCTCTCATGATCTTTTGCACTTCTGTGATGTCAGCTGTGATCGCATCTCTTTTATTTTTGATTTTTGTTATTAAACTTTTCTCTTTTCTTTGTGTCTTGCTTGGGTGTATCAACTCTATTTTTTTTTCAAAGAACTAGTTTTTGGATTCATTTATCTTTGGGATGAACACTTTGCTTTCAAAATCACGTATTCTGCTCTGATTTTTATTATTTCCCTTCTTCTGCTTATTTTTGGTTTTGATTTTTCTTCCCTTTCTAATTCTCTCAGGTATGTGGCCTCTCTCTTGGTTTTTGATGTATGTTTGTAAAGCTATAAACTATCCTCTTAGAACTGCTTTTGCCACATCCCATATGTTCTGGTAGCTTGTCTCTGAAATTTCATGTGCTTCAAAGTAAGATTTAATTTCATTGATACGGGAATTGTTCAGAAGTATGTAGTTCAGTTTCCATATCTTTGTGGTGCTTCAAGTTTTGTTCTTTTTGTTCATTTGTAGTTTTGCCCCCTTGTGGTCAGAGAAGAAATTTTCTATAATTTAAATTTTGCTAAATTTGCTGAGACTTGTTTTGTGTCCCGAGATGTTGATCTATCCTTGAGAATATTCGGTGAACATTTGAGAAGAATGTATATTCTTTTTTGTTGAGGAGGAATACCCTGCATATATCCATTTCATGTGTTATCTCAGTTGGGGTACTTATTTATTTGCTGGGTTTCTGCCTAGATGATCTATCTATGATCTATCTATGGATGGAAGTGGAGTGTTAAAGTCTCCTGTGTCTACCTTTAGCTCTGTCAGTATTTGTTTTCTAAATTCAGATGGTCCTGTTTTGGGTGCATACATGCCGTTGATAGTTATTTCTTCTTAATGGATTACCCCCTTGACCATAATGTAATGTCCATCCTTGTCACATGATACCAATCTTAGCTGGAAGTTTTTCTTGTCTGGTATAAGTATCACAGTCCCTGATTTCCTTTCATCATAGCTGCTTTAATATATTTTTTCATAGCCCTTGATTTTCAATCTATGCATATCATTGGATCTGATATGCATTTCTTCTAGGCATAATATTGATGGGTCCCGTTTTTTGATTCATCCAGCCATTCTGTCATTTGATTCGTGAGCTCAGTCCATTAACATTTAGAGTGATAAATGAAATGCAGGGCTTTATTGCTGTTATTTGAGCTTGTGCTTTCTGTTTGTTTCATTTGCTCTTTAAGTTTGCTTAAGATATTTTTTATAATAATGCAAAAGTTTCTATTCACATATTTAACATTTTCATTCTCTTCTGACTTTTGTGAAGAATCAAATTTTTATAAGATATTATTTTCATTTTGCTTGAAAAACTTAAAAAATAATCTTCTATCAGTTAGCTGCCAGTGGAAACTCTCAGCTTTATTTTTCTTTGAAAAAAAATCTTATTTCACTTTCATTCTGAAAAATATTTCTCTGGATTTAGAATTGTAGGTTGACAGATTCTTTCATTGATCTTTCCATCTGCAGAGTTTAATATACTCCTAATTCCACTCAGTGCAATTGTTTAGTTTACATGCCTCTATCTCTGAGAAATCATTCTTCTCAGAAAGTTGTTCTGCCCCTGTCCTCATGAGTTTTACCTTTGGCATGCATAAATTCAGTCAAGCATTTTAGGGAACACGTCTGCAGATTTCTAGACCACTTTCTTTGTATAGCTTCCTCTGACTCCACAAATTTTAACTATCTTGACCTCTACAAAATCTGTTCTTTATCTCCTTAACTCATCAAAATTGCCAAGCTCAGGTTAGGTTTTAATTCCCTGTACAAGGAATGAAACCTCCATCCAAGCAGAGAGTCAACTCAATTTGGAGGAATTACCTTTTTCTTACCTCCGCCATCAGGGATCACAGTCCCATGTCACAGTCTTGGAAAAGAACTATGTCTGGTTTTTCACCCTGAGAGCATATTTCTGTACTCTCTTATTCCTTTATGAATAGAAGAAGACTTGCCTAATGTTGGGAATCATATTTTTTTATATTCTTTTTAATTGCTGAGTGGTATTCTATTTTTTACTATGTCAATCTGTTCATCCATTCTGCTGTTGATAAATTTTTTTATTCTTTACAAATTTTAGCTATTAGGTTAAAGCTTTTATAAATATTTGCATATAAAATGTGTTTGGAGATAAATATAATGTCACCTAAATACTTACTTATCTGTAGAATTATTGCTTTATAGATGTATGATCAACTTCCTAAGAAACTACGAAACGTGTCTTCAATACTGTTTGATACTCATTAGTCTTTTCAGTTTTAGCCATTCTAACTATTATAAATTGGTATTTAATTGTGAATTTATCTTGCAATTTCCTGATTATTAGGCATGTTAAGTACATTTTTAAGTGCTGATTGGTCATTCAAACATATTCTTTTGTAAAGTACCTATTCAAGTCTTTTGTCCATCTTAAATTGAGGTTTCAATTGAATTTTCTAAGTACATCAGGTAATTTTTTGTGATATGTTAGACACTGTAAGCAAAATATAGGTGATGATGACCTCTTTAAAAGCCATTGAGATTGTTCTTAGTGACTGTTAAACTACTGGTAACTTTTTTAACATATTAGATTTGGTTTTATTCTTTGAAACTAACATGTTTTCCTTAGTCTTATCCATACTGTAATTTTTTTGTCCATACTCCAAAAGTGTCACATTTCTGGAGCCTCAAAATATCTGAGAAGTTTTAGAAGGTCCCTCTATTCTGACTGGTTTGAAACTCTTAACAATCTCGGTGTCTCATTCCTGCTCTCAGGTCAC
This sequence comes from Solenodon paradoxus, assembly GCA_004363575.1. Classification (NCBI taxonomy): domain Eukaryota; kingdom Metazoa; phylum Chordata; class Mammalia; order Eulipotyphla; family Solenodontidae; genus Solenodon; species Solenodon paradoxus. Next base: position 1,469,366 of record RJWH01000034.1, read on the forward strand.
CAGTAACTACTCGTGGCTAAGGCACACAGAGACTTACTTTGTATATATATATATCTTAACCTTTGTCAAAATTTTGCAGAATACCCTGCACAGACTTTTGATTCTCTCCTGTGCACTTCTTCCTGCTATCTAGTACCTAGCCTCACAATAAAAACCATGTCAGCAACCTGAAACTCTAATCCCCATCTCAAGGAGGTTATCATGCTTTGATTGGTTCCATCTTCCTGTGCTACAATAAGGAATATGCCCCAATCACCCAATCAAGGATAATTTCATCTCACATTTTTCCTTTTTCTTGAAGATTTTGAAAATACTTCACTCATACACTTTGTCTTATCTTATAGATATAAGTAAAAGGGCAAGTCTGGTAAAAAAAGAAAAGAAAACCAACAAAAAACTTTTCATTAGGGCCAGAGGGAAGTCTTTAAGCTAAATTTAACCCTAAGTACCATGGAATTCTGTCCTATCACTGCCTTTCCAACCATACTGTCTTTTGCAAAATCTTCCTATTTACAGGAAAAATTTCCATTTATTTTCTCAATGCTTTGAGGAGTCTCTGGAAAGAGGTATTAGCTATAATCTGTCTCCAAGACCTCAGATTTGTGCTAAAACATAAAGTAAAATTGCAGAGCACATTAATCAAGTTTTTAAATTGCATGTAAACAGTCTTCAGTTAACATAAAAAAGTATGAAGAATATTAAAACTAGATTTAAAACTATTCATTTAGTCCTAGACTTTTAAAGTCCATGACTAGAATAATAAAATTATCTCAATTCAGGTATAAAAATCTCTCATGTCAATCAAAAGCAACATTATATATGGATCTGACATAAAATCTATGTATAACAAGGCATCTGGCAGATGCATGAAGAACTGCAAAGATATTAAAATGCTATTTTTAGAAAAATCCTAATTTAGTTTCAAAATGCATATTATAATCCAAAACACCAATAGATATGAATTAATAAAATCAAAAGGTTCTTAATATGTTTTGCTCTAAGAGGAAGCTAAAAATGGAAACGAGGCAAATACTCATTTTACAAAGCATTTTATTAGTATGCTTCTTCATTTAAAGCCCTATCATTGTAATTTAGTGTTTTACAAATAAAAAGATTAATTTTATAGTTAGTAAAACTACAGACTGTGATATTACTAATCATATTTACATATAGTTATGCTGAATAATTAAGATATTTTCATATTTACTTATCTACTTTCTGCTACCCAGCCTGTAACTAAACAGTACCAAAATGCCCATGGCTATTTAGTTCCTTCTAATGTTTCCTATGGAGCTCTTGGAAATCTGCAAATAGAGCTTGGCTGAAGGGGATGGTTTCGACCACATTCCTAGATAGTTAATGCCATTTTGGTCATTTATTTGTGGGATGTCTGGAAAATTCTGTTATGGACTCTAACATGCTCACAGTCATCATCTAAGAAGCACTGATGAGAAGAAGAAAGAAACTGGGGATTAAGGGTCTCAAACCCCTTTTACTCATTCATCTGCATTAGATCGAATTTATAAAAAGTACAAGTCCCTAAATTCTTCCTCAGTAATTGAGTACCATGTAAATAGAAATCAGAAAGAAGAGGAAAAAACAACTAAATGAGTTTATAGACTTGATCTCTTTCTATTTCAAAGATTCCATTGTGCTAGGAATGCATTTTATTTTTCCCAAATTATTTTGGTCAATGGAAGCATTCTTGGAAAGAAATTAAAGCTGCTTAAAATGGTTACTTTGCAGGTTATAAAATTTATTTAAAAGTTAAGAGGGCATTATGTTAAAATGTTGCAAGTAACTGTTAACATTTTATTTTTTGTTTTAGAGGGAAATTGTTGAATGGTTTAATTAGTATAATAAAAATAACTCAGTTTTCATCCTATTATGCTTAAGATTCCCATACTATACTCAGAAATTAGTCAATAATTTCCATGAGTTTTTTTATCCTCATCTTCAATTCATCTCTTCCTATTCTCTCGTAAACCTACTGCAATTATACTCTGTCCCATTACTCTACTACAATAATTTCTTCATCCTAATTTCAATGGCCAGTTCTCAGGTCTTTACCTAGCATCAGCATTTAACATCCTTAAAACATATGATTCTGCAATTAATTGTGAGGACATTTTATTCTCCTGGCCACTAATTTTCATTCTTATTTGTTGATTCCTTCTCATTTTATATAACTTTGAAAGTTAGAAGATTTCAAAAGCCAATTCATGACCTTTTATAGTACTATAACTTTTGGTGCCAAATTTGCATTTCTGGCCTAGTATAGCCTAATTCATACCTAATTAATTTCCTCTAGATTAGTTTAGCAGACATCTCAAAATTAATACACCCAAAAATGAACTCTTAGTTTTCTCTCCATAATGATTTCTACCTCCAACTTCTCCCCTTCAATTTATGAAAGTTCAATCTTCCAATTGTTAGAGATAAAAATTTTACTCATCTTTGACACTCTTTTGTTATTGCACTGAACTGAGTCCATCAAATTCAATGGTTCTACCTTCAAATGCAATCAAAATTCTACCACTTGTCACTACTGCCACTGCTATCCATTTAGTCCAAGCACCATGTTTATTGCCTAGATTACTGCATTAGCCTCTTAGCTGGTGCGCTTTCTTCTACCCTTCCCCCTGCACAGTTCTTCCTCAAGAAGGATGTCAGAATATGCCTAGCAAAATTCAAGACAGATCATGTCATTGCTCTGATCAAAATTAACCAGTGTCTTCCCATTTTATTTCAAATTAAAATCAAATTATGGATAATGGTATAAAGTTCTCACATGGTGGCTCTCTACAAGTTTTCAATTATTTCTTTCTACACTCTCTGATGGATCTCCTTGCACTTCCTGGAGCACATTAAGCATTCTTCTGCCTGAGGACCTTTGCCATGAAGGCAGCTTTTAGTCAGATGTTTACTTTCCAAATATCCACAGACCTCATGCCTTTAACTATTTTAATGATATTTTTCATGACTTCCCTATTTGAAATTTCGATAACTCTCTAAACTGTTTAATTTTCTCTGTATACCTATCGCTAACTTCCAAAATGTTTTCTTTCTTCTTTACTCTTTTCTTTTCTCTCTTCTCCTCTACCCATCTCTGCTTCATCAGCACTCTACCACCTCTTCTACTCCCTCTCTCCTGTCTTCTCAGTGGAATGTAAGTTCCAGAAAGGCAGACATTTTGACTATAGTGACTATGTCTCCAGAAGCTAGAAAAATATTTAGTAGACACTCAATAAATAATTCTGGGTAGATGAATGTTATATCACTGGAAAATAAACAATATTCCAAAAGTAAGAATTTGCTTAGCATTGCAGATTTACAAGAACAACAACAAAAAAGTCATCTTGGGATTTTCAGCCTTGTGGCAAAATAAAAAAGACTAGTACAATTAATCTTCAGAAAGCTGATTTCAAATATTAAGTCTCAAAGAAGAAAAAAGAAAGTGTAATGTTTCTACCTATTTGATGATACAGACAACAAAATGCTGACAATAAATATGTCATAGAAAAAATAAGGACTACAAATCTTACATAACTAAGGCAGTGAAAATTTTAAGGATATTTGTCAAACTTTCTTCTACAGTATTTTCTGTTAATGGAAAACCCAAATTTCAAATATGTTAAGAATATAAATGCTTCTTCAGAAAATGTGAATTACAGCTATTGCCTACTGAGGAAATTCACATTGGATTCTAGTTAAATAAAAATAATGTCCCTGTTTGTAAGTAAACACAATTAATTATATATTGCTTAAGAGACAGAAACTGGAGACACAAAGAAAAAAAAAATAGGAGCTTCAAAGTCAAAAACTAGGCCATGCCAAATCTAGTATCTCTCGTATTTCCCCTAATATCAGTAATATAGCCCCTTAAAATCTGCCTCTGAAATGTTTGAATTTGTTACTCATAATACATTCCATTTGAGCATTTTATTTCCTAAGATAAGAGTTCTCAAATTAGTGTAGCAGTATAAATATATACATAGAGATTTAACATACAGACTCTTAAACACCCTAATAAAGTAGCTATTATTCTCATTTTTAGCTGAGGCTGAAGCAAATAAAATACTTATTATTTAACATTTCAAGAGAAAGAATATAACTTGAAAAAAAAGGTGCAGGCAGGAATGAAGAAGAGTAGGCAGGAAGGCAGGAAAAGAGAGAAGGAAGAAGCGTTTTTTTTTTTTATTTAGTTGTTCACACTGGTTGTTCATCCCCTGAACCTGGGACTCAAATCCAGGTGTAAGTGGCCTGAGCTTTTTTGGAGGTGATTGATCTACCAATTGCTCCACCAGGGCATACTGGATAGGATATATCTTAAAAAATATTTAACATCTGGGTTCAGATAGTTAAATATGAAGGGTTATTTGAGCTCATGATTCTATATCTCTCACCAGTGCTCCCTAGACCATAAACATCATGTTGAGCCATACCTGAATTTTTCAAATAGCTCAGAAATAGTCAATGAACTTTTTGAAAATCTAGGAATAAGGTGGCAGTTACCATTATCACTTCTCTGTTCTGATATTTCATAGAAGCTCAAAGAAAACAAACAATAAAGAACTTTAAAACTTCTTCTTACTTCACTCTAAGCCTAACCTGTTATCTAAAGCTGGAAACATGTTACACAGGGTAATCAAAGAAGAGAACATCCTAGAACTGACTTTTCAGGTACTAATATTCAAGCACTAGCATAGAAATTATTGCAAAAAATGAGAATTTTAGAAGCTCATTAACTAACCTTACAGATGTGTCTGCCATATGCCAAATGTTGTACTGGGATCTAAGGAATCTAAAAATATTGAGTCCTTATACTGAAGAAACTAAGGAGAGAAAGACAGACAGATATGAACAAATTATTATGATCAGTGCTGTGACATTGGTCTGAAAAGGATATTATCAATTTGTGCAACAGGGCACCAAATCCAAAGAGAAAACAGGAGGAAACAGATCAACTAAAACTATATCAAGAGTAAGGACAAGTCAGGTAGGAAACACTGACCAAATCTTCCAAACCGAGAGGAAAGAAAATTGAAAAATGATGATGACAAGAGGAAGAATGAAGCCATCATTTCTTTATGACCCAACATCAACACCTAATTAATGTTTTGCATTTTCCTATCTTTCTCACATCATAGTTATTAAACTATGTTGATTTATTCCTCGTTTTTAATCTATTTTTTTCTGTCTTACCTGGTCCAGTATTTATTGGATAAACATGGATGTTAAAAAAACCCTAATCTATCAGGTTTGTCTCCATCTGACTCTCTTCAAGGTAATCTTATAAACATATGTGTATACATATATAAACAAATGTGTGTATATATGTGTGTGTGTGTGTGTGTGTGTGTGTGTGTGTGTGTACACAGGGGATTTTTCATTGATTTTTAGTGTAAAGCTCAAACTTCTAAAAGAAAAGTTTAAGACTTATCATTAGGTTGGTTTCACATAACCTATTAAGCTTTATTTCCTATTTAACTCCCTAGAGGATCTTCCATGATAGATGGTTATTAGTGCTCTATCTACATACACATAACTGCTACTCTGAATCTCTCAGATTGCTTCTATATACACATCAACACCCATGCACACACACATCATCAAGTATACACACGCATTCATATTCACCCACACATCAGCCTGAAAATACACATTAGTAGACATACACACGTCAGTGCACATGCACAAGTCATCAACACACACACACACCCATAGATAGACAATATACATACATCAGCATGCATACACATACACCCACATTCAGCACACAAACAGCTACATCAGCACAAATATACACATGAGCATGGTTACACACATTTCTGCACATTACACACATATCAGCATGCATATACACACATCAGCACATGTACACATAAGTATGTACATACACATTAGTGCATTATATATCAGCACATACATCAACACACATGCACAGACACTAGTATGCATACACATCAGCACATAAACACACATCACCACACAAACACACATACACGTACATATATGCACATCAGCACACCTGCATACACATCAGCATTCATATGCACATTAGCACACACATGTGTACATACACAATTAATGTGTACACACATAAATATATACATATAAACACACACACATACATACCCACATGCATTCCTCTCCCCTTTTCTTGTCCAACTCTTATGCATTCTCCTAGGTTCATCTTAACGCAGTTTTCAGCAGTATTTCCAGTTCATTTCAGTGAAAATTGTGATGTTTCTTTCAGAAAATACATAATTTACCTCTTGCTAATTCACTCTAGAAATATTTATTAAATACCTACCTTAAGTGCTGAGGACATAGAAATAAGCATTACTACTTTTGTGGAGCTAACTTTAATTTAAGATTCCTGGCATGCTATCATTGCAGTGTTTCCCTAAACATGATGTTTTACCTGTATAGTCATTCCATATATACCCTAGATTCCTAACTATAAGGATTATGTCAAATAGTTATTTTGTATTCTCTATAATACTTACTCATAAGCAGGATCCACAAAAAAGCAGGTGAGTTAAAAAGAAAAAAAGTACATGGGGCTAAATTTAAGATGATTTTTTTTCTTTATTCCCAATTCTTTATTCTTCAAGAAAGATTAACAACATAAAAGGCTGTATTTGAATTCCAGGATTCAAAACATCATTTCTCATAGATCTCTATTTAAACTTAAAAATGACTTTAAAGACTGATCTGTCCTATAGATGGTCATATCTCTCTAGAGAATATAATCCTTCAGAAGTTTTTCAACATTTTATTAATATGCTTCTTCTGGAAACTCGCCTGCTATTCTTTTTTCCCCCTAGAGCTCAATCAAAAATCTTTCTAATGCATCTACTTTGAAATAGAATTTTCTTAAAATAGTTCATAATTAGCCAAACTAAATAAATAAACTATATCAAAGAACAAGTATATCATAACTTAAATCATAACTTAAAAGTCTGCAGTGTTATTATGAAATAATCTAACTATTTTGAGACTATGACAATTGACATAAACATGATATATGCCATGGGTTAGAGGTGTGACAAAAATGTTTGATAATGTAGCTCATCAGTCAAGTAAAACTAGATTTCAATCACTGTTCTAAGAGTTTTTGTCCAGCTTTGATCATACATTTTCAAAGATGCCTTCTCCTAAATCATTATTTAAATAGAGAACAAATGCTTAAGGCTTTGGGCAAATAATACAAAATAATGGTATTATATGGTCTAATACATTAACACTTTATCAACTATATAGATGGAGAAAAGTTTAGACTGATTGGAATATGTCCAATGATCGCTTAAGAGTGTTTAAACACACACACACACATACACGCGCACACACAACAGTGTAGAGAGTGTTGCCAGTAAACCTCTCATAAATTAAAACCTTGTCTATTTCCCAAGTGATTGTTTTAATGCTCACAATGAATTTAAAACATATTCATTAAAAAAAAATAAGAAGAACACTCTCAGTCACATTTTAGTACAAAGGGACATGCATCTTCCTTTTTATTTTTTCCTCTCATGACCTGATTCCTGGTCTATTTCTGATCCTATTGATGTCTAACATCTCTAACTCTCTTCATAAAATGATTTAATAAGTTTCTTAGCCAGTTGTAAAGTCAACAGGCAAATGACTAACCAATTAGTTTTGGCCCCCTTATGATTAGAAGGTAAACATTTCTACCGTAGCGTACCTTCTTGCATGCATTATGATCTTTTCTTCCCTCAATTGTTTAACTAGGACTCCTCAGCAGTATTCATATACTAAAATACACACACTCTTCATAAATAAAATCTAGAAATAATTTTGTTCTTAAATTGACTGTTGAATTTTGTTTCTATCATTGTGATATAAACAAGTATTAGCATATATGTGTGTGAAAGGAAAATAAAATAAAAGGTTGTCATGCTATGCAATCCTACTTTACTATAATACTAATTTCATCTCTGAGCCACTTATCGTTCAGAATAACAGGTACATTATTTTCAATTTAGATATGTTCCTTACTAATTTTACTGTCTCTATAACAGGGATGGAAACATCCATATATATATATGGATGTATATTATATATATATGTATACATGCATCTGGAGACAATGGTATGGTATGGTATGAGTTGGTATCACAATAATTAGTCTTCTCAACCTCAGATAGACCATAGGCTCTCTTTAGCTTGTATTTCCCTCTCAGGGACATCAAGATCAAATGTGTTTGAGAAATACTATACTATACATGATTAAGCTTCTCCACTGAAGGAATTCCTGTTTTTTAAAAGGTTAATGAGGACTAGAAATGTGGCTCTACCAGGGGGTAGAGAGTTGTATATCATCCCCAAACTTATTTGCTCATACAACCCTTTCCGATGGAGCATATCACAGAGAAAATGTTCACGAGAGCATACTGTGGAAGTCTGATGCAGAGTTTCTCCAGACTCTGCCACAGCCAGCCACCAACCTGGGACCAGACCCCACCTGCTGAGATCTTACTTCACTTTTGCAACAAGGAGTAATTTGAACTTCAGAAGAATGACTTGTTTTACATGAAAATGACTCCTTTTAGCTTCTTATCAATGCAATTGAAGTCAATTATTTTCTTTTCTTCTATGAGATATTGTTATGTCTATTTTATAAAGATAAGAAAAAAACGTTCAGAGAGACCCAACATTTGCTCCAGGAACACAGCTATGAGCTAACTGGAAGGATTTAAGTTGTGTCATCTAATAACCAGGCCAATAGCCTGTCTTACTCTTATATTAAAATTTTGTGATTTAGTATTGTTAGCAAGAAATAAAGATAAGCGAATGACAAACTATGGGAAAAGTTGGTCATTTGTAAGGTACAAACAGTTGGTTTAAATCAGTGGGAAGTTAAAATAATACTTTCAAAGAAATATAATTTTGTTTCCTACTATTTAATTACATATGGAAGCATTATAAGTAAGTTTTTAATTTATACTTTTATGGCTATATTAAAATAACTTAAAACAAAAATATCAACTACTTTATGAAATCTTCCTATTTATGGGGAAAAGAGGATTCTTCCCCTAGAATTTTCTTTACATTACTAAATTTTTAAAGAAAGTTTATATCATGAAGTTAACTTTAACCCTGACTATCTCGTAAAGCAGTAATAATAGCAGTGATATTAGTGAACATCTTTGTAGGATTTACTATATGTCATGTACTACAGTGAAAGCTTTATAAGCATTATCTTAGTTGATCCTAATAACCAAATTCTGAGATAAGTTTTACTCATTATATTCCATGTGCAGAGGAAGATAGTGAGTCTCAAAGAGCATATAAAACCTTCCTTAAGCCATGAAGTAGGAGGTATAGTCAAACCTTGGCCATCTGGCTTCAGTTACCAATTATTAATGAACATACTACAGTGATTTCTGAGTAAAATAAGACATAATACATTTAAGACATAGCATAAATAATACAGGAAAAATACCCAAAACTGAAACATGTAACATAGAATAAATATGCAACCACTCTGGCAAGAAATGTTAAATAAATTTATGTATTTTGGAAATGGGTTGAACAAATCCTTCTAAAAGTGCTCATTCATAATGAACAGGATCACATCACTTGTCTGTTGTCATGAAAAAGACATCACAAAGTCTAACAAAAACATATCTTATAATTGATGGCTCCCATTCAGAATTGGCCTAGAATTTCTATCCTGGTCAGAGAAAAGATGGGAGTGAATTTAAGATGATCTTGAGACTTTGCTGGGGTTGCCTCTGGGATTGGGGCTGCAGGTAATATGTTCTCCTGTGCTCTTCTGGCTAGTCTTATATAGATGACTGCTCACAGTTTCTACAAACTTTGCTGTTCTCTGATTCTGCCAGGTAAGTAAACTACTCCCTAGGTATGAGGTAACCATTCTTCTAGGAGACACATTACTGCTTCCAACTCCCAAATTGCCAATTAGTACATTCGCGATGAAAGGTAATGTCCAGAAGAGTTAGTGTTCCAAAGAGCCAACAAGGTGCTTCTTATTCACCTTCAGGGTTGGCTGGTGGAAGCTACCTGTCTAAGAACCAGTACACAATTCTGAAATATGTATCCTCAGAGTAAAGTTGGGTTCTCTCACCTTTGTCTTAATGTATATAGCAAGCCTACACATGAAAAAAATGAAATAAACCACCATGCGTTTATGAGGGAAAGTGACATTATCTGAAGGAAACTAATTGGAAAACTTTTATTTTGTCTGAAAATTCCCTGAAGATATCATTTATCAAATAAATTTGTGTCCTGAGCTAGTATATATGATGCTCTCTGAACAGTGAGCTGCTAATTCACTGTCTTATCTCCCTGAACTCATTCATCTGTTTTCTCATATTTCACTTGCTCTTGAATCTGGTAATAAAATGTGAGACTGTCAGGGTTTATGTGTGCTACACCACACAGTACCTGGTGCTGCTACCCCCATGCCTGCTGTCAAGACCACTGCCACCCCATGTAAATGGAACCCCGACCCTACTTTCTGATCCTTCCTCCTATTCCTTTGCTGACATTGCCTCTGCTGTTCCCATCACCAATTTATGTGAAGTAAAGGGCATTTTAAACTTGACTTCAAAGTGAAAAAATTTCAAGGTACAATTAATCACTGTTAAAAGGAAAACATAGTGGTTCTAATATCTGACATTTCAGCTTTGTTTATAATTTTTAAGAATCAATTATTCACTCTCAAGGTTGTTAGAGCTCAGGTCATACTAGTATCAAATTGTCAATTTGTGTTTGTCAATACTTTATTCACCAAATATCTGTTAAGGAATATCTATGTGTCAGCATGGATAATGCAACCGTGTCCAAAAGGAATATGAACTTTCTCCCCAGGTCTTCAGGAAATACTGGAGATACATACAAGTAAACAAATTTTAATATGGTATGTGCAGTACTACAATGAGGGAGATGAATGTCAAGGGCAAGGACAGATAAGGGGCTCCTTGCTCATCTCTGTCCTGGACACATTTTATATTAGTTCTCATGCATTAACTGAATGCAGTGGTCTGATATTTAAGTGTCTTGAGTTAGTTTATTAAGTCTTAGGACACTGTGAAGCACTTAGCATATATTACTCCAGTTAATCATTCCAACAACCTAATGAAATAAGAGTTACTACTAACTACCTTGATAAATAAGAGAGCATGTCTCCAAAGCCACCCAACCTAAGTTAACTTTCCCTACTGTGCACTGCTCATGCTTGTTCTAGAAACAGCAGAGTTGTACGTGGAAATAAGAAGGAAATCAAAAGTGCCCAGTCAATGAGATGGGGGCCCAAAAACCTCTGAGAGAGAACTAAGAGGAACCTTTCTGAACTGGTTCCTGGGGCATACAGACAGGAAGAGGGTGACCTAGAGCCCTATTATAATACTAAATGACACACCTCTGGATGGAGACTTCACATTATAATAAGACATGTAAAACATATGGCAGCAAGGGGATGGATCATGTATGTGCAAGAAGGAGTCAGTCTTCTACATGGAAAAATAGGACCTCCTCTCTACCTGCCTGCCTGCCTGCCTATAAAGAGCTGATACCCCAGAAACTCAGAATGAAGGTTGCTTTGGAACATGAGTTTCTTCTTCTCCACTGCTTTGCAAAGCAACAAAGATCTTGCTTTTTTGGAGGAATCTGGTCTCTGTCACACTGGCTTTGAGTCACTAGGCGGCAACTAAACTCTCACAGATAGGAGTCTGTAACAAACAGAACAGGAAAGTTTATATAATATGCCTATGAACACACAGTAAGTGATAGAGATAACATTTCATCCTTGGGCAATTAGTTTCCAAAGTTTCCATCTTAGCCACTCACTAATGTCTCTGTGTTCTGTACCCTTATTATTCTCTGAGCTATTCCAGGCATCCATATAAAGCATCTGCCTGTTTAACCTACAGTAATTAGGTGCTTACCAGGTAAAAGGCACTATAAGATCATAAAGATAAGCCTATAAAGCCACTGCCCCTGACTCTCAGAAATTTGAATTCAAATTTGGGAAACTTAGAAGGCAAGATCAATACAACTCTATCAGGGCCAATAATTTACTACTGGTAATCATGGGAGGGGACAAAACGTCTCTGTATTTTAACTCCCCTCAGCTGAAGGGTGACTAGAAGTTAGTCAGTGAAAGGAGTTTGGGGAGAAGACATGTCCATGAGAGTCACAGAAAGAGGATATTCTTAAAGAACAATGAACTGGTGTCCCATGTGCCTGATTATGTTTGGAGTGGGGTGGAGATGACAGGCAGTAGGACTGGAGAGAAAAGCACATGTTCCACCATGCAGGTAGGTCTTTGCACTGAGTCAACAGAGAACTACTGAAGGACTAAGGTATTTTAACCAAAAGAGTGATATACCAGGAACTATGTTTTAGGACAATAGCTTGAATTCCACATAATTTCCCATCTTATTAATGTCACCACCTAACTAACTTCTCAGTCTGAACAAATACAGCAAAACTTTATCTCTTGCCTTAATCTGTAGAACTTTACCAATAATTCAGCGTAATTGCCCATGAAAGGGATATTTTCTAAATATTCTACAGTAAAATAAGTTTCATTCTTGCCTCCAAACTCCTTTGCCATCTTTTTTTCCTTTGGCTTCACAAAGCAGAAATCAAACACAAAAATGAGTACAATGAGAAACCTGCTACTTTGGATACAATAAACAGGAATATTATGTTTGATGTTCTCCTAGCATACCTTGCTTTTTAGAAAAGACATTGCTAAGTAGGTAATAAAACATGCCAATTCAAAGCATATTATTTAATTCAGTTCAATCACCTAACACCAATATACAGTTCAAGTTTTAATGGCATTACAACTTCACCTTGACATTCTTTCCACCCTCACTTTCAAAACACAATACCTCCTTCGTGTTTCAGAAACCACATTTCTACTACAGTTTAGTGACTATATTTTTCCTTTTTTGTCTTATATATATTGCATCTTAAAATCTATGACACAAACACCATTGTATCCAGCATCCACTATGATAAATGAGAAATTAAAAAAAACTTTGAAGTCCCTCTTCCTCATCCCAGGAGTAACATTCTAATATTTTTGCTAATTGTTTTTTTGGTATGGTGATGATGTCTACATGGGAATCTCTAAATAATGTAGCTTAGACCATTTTGAACTTTGTATAAATGTCATAGAAGCAAATTAAGGGTCTGCCATGCAACTCTCTCCAATCAAACAGCAGGGCTTCAATGAAGTTTAAAGGCAATGTCACTCAGCTGTCCAGCGGGGACCCAAGTGAGAGAACAGGTTACCCTGAAGAGATGTTGAATCCAGCTTTTTGTCTAATGAAATGAGTCCCAAGAATACATAGAGAGACCTACAAAGTTCCTATAGTTATATATCAGGCACTATCAGGAGTGCAGTCCGACAAGGACAGAGGCAGTGCAAAATCAGGAGAAGCTGTTAGACCCTGAAAATTTTTCTGGTAGGAAGAAGACTGAGATGCTCAGCTCTGCACATATGCTGCTTTTTATGAAAAGTGAAATCTGGCTCAGGATGTGAAACAGAAGTCCAACGTGTGGAGCTGGAAGCCATGAAGGTTTACCTCCAGGCTTTGAAACCTGTTGGAGGGAGTCCAGTATTTGCCTGGCTGGATTTCAGTACTGATATAGCCCAGAGATTCCTTTGAGGCTCCCATTTTATCCCTTTGTAACAAAAACATCAATAGCAGTTATTCTATGCTTGTGTCCCTTTATATACTATTGATCTTCGGAGGCATACGTAACTTGTCTTTTTGTGTCACACATCTGTGGATCAGGAGGAATTCCACTTGAAGTTATACTTATGGAAGTGTACCAAGGAATCTCATTTTCCTTTGGTCCTCGTTAAAATACTAGACTTTAAGTCAGTGTTCATAGAATGAGATACAGAGCCTTTAAAGGGACGAGGGTTTGTTTTCAGTTTGTTTTGTCTTTGGGGTTTTTTTTGCATGTGAAAGAGACATGAGTCCTGGGGGCCAAAGGAAAACTGTAGTAGGCTGTCACTTAAATGGTTTCTGATAACATCTGCGGGTGCCTTTTGTAATCCTGTTGAGGACAGGCTAGGCTCACAATGTTGTCGAAGTGATATCACTGCCAAGATGTATTATAAAATAGGTATGTCTTCCATCTTTGGTTCTCAGTCTCTCTCTCTCTCTCTCTCTCTCTCTCTCTCTCTCTCTCTCTCTCTCTCTCTGTGTGGGGAGGGGGTGGTATGTATGTTTCTTTATCTCTTTTGCTCTCTCTTATTTTCTCTGCCAGTCCCAGTCTTTCTTCTTCTCTCTCTCTTTCTCTCCAATCTCTCTCTCTGTCTTTGGAGCAATCCATATATTAAAGGACCACAGATTGCCAATAACCATGTGAGTGAGTTTAGAAGCACATCACCTCCCTCCGTTTTTGAGTCTTAAGGTGAGACTATTGTTCCATTCAACAACTTGATTGCAACCTAATGAGAGGTCTTGAGTAAGAGTCACACATTAAGCTTCCCTCATAGTACTCCTGAGGCACAGAAACCATATGATACTAATCGTTGTTTTAAGATATTAAAGTTGGTTAATTTGTAATGTATCAATAAATAATTAATACATATTGTGTGCAACACAAAACTAACATATACTCAGATTTTCAAAGATGCTTTGGATTATCTGATTCCTGAATCCGAATGCTTTATCACCCAAGACCTATAATTCTCTAAGACTGAGAATAAAGTTTCTGAATTAGTAGTGTGGGAAAAGACCTGCCTATCACTTCCAGCAACTATAAAGGAAAGCCATGACACCTTCCGTAACCTGAGCTTGCTGGAATGTAGCCAGCAGAGAAAGAACGTCCTGAGCTTGAAACCCCTTCCCCTAATTTACATCCCTCTCTTCCTGCATTTGCTCTAGCCTATATAAGCATGTTCTAACCAGAAACCAGGGCTCAGCATTTTGAGGAAGAAATCCCAGCTGAGACCACGCATGTAATAAATCTGCCCAAAATATTTCCAAAGAGTGTTCGCTTGGTTTCTCCCTAAAAACTGTAACAGTAGGGCTGGAAGATCAGATCTGATATTAAAACTGGTATTTTTAGTGATAACTCTTTTAAATAAAAAGGTCTGCAGTTGTAAAAAATAAAGTTATTGCTATAATAGTACCTTATATTTATGTAGGATTTTACATAAATTATCTATTTCACATAAATGACCTATTTTTATTCTCAGAAATAACTATGAATCTGTTTACTATAATTTCAGTTTTAAAGATTAATAAAGTATATAGCAGAAAAGTTAAGCCCCCAATCATCCTCTAATAGGTGGAAAAATAGGCCTATTGTCTTCTGGTTCCATAAGTCCTCATCACATTTCCAGAGTCTTTGATTTATATCGGTATAGAGCAGTCTGTGGTGGTCTAAACCAAGACGAGTAATTCTAAACTGGTAGGTATTACTTGATTTCTTAATATTACAAGTAATATATCACTGCCAATATAATAGAACTTAGTTTAAAATAGCTGATAAATAAGTGTTTTTAATGCATAACAAAATTCAGGTTTTATTAAGAGATCAAATCATTACTATATAGGTACTTTAATTCACTATCAATATTCTTAATATAAAAAAAAGGTTCATATTCAGAGTCATGAAATTTTGCCTCTGAGTATAAACTTGGTGTCTAAAGAGGTGATAAAAACCTGATTGCATCTTCTCTCCACCCCACACCCGCCATTACAGTCATCCTGAAATATTCAGGTTTCCAATTTGCCTCAACTTGCACAAGGCACTGAAAGTAATTTCCTGTAAAGAAAGAGGACATGGTAGTTTATCTCTATCACATTCATCAAAACAATGTAGCATTCTATTCTCAAGTTAAAAAAGACCTGAGACCCTGTGTTTTTGTTCAGGAAAATACTTAAATGGAAAAAAAGACAGACAGACAGACAGACAGACAGACAGACAGACAGACACACACACACACACACACACACACACACAGCATACCTCAAGACAAAAAATATTTTCTCAAGAAAACTTTTTAAATATGACTTTGAAATTTTTACACTGCCAACCATTTCAGAAGATGGGTAAACAAAAATTTCCTGTTTGCTATACATCTTCCACCTAACAAAAAAAAAAAATGTTTTTAATTTATTTTTCATAGATTTGTTAAAACTAATTTTGAGGTGTACCCTGGTAGAGTATCGGTTTGGCCAACTGCCTTCAACAGAGCGCATAGGCCTCATATCCCAGGGCCCAAGATAAACAACTAAGTAAATAAAGTGCTTCTTTCTCTTCTCTCTTCCTGCCTATCTCTGTTCTCCTTCATTCTTGCCTGCACTTTTCCTTTAAAATAAATAGTTTTGTGATAGAGGGTAAATGTAACTTTACTTTTTTCATGATAAACCTACAAAGTCATTTTCAGTAAAAAAAAATTAGTATTTCAAATCTTTAAACATTTTTTCATTTTTTGAATAGGAGTTATATTTATAATGGTTTCAGAAGTCTAGTGAAAATAAAAATGATTCAGTTAAGAGATTTCTGCTTATATAGCACTTTTAATGGACAAATGTTTGCATTTTTCTTTGGGTATTTTAAAATTAAAGATATTTGCATAAAAATAGGATCTACATTTTTAAGACTTCATCTGTTCCTCATTCTTCTTTACTCAAAATCATAATATTTTATTTACAATGTTGCAATCCTCCCTTGGGAACAAAATCTGATGTCATAGAGGATCATCATGGTTTCAAGTGAGCGATAAGCACCGGCCACACAGAAACTCTTTCTTGAACAAAGTTTCATTTGCAAAATAATTTCACAGCATTTGACATAATAGTTAATTTTGCACTTGCTTTTTTTTATCAGCTATCTACCACATTGTGCACTTCTAAAGGCAGTAAGTAATATCTAGCTAAATAAATAATAGTATCATTTCAGCATCTTACAAGAAAGAACCTTAATTCTTGGTATTCTAATAAAATGATCATTCCCTTTCATAAATGACAAAAGGAATTTCTTTAACTCTTAGCAAAACAAACCATTCTGAAGATGTCGCTTCTTTCAGAACTTCAAAGGGTCCAACCAGCTTCCAGTCTGCAGGGCAACCCGCCTATAATAGAAAAACCTTTCCATGACCCCAAGGCAAGAGTTAATCTGCCAGAGGCTTTACATTCTGTATGCTTGACCAGGGGCACCATAGGGTTCCTTTCCCCCACCCCCAGGATATAAAAGAAACTCCCCTAGATGCCCCCCCGCCCTGTTTCTCAGCTTTGGATAACAACAGCCCTGAGCCAGCACCAGTGTTTGCAATAAAGTGTTTTTTCTCTACCTTTCCAGTGAAGTGCCAGGTTGTCAGTCTGCTCACCTGGAGTCTGGAGTCTTTGTCATAACACTCCCTGCTCAGGAGACTCTATCTCCTGCTTTTTGCTTTCTTTCTCCTTCATTTTCTCTAATAAACTTATAAAACTACACTCTAATGCTCAAGAATTCTTTCTTGCACTGTTTGTTCCAGACCCCAGAACCCCTGCATCAGATTCATAGTTGTTCAATGACAGGAGTTAACAAAATGAGTTTTAATTATTTATTTCTCTACCTATCTCTGCTTGCTAGAAAATTCCTTGAGGTTTGTCTTCAGGACTTAGCAAATGCAAGCTAATAAGAAAAATGTTTAGGCATGCCTTGTGGAGTAGCAGTTAAGTCAACCACCTCTGAAGGATGCAACCACATAACCCTGGGTTCCAAGTCACAGATCCAGGGAGGAAAACAGCCAGTGTAAACAACTAAATGGAAATTAAAATGCTTCTTTCTCTTCCTGCCTTCCTGACTAGTTGCCTTCATTCCTGCCTGCAGCTTTACAAAACAAAAAAGTTAACTAAATGAATGGATGAAAGAAGGAATGATAGAATATCTTACTTTACGGTGGAATATATCTGTTACAGCTCTCTCTCTATCAACAAAGCCAAGCGTGTGCTCTTTTAGAAGTGGCAAAGGCAGCTTTATTACACACAGGCCCAGATATTAGAATCTGAGCAAACAAACAAATTTGGGGGTACAATTCTATAGATTGTGGGGGAGGGGGAGATATAAATTAGAATAGGAATTATAAACAGAACCCAAGTTAGTCATTTGTGAATTCCTCACATGGGCAACACACAGGATTCACATAATTGCAAAAATGCACATTTGGCTCCATTTTCAGGTGATAAAGAAAAGACCTTTTATCTGGCCAGTGGCTTCTAGCCAGCCCAGACTGCAAGGCACCTTATGGCTTGGTGGCCTTCACAGCTGTCCCATGCCGGCTAGAAACTGGGGGTGTGGCTTTCTTCTTCTATATATCTAATTATTTCTAACGAGAGATCCCAGTTGTGAGCCAAAATCTGATAGATATGGCATTTTATAATATTCTATATTCGTTATAAGTTCGTTATATAAAATTATGCTTGATATGTCTTGTAAAAGAAAAAATGAAGTCCTCAAAGAGGGTAAAAATTATTATCAAAGCTAATATTCAGTGAACTCATTTTGTGTCTCAGGTATGATCAGCATTATGCTATTTAACTATCAAAGAAATTTTATAAGGTAGATTATCATTAGTCCTGTTTCCCAAGTAATAAATTGAATGAATGAAAAGAGCTAATAACTAAGAAGGAACTGACAGTAGATCCTTGATCTTTCATCTTAAGCCCAAGTTCTCATTGCTACATGAAAGTCACTAGGTAAATTGGAAAATAAAAAGCACAGCTCTAGTTTATCAATCATAAAAACTGTTGCACAGATATTACATTACAGAATAAAACTTCCTCAAACATAGGCTATCCAAGTCATGTAATTCTTTGATAAAGACTCACAGTATAGAAGAAAAACCGCATCCCCCAGCTTCTAACCGCAGTGGGCCAGCTGTGGAGCCCATCAAACTATCAGGCGCTTTGCAGTCTGGGCTGGCTGGAATGTGCAGACAGCCGAGTAAGTTACCAGCCAGATAAAAGGATTTTTCTTTATTACCTGAGAATGGAGCCTTATGTGCATTTTGCAAATATGTATTTAGTAAACTGAATCCTATGTATTGCCCATATGAAGAATTCACATATGACTAACTTAGGTTCTGTTTGTAATCCCTATTCTAATTTACACCTCTCCTCTCCCTCACTCCTTCTGATCCTGTAAAAATGTATCCCCAACTTACTTGTTTGCTCTGACTCATGGACTCATGGAGAATACTCCCTGAGCCCACAGGAAATGAACCTGCCTTCACTGCTTCTAAAGGAGTAGATGCTTGGCTTTTGTTGGTAGAGAACTGTAAGAACAGGAATTAAAAAATAAAAAAGGAGATTCAAAGATGGCATCTATGGGGAGTGGGCACTGAGATGCCACACAGGAAAAATATGCCATTTTTTCAGAGCCAACACAGAAAAAGGAATTTTCCTGCTTCAGCATCAGCCAGAACATCTTGGAGAACAGAAAAAGACTAGCAGCCGGCTCTATAGGTGGGTGAGAAGTGCGGGGATTGAACAGAGATTACAGCAGCAGAGAGGAGGCCCCAGAAAGGAGAGTTTCGTGGTGCGGACGCGATCTACCTTCCCTGCCAGAGCCCAGGTGGAGTCACACGGGCCATGCAGATATTCTAAAGCATGCAGAACAGTAACAGTGACCTCCAGCACCCTCCCGGGGTTTGAGATAGTAGGATGCCGCTATTGAGTCCTCCTTCTCCCAGGACAGACTGCAGGGCAGCCCCACTTATCTCTAGCGGTGCGAACTCAAAGAGAGCAGTGAGCCGCAAGCCTGAGCCAAACTGTGCAGGGGAGGGGTCTCGGTGAATGCTGCTGGCAACTCTAGGCTAGAAAAAGCCCAGAGGGAGAAAATTGGAGACAGAAAGACCAGAAGCATACAGGTGATGTGCACCCTCCACTACACACCTGGGGGCTTGGGCCTTCTGGGAATCAGGATTTGGTGGTTAAGACCCTGGAAAAACAGTCTTTGGAAAGGTCTTGACCCTGATGGCTTGGTGAATGCAAGGGACATAAACTCAGACAGCAGACTCAAGTCACATAGACCCAGCCAGCAGAGTCCTATCAACAAAACAATCCTACCTCTGGCCCACTATCAGGCAGCAAAACTACACAGCCACAGACAACCACTACACCCCAACCCTACATCGACTCCCAACCCAACAGCCACCAACACTTCCTGACATAGCAAGACACACTATGGAAGCCTGCAAGGGTCAAAAATACAAAATAAAACAAAAATACAATGTCTCATGGTAGAAATGAGAACAAATAAACTAGCAGATCAGCAAGATCCCAAATAATGGGGAAAAAAAACCACAACACACCCTGAAACCTCAGGAAATGGAATCACAACAAAATGACAGCTCATCTGAAATTAACTTTGAAGACATGGAAGAATGTTTTTTTCCTAACAGATAAAGAATTCAAGTTGCAGTCATAAAGAAATTCAGAAAATTAAAAGAAAATTCATAAAAACAAAACAAAGAGGTTAAACAAATAATTAAGCTCCAACAGGTGGAGATTGAAGCTCTACAGGAAAAACTACCAGGAACACAGAATTTAAAGGAGATAATTCATGAAACTAACACTAATATATAAAGCTAAAGAATCAGAATAACCCAAATGAAGGAAAGGATTACTGATATAGAGGATAATAATGCAGAAAGGAGCCAAGAAGCAGAAGAAAGAGAAATTAAATGCGCAAAAAAAAAGAAAGAAAGAAAAAGAAGAAGAAACAGTCAGAGAACTATCTGACACCATTAGGAAAGACAACATTAGAATACTGGGTATTCCAGAAGTCAAAGAGAAAAAGAAAGGAACAGAGAACATCTTTGTAAGGTTTTTCTGGGCTCCGCGAAGAGAAAAAGTCAATTAGACCAAAAAGTCGAATAGCCAGGGCTTTATTGGGGTTTTGCACACCCAGGCGAAATTCCCAAGTCCGCAAAATGGACCTGGGGAAGTCGTGGGCTGGGAAGTCGTGCTTGAACAAAGGGGAGCGGGCTCTTTAAGCAGAGGAATTTCGCGGGCTCCCTATGTCACGATTGGGGATTGGCCCTGTGAATCCAGGTGTGGGGGTTGCATCCCTTATTCTGATGTCATTCACCTTTTTCCCGGCATGGCCGCTGCTGCATTTGTCCCTGGGCCAGCCTAACAATCTTCAAGGTAATAATGGCTGAAAACTTCCCAAATCTAGAACAAGTAATGAACATACAGATCAATGAAACAATCAGAACACTCAGTTCCATAAAACCTAAAAAAATCTACACCAGTACACATAATTGTGAAACTATCAAAAATCCAAGACAAAGAAATAATTCTAAAGCTAGTCAGAGGGACAAAAACAGATTAACATATAAAGGCATTCCTATCAGATTAACTTCAGACTTCTCAGCAGAAACTCTACAGGCTACATGAGAATGAAGTGATGTCTTTTAAATACTTCAGGACAAAAAATGCCAACCAAGAACATGATATCTTGCAAAACTCTTTTTCAAATTTGAAGGAGAAATTAAGGTTTTTCCCAACAAACAAAAGCTAAGAGAGTTTGCAGTCATGAGACCTCCTCTACAAGAAATTTTAAAAGAGGTCCTACTAGCTAAACCAAAGAGTAAAAACTTCACAAAAATATAGCAAAGTAACAAAGTGATCAATATAACCAGAAAAAAAAAAATCGAAATGGCAGTAGAAAGTTCTCAGATATCAATAATTACTGTAAATGTAAATGATTGAACTCACCAATCAAAAGGCAGAGAGCTGCTAAATGGATTAAGAAACATAACCCAACTCAATGTTGCCTACAAGAAACTCATCTTAGGTTGAGAGACAAGTAAGAGCTTAAAGTGAATGGATGGAAAATGATACTCCAAGCTAATGCTGAATCCAAAAGAGCAGGAACAACTAATATCAAATAGTCTTTCAACCAAAGAAAATTTAAAAAGATAAAGATGGACATTATATAATGATAAAGGGATCAATACAACAAAAAGACTTAACACTTATTAACATTTATGCACCCAATAAAGGAGGACCCAAATACATCAAGTAAATATTAAGAGATCTAAATAATAATATTAACAGCAACACAATAATAGTAGGGGACTTCAATACTCCTCTTTCAGTAAAAGACAGGTCATCTAGACAGAGAATCAACAAAGAAACAAGATCTTCAAATGACAAAATAGAATTGTTGAACCTAATAGACAAATACAGAGTACTTCACCCAAAAACTATAGACTGCACATTCTTCTCAAGTACTCATAGAACATTCTCAAGGATATACCATATGTTGGGACACAAAACAAGTCTCAGTAAATTTTCAAAGATTAAAATCATATCTAGTATCTTTTCAGATCACAATGGCATTAAACTAGACATCAACCAAAAGCAGAAAGAGAGGAAAACCACAAAAGAGTGAAGATTAAACAACATATTTTTGAGCAACCAATGAATAAAAGAGGAAATTAAGAAAGAAATTAAAAATATCTGGAATCAAATGAAAATGAAGAAATGACATATCAGAATCTACGGGATGCAGCAAAAGGAGTAATGAGGGGGAAATTTATAGTGATACAATCCTACCTCAAAAAAAAGGAAGAATCACAAATAAAAAGCCTAAGCCATCATCTAAAGGAACTAGAAAAAGCAGAAAAACAGAAGCCTAAAACCAACAGAAGGAAAGAGATAATAAAGACTATGTCAGCAATCAACGAAATATAAATCAGAAAGACTATTCAAAAAATCAATGAATCCAAAAGTTGTTTTTTTGAAAGAATAAACAAAATAGGCCATTAGCCAGACTCACAAAAGAGAGAAAACACAAATAAATGAATAAGAAATGAAAAAGGAATAATCACAACAGATACAACAGAAATACAGAGGATTATAAAAGAGTATTACATACAACTATATGGCAACTAACAGAATAACCCAGAAGAAATGTGCACATTTCTGGAGAGGTACAATATTCCAAAACTAAACAGAGAAGAACTAGAAACCATGAATAGAACAATCACAAGTAAGAAAATTGAAACGGTGATCAAAAAACTTCTGAAAACAAAAATCCTGGACCAGGTGAATTCTACAAAGCATTCAAAGAAGAATTAATTCCAAATCCCCTCAAACTGCTCCAAAAAAAATAGAAGAGGGAAAATTTCCAAACACTTTTTATGATGCCAAGATTATGCTGATTCCAAAGCCAGATAAAGACTATACCGAAAAAGAAAAATATAGACCAATATCCTTAATGAATACTGATGCAAAAATTCTCAACAAAACACCAGCAAATCGAATGCAACAACATATATAAAGAATCATACACCATGATCAAGTGGGATTTATTTCAGGAATGCAGAGATGGTTCTACATGCACAAATCAATAAATGTCATACACTATATCAATAAAAAAGGACAAAAACCACATCTCAATAGATGTAGAAAATGCATTTGACAAGATTCAACGCCCTTTTATGTTAAAAACCTTTCAAAAATAGGTATACAACGAATGCACTTCAACATAATTAAGGCTATGTAAGACAAGTCCACAGTCAATGTTGTACTCAACAGAGTAAAACTGAAAAATTTTCCCCTAAGATTGGAGACAAGACAAGGATGTTCACTCTTACCATTACTATTCAAAACAGTGCTGGAGTTACTGACCAATGCAATTAGACAAGAAAAAGATATAAAACGTATCCAAGTAGGAAAAGAATAAGTGAAACTATCACTTTTCGCAGATGACATGATAATATATAGAGAGAACCCCAAAGAATCAAGTAGAAAGCTGCTAGAAATAAAAAATACAGTTAAGTGACAGGCTACAAAATTATTATCAAAAAATCTGTTGCATTTCTGTATGCCAACAATGAAAATACAGAAAGAGAACTGAAGAAAACAATACTACAATTGCAAACCCCCCCAAAAAAATGAAATACCTAGGAATAAACCTAACCAAAAAGGTGAAGGACTATACAATGAGAGCTATAGGACATAGTCAAAAGAAATAGAAATGACACAAGGAAATGAAAACATATTCCATGCTCATGGATCTGAAGAATCAACATGATCAAAATGACAATACTGTCCAAGGCAATATATAAATCAATGTTATCCCCATTAAAATTTCAAAGATATCCTTCACAGACATAGAACACAAAATAATGAAATTTATCTGGAACAACAAACAACCCAAGATAGCAAAAATAATCCTCAAGAAAAACCAACAGTGAAGGAGTCATGCTCCCTGACTTCAAACTCTGCTACAAAGTAATAATAATTAAAACAGCATGGTACCAGTATAAAAACAGAAAGACAGATCAATGGAATAGAATTGAAAGTCCAGAAATAAATTCACATATATAAGGACACCTACTTTTTGACAAAAGAGCCAAAAACTTACAATGGGACAAGGACAGCCTCTTTAATAAATGGTGCTGGGAGAAATCGTCAGTCATAAGCAAAAGGTTGAAACTAGACAATTACGTAACACCACACACAAAAATAACTCAAAATGGATTAAAGACCTAGACATAAGATCAGAAACCATCAAATACATAGAAGAGAATAGAAGCAAAACATTATTAGACATAGAACTAAGAGATACCTTTGCAACTCAACTCCCATTGCAAGGCAAATAAAATTCAAAATAAACAAGCAGGATTACATAAAACTAAAAAGTTTCTACTCAGCAAAAGAAACTCTCATAAAAACAAAGTCATCCAACTGAATGGAAAAAGATATTTGCCTCTCACACCTCAGATAAGGAGTATCTCTGAGATATACAAAGAACTCACAAAAATCAGACAACAAAAATACAAGTAATCTAATCAAAAAATGGGCTGATGACCTTAATAGACACCTCTCCAAGGAAGACATACAAATGCCCAACAGGTTCAGCAAATCAAAACAATGAAGAGATATTAACTCATGCTGGTAAGGATGGCTATTATCCAAAAAAACAAAAAGGGAAATAAGTGCTAGAAAGGACTTGGAGAAAAGGGAACTCTAATTCACTGTTGATGGGAATGTAAAGTGGTGAACCATTCTGGGAAGCAGTATGGATGGAGAGACCTCAAACAATTGAAAATGGAAATTCCATATGATCCCATTATTCCTCTGGGCATTTACCCATGACACAAAAACACTTATCCTAAGAGATATATGCACCCCCATGCCCATTGCAGCACAATTCACAATAGCTAAGAGCTGGAAACTACCTAAATGCCCATCAACACAGGAGTTGATAAAGAAGATGTGGTACATTTTCACTATGAAATACTCTGCAGCCATCAAAAAGGAATAGATCCTGCCATTTGCAACAGCATGGATGGATTTGGAGAGAATTATGCTTAGCAAGATAAGCCAGAGGAAGGACAGATATCATATGATAGCCCTCATATGATAGGTAAAGAGAAAACAAATAAATGCCATAAATTAAATAACACTAAACATGGGGAAGCGGGGAGAAAGAGACAGAGAGAGAACACTACTCCGAACAACTATGGACTCTTAGAGATGAGAGACAAAAAGACAAATCAGGGGGTACCAAAGTGGTGGGGGAGGTATGGGGAAAATGGAATGAAGGGAATTAACTATAAACAAAGGGAGAAAAAAAAGGGGGGGGGATATTACTAAATCTACTATGCTATTTGTAAGTGTAAAAATATGACTATGTATACCTCAAAACAAGTCATTGTTAAAGTGCAATATCCCTTCAATAATAATAAAAAATAAAAAAAAGACTCACATGTAGTAGCAGACAATAAATCAAAACTTCACTGACAACCCCATTGCAGAGTCACCTAAAACAAACCTGTGCCTAAGTATTGAAAACATGGAAAACATGTACCACATTACTTGCTAATTAACTAATATCATAGAAATACTGAATTATTTTCAAGACACTTTTTAGATATTCTGGCTAAATATTTAGGTTTAGAGAAATATAAACTGTAATTATTATGAAAAATTGTACTATTTTGTCTTGTAAGAGAAAATGTTTGCTAGGTTTAACCAGAGTTTGAATCATAAGGATTACTTCCCTACAGTTCCATTCAGGTGAATATTTCTTCTAAATGACTTGCACATAGACAAACCTTCTAAAGTTCAACTCAAATTTATGCATCTCTGACATATATAAACAGACACAATAGCTGCCATTAGGTGACAACCATAAATGTTGTTCAGAAATTCCCTGCACACGAATATCTTCCAAACAGACAAATGGCCTTTGAAGAATTTCTTTTCCAGCAGGAAAAACAGAGCTCCTGTGCCTCATTATGCTCATAGTCTGTAAGCGTGAAGGAAATCATCACTGTCATGTGTCCTGGTAGTTCTTAAAGCATGGCCTCTATATGGAAGCATAAGGTAACCCATGAGAAATGCAAAATCTTACCTGGAATAATGGTGGAGTAGCTTTGGTGAACAAAAACAGAAGCACAAATTCTTGGGCTTCCTATACCATACTGAATCAGAAATGAGGGAGAGAAAGCCAATAACCCATGGTTTAACAAGCTCTCCAGGTGACTCTGGTACATCTCAAAGTTGCAGAAACATAGGCTTACCTGTGACTCTTGATTCCCAGGGGAGGGAAGAAACTGAGACCTTACAGCTGACCCTTGAACAATGTGGAGGTCAGGGAGGCTGACCCCCACACAGTTGAAATGCCATGTATAACTTTGATTTCCACAAACCATACAATTGTGAATACAGTTGTGTCTTGTTATATGAAAGAGATGTGCTTCAGGAACTCATTGGATACTAAAATCCTCAGATGCTCAACTCCATTTCTTGGGTTCCTACCGCCACAGATTCAATCAATTGACACAGAACTCAAAAAGATGGATATTCGCATTGAAAAAGAGATCCTTTCATATATGGATCCACAAAGTTCAAATCCCTGTTGTTCCAGGGTCTACTGTAACCAAATTAATCCAATCTAGAAATAATAATTCCAACAATATCAATCAATTCATTCTTCAAATAAATAACTCAAGGGTAACAAGTGTGGTGAGGATGAGAAGAAAAGGGAACCCTTATACACTATTGGTTGGAAGTGTAAAATGGTACAACCCTGAAGGAAAGCAGTATGGAGAGTCCACAAAAAGTTGAGAATGGAAATTCCATAGAATCTCATTATCCCACTTTTGGTTATTTACACAAAACACTAATTTGCAGGGATACATGCTGATTGAAGTATCATTTACAATAGCCAAGAGCTGGAAATAACCAAAGTTTCCATCAAAAGATGAATGGACAAAGAAGATATGGTGTATTTACACAATGATATACTACTCGGTTATTAAAAAAGATGAAATCCTGCCAATTGCAACATCATGGTTGAACCTAGAAGGAATTACACTTAGTGTGATAAATCAGAAGGAGAAAGACAAACTAATTTCACATACATGTGGTATATAGAGAAACCAAAACAAACAAACCAATCAAACCAAAACAAACTTCCAGTGTACAGAATCAAATTCTAGAAAGGAAGGGAGAAGAGAGTGAACAAATAGGGTAAAATGAGTCAATTATCTGGTCAAGAATAGAATTAGACTATTTGTAGCAAATTTAAGGTATTACATAGATGTTGATTTGTGTTGCTGTATACCTTAAACCTGTTATGATGCAATGCAATGTTCCCTTAATAAAAATTTTTAAAAGATTCCAGTGAGTTGTTTCCCAAAGAACTCACAACTCTGTTAACTTCCCAAGTCATCTCTATTACTAATTTACTCAAAATGAACCAATTTCAATTTGCTTATAATATAAAGGAATAAAAACAAAACTTTCCCTTTCCTTAAGCTTGATCATTACCACTTGTCACAGACCATCTAAAAATACTTCATGTACGTGGGGATATAAGTTAAAAACTTGACATGTGTGGGAATTTCAGCATGTTCTAGTGATTTGGGACGTCTGAAGCTTTGGATGGTCTACTGTGAGCCTTTATCCCACTTTGATTCCAGGTTCCAGCATGGTCACAATCCTATCATTCTCTCTGGTTGCTTATCTAATATAAAAACATTTGCTTCATTTTTTTTAATGGAGAGGAAAAATATTCCTCATTAAGTATCAGCATTCTAATAGCTTCTTAAATATTCTCTATGGATTTCCAGATATACTTAGGTGTGCATTTCTTATGTAGAGCTCAGAGGAAAAATTTGTATGTACGTAATCATTTTTTTAATCTTCAAATACTATTTCATTCATTATTATTTTAATAAAATGTTGGTGTGGAAGAAAAAACAATTTTGATCTGAGTCTGTCTGTGCAGAGTTTGTATGATCTCTTGGTGACTGTGTGGTTATTCTCTGGGTATTCCAGTTTCCTCCAATATCCTAACATGTGCATGTCAACCTTAGTTTCATTGTTGTGTAAACTGTTCCAGCTGGAGTTAAGTGTGGGTGTGGATGTGAGTGCACCCTGCCGTGGAAGGGCATTTTGTCCAGGGCTGTGTCCCAATGTGCATGCTGCACTGCTGGGATGAGCTCTGGTCACATGAGACCCTCAACTGGAACAGGTAGGTTGGATCATAAATGATGAATGAATACAAATTATTTTTTAATATTTAAAGTTTTTGGATCTTTATTTAGAAGTTTGGTGATTTTTTTTGTGTGACCAGAAACACTCTACAGGAACTTAACTCTTCTTAGTATCAATTAAATTACAGTAAAACTAGTTTCACTAAAAATGTCTTTTCTGCTCAGTTTTCAAGACATTAGCGGAGATGTAAAACAGATCTTACTATGCTCAAGAACAAGAAGAATGTGTCCTTCCAGGTGGTTAAGGATGAGGCTTCTTTTAGAATTACAGAAAGAATCCGTGACACAGGGAGGCCTGAGAAGAATGACGCAGTGCCAGTCTGCTGTGCAGATGTGCCAGTGGCTCCTCTCGTCTCAGAAATTCCTGTGCCTGGTCCAGGTACTGCAAGTTACTGTCTGATTATTTCCTGTGCTGATCTGGCATCTATCAGCAGTACTCTTTTCTTAAGATGTCATTTACAACTATAATAAGAATTTGTCTGAGTGCTCTGTGAAGATATTAATGGTTCTCAAGAACTGATCTTTGTCTTCTAATTTCAACCACCTGGTGTATCAATATATTTACTAAAATCTTGCTAAGTCTCCTAAGGCTAATAAACATTTCTGCATCCCTAGGATTTATTTGTTTACAGTATTTTAAATTACTGGAGATCATAAAAAATAACACTTCATCTCCCTTATTGTCATGACCTTTCAGAATGGAGAGCTATAAAATTTTTTTAAAAAAAGAAGAAAGAAAGGAAGAAAGAAAGGGGGGAATAAACCCACCTCTCCTGCAGCATTTCAAGTCTTTATGACAGTGTCTGACTTCCAGTTTTCTCAACAGCTTGCTGCTTTTTTATGAACCTTTTTTCTGCTTTATTTCTTCAAACCCATTTATTTTAAGTTCTACAAAGGTATATACTCTTTCTGTCTCTCCAGAGACATTATACTGGCGTCTAGAGATTAAGTTATAGCTAATAAGAAATTTAAAGAAATAATTGAGGGAAAGACTACCTTTTGGTATATCTTCTCAGACACTGAGGAAGTCATCAAATTTGGACCTGCTCTCCCAGGTCTCTGGTCAGATACAGAGTCATTTAGCAGGAAGAACATGGGACAGTTCATTTTGGATTATATATGGCCATGTTTTCACATAGTTTTAAAAACTAACAGCTATGCTATCACATTTAGTGAATTACCAGCATAATGTGGGGTTATTACTTAATGTATTAAAAAATATTGATGATAACATAGGAAGAAAAGCTATTAAGAGAAAAATTTTAGACCAGTGATAGACTAGTTTAACTTTAAAATTACACCATCCCCTACATATATACATGAGTGTTTGTATTTTGCTTATTTTTATATAGCAAAAAAACTTGTGTGTCTCCTTTACTCACACACAATATTTTTGACATCAGGTGTGTATGTGGATTTTCCCACACCAAGCATTTCTCTGTATTAGCTGATATTATACAAGTCATTTAGGACACTAACCAGAGTGACCAGAGATCCCACAGGTTAAGTACTCAATCTCACAAAACTGATTTGCTCCCCATGTCAATGCCAATCTCAAATAGTTATACCCAAGGCTACCCACAACTTTGTCTGACTTGACTACATACAACTCAGTTTGCCATGAGTATCTCCTTGGATTCAATCATTTGCCAGAAGAGCTCACATAATTGAGGGAAATATATTTACCAGTACATTATTTAATAAAGGATA
Source organism: Solenodon paradoxus (assembly GCA_004363575.1). Lineage (NCBI taxonomy): Eukaryota > Metazoa > Chordata > Mammalia > Eulipotyphla > Solenodontidae > Solenodon > Solenodon paradoxus. Next base: position 1,499,619 of record RJWH01000034.1, read on the forward strand.
TAAATGATAAAGTGATACATAGGGCAAGGTCTGAAAGGGTCCCTAGTGCAAGAGAGAAACTTGTCACCATGGGTTTGGAGAGGTACAACCTTGGGGCACATAGATGTGTTGGCCAGCAAGATGAGAAGAAAGCTCTCCAAACTCCATACTTCAGGCAATTTTATGCAAACTTCTTCATAGAAGAATAATCAATCATTAACCCACTCTCTTGACCCTCTCCTCTTCTTAAAGAATGGGTGGTAAAGTCAAAAGTTGCAAATTTCTAATCATGACTTCATCTTTCTGGTAACCAGTCCTCCTCCTAAAGCCATCCACAAGTCCATCAAGAGTCATCTCATTAGAGCAGAGACATTTATATTACTCAGAAAATTCCAAGGGATTTAGGAGCCGTGTCAGGAACCAAGGTTAACAACCAAATAACAGAACAAAAAATGATGCCAGTGTTCTTGTTACTAAGGAAATGACAAGGGCAAGAGCTCTGTGTCAGGAATATCCGCCTAGTTATAGACCAATATAACAGATAATGTATTTTCTATTTTTGACTTTTTCATGTTTATTGGAATCACCACATTTTCTGATTGATGAACAATCTGTTTAGGATTTCTCTGCAGTTTTCTGTAATATCCGCATCGGTTTCCATTTTAGCCCAATGGGTCTACACATCTATGTGTCTGACTTAGAAACCTTAAAAAGAATTGTTTAGCATGCCAAGTCACTAACAAGCAATAAATTATTCAAATCACAAAATGAGATATTCATTATACAGGAGGCTCTGTGAATTCTTTTACAAATTTTTTTTGGACTTAGAATATGCTATGTACTGGACTAAATATGGGAGAAACAAAGAAGAATTAACTATGGAATCTACTTTACATAATCAGTTACAATTTAAAGGATAAGTCAACTTAATGTTTTTCATGCTAACAAGCTTGAGATTTTTGTTTTATTAACCAGAAATAAATATCTTTTTCAAATAAATCTATTTCTAGAAATACAAGAACTGTCCCTTTACCACCTTCAAAAATAAATAACCCCTCAAAAATTCTCATTGTCAAAATAATCCCTGTACTTTAATCATTTGTACCTTTATTAAAGGAAAAAATTCACTAGTATTATTTTGTGGAAAGGAAGTTATAGGGTTAGGGGATGGTCTTCTGTAATGAAGTGTGTGCTTTTGCTGCCCCAGTTCTCCACTTCAGTACTTTCCTTGGTCTTCTTGGTGGTTCCTCTGTGTCCACTAAACCAGAGGTGCCACAGGGAGCCCCCTAAACCCCATATCTTCCCAGCTGGGCCTCTGCACAGGCTTTTCCACCTTCCACATCAGAAGCCACATTAATACAGACTGATTAGAGTTGCCTGTTTAGGTTAGAACTCACCTACTATACTAAGAGGTAGTAATTCTTCATGTACAAATTTGTCACTCCTCCCAAAGAAATTATTCATAATTTTAAAACACAATTGCTTAAGTGAAAACATGGATCTATTTGAAAAATTAAAACATCTGTCATAGTAGCATATATTTAGTGATGGGGGAAGTTATAGGGTATCCTAATTAAATCAGCTTCTGGGGGACTAAGGATAATTCTACTCTCTTCCCCTCTCCAACCCCTGAGCTCTACGAACTTCTCAAGTTCCATCCCTTCCATTGGTTTTCCTAACTACTTTACCTAAAAGGTAATCATACAACATTGTTAAGTTTAAAGTCTGAGTTATATGAAGAATACATTATAGATAATTCAGTCATTCATTCAATAGCAATTTATTGAACCCCTAGTATGAACTGGGCATTATAATAGGTGTTAAGATACAGTAATAGGTATTACAATAGATAACAGAGATTTAATGCAATATGACTCACAAGCTTTCTGTCCATTAAAACCAACAATAATTAATCCTATTAAAATTAGAGAATAAGAACTTTAATTCCAAGACTTGATGATTGCACTTCATTTTAAAATCCATGTTATAATGCCACAATAGAATTAAGCAGGATTCTCAATTTTTATTAAAATTTTTACTCACAAATTAAACCATTATAGGATGATTTGAAAGTTGGTCAAAATGACATTTAAATACTGCAAGAAACAATGCTTGCAAACTGCTTACTCCTGTGCTTGTCACCTAGTAATCTAATATAGATGCAGGTCTGTTTTTATTGAAAAGTTAATTCCCAAATTCTATATAAATTTCTGATAACCATTGTTAACCTGATGTATGCTCATCAAACTCCATACCATAACGCTGTTTCATCTTCCAGGGGAAAAGCATCAGGATACACTTATGAAATTTTAATTAATTAATTTATTTATTAAAAAGCATATACCAAACACTGAAACTGTAAAAAATGATTAGTTACATTCCTGCTCTCAGGTTTTCACAGTCTAGTTAGGGAAATATAAAAAGAAACAGATAATTTTCAATGTTCTAATTATTACATTGGTTGTCTTCTATGAATACATAGAAGAGAAACTACCTATTCCTAGTCATAAAAGATAATATATGAGTTGATCTGGCATTCTAGGCAGATGGACTAATAAAAATACAGAAGAATTAGAAAACAAGCCAGGAAGGAGCCGGAATTATTCAGACAAATGCTAATAGAAAATTTGGTATTCATGCCACATGTGATTAAGTTGCATATAAAAGTATATAACCTCTGAAGACTGGACCGGCTGGGGAATGTCAGGTTATTAAGGGCCCAAATGCCATGTTCAGGGGTATATCCAATCAGCAACAAATAATTAATAAACCTGTATAAAGACATCTCACTCCTTCTCTTCTTAAAAATCACCCACAAATAATAATAAGGAAAATATATTCTCTCTTTGGTGAAACTAGCAACATCTGAAGTGTCAAATTACACTCTTCAAGACTGAAGGCACAGAGGAATGACCAATGTGCACAGAAGAAACTGAAATCATACTACCGTCAGAGAAGTATACTGCAAAGAACAGGACTGACTCACTCTGAGGAACACAAGAGATGCTAAGGAATTGAGAAAATCAAGTATTACAGAAGTCACTGGTAGAGGTGCAGAGCTGAAGATAGATATCTTAAAGTCTATATTAAAAGCAAATAAAATATTTCAAAATAATCAGAGGAGTGTATAAAAAAGATATGGCATATATGCACAGTAGAATACCACTCAGCCATCAAAAACATGAAATCATGCCATTCACAGCAACATGGATGGACCTGGAGGGAATTATGCTCAGTGAGGTAAGCCATAAGGAGAAAGAGAGACATCATAAGGTATCAATAATATGTGGTGTATAGAGAAACCAAGCAAACAAATGAACTAAGTTAAACAAAAATAGATTTTTAAAAATTAACTAAATCAAACAACACTAGATTTTACTTTAAAAAATGCAAATCAGTGGCTATAGGACTAAAAGGAGGCAGGCGGGAGCGAATTGGGTAAAGGGGATAAATTATATAGTGAATATATATATAATTGTGGATTTATAATGATGCATACCTTAAACCTATATAGTGTTATGATGCAATGCTTCTTCAATAATATTATTTAAAAAAATTCCCAGTAGGTTGGCTACTCTGCTTCAACCACAAAAAAAAAAAGAAGAAAGTTTATATCCTGGATACTTTGAACTGAGAAGTTGGGAGACTACACAGGTGGAAAAGTAAGGATGAAACAAATGTATCGTAAGATCATAAGCAATCTGACTCCTTTTGCTGCCCAATTACAGAAAAAATCTTACTCCACTCAAATGCCAGAAGAAGATGATTGAAACAGGTGGTTGAACTTTTCTCTAGAGAAATGTAGCCTCCTCATAGAGTAAACTTGCAGATATTGATATGGAAGTATCCTGTGAAAAGTCTGACACTTTGCCATTCTAGAGCAAAGACAACCTTTCAACGATGGCTTGCCCAAGTTATCCGAAATTCCAATTATCTTTTCAATGTTTATTCTTATAGGTATAGATATCAGTGATAACCAGACAAGTCTTTTAGGAAAGTCTTAACATAAAATACAGGAATAAACTTACTAAATACCATGAAAGAGATGAAAGTAAAGCAAGGACGAGAAGAGGTAATCAATTATGATACAACTGAAATCCTCAGTAAGGTTAGGAAAGAACAGATACTGCATCCAAGAAAGAAAAAAACAGAATAATGTGAAAGGGTCTAATAGATCTCAGGAAAATTAAAAATAAAAGAACCAAAAGCAACAATTATTTCTGAATATGAGTTGGAAGAAAGGGCAGAAGAAATGTTTTAGAAAACAGAAATAGAAAACTGGAAGGGAAAAGGATAGAAAATGAGGGAATCTACTAAAGTATCCAACATAGTACAAATAACAGCACCAGAAAGAAAAAAGAGAGGAGGAAATGATGACAATAATAATTTTCCATAATTGAAAGGTACAAGTCATAGGATTATGAGTCCAGTGAGCAAATAAAAAGGTCATTGTTTGGAGCCACTAAATTTTGGATAATTAAATACATAATTGATACAACCAGCCTAAGTCATTGTTTCACTCAGGCTGCCAGTGTGGGAGGCAGTCATTGCCTTCCATCAAGAATCATGAAGGATATATTTCATCAGCTATAAAAAAGGTTTTTGTTCACAATTCTGTGGATTAGCAACTTAGGCTGTTCACTGCAGCATCTTACATGTAGCTGTAATCATTTGGCTACTTGGCTAGGACTGGACAGTATAATGACTTTATGATGTCTGGTAATTAGCTCTGACTGACACCTAAGCACATGTCAACAGTCCTGTTCTGCCTTCCTTACACATAGCCAAGGATTTCCTAGCAGCTGGATGGTCTAAGCCTCTTTACACAACCATTTTTCAAGTCTCTGCTTGCTGTATTCCATTGACCAAAGCAAGTCTCATGGAGGAGTCAATCTGGAAAAGATTACACAGGGGAGCGGGATGCACGGATATATCACATAACAACCTAGTTTATTAAACCAATCATAATTAGACTGAATAATTTGAGAAAGGATGGAAAGTATAGTTTTTTTAATGTTGGCTTGGTTTTCAAAAACATTTCATATTGGTGTTTATAATTATTTTCATTACATATTTACTTATGCACTTTTAACATGTTTCCTATTTAGTGACAAAGTACCTTGTCCTTGATTTTGTTTGGTTGTTTTTTTAAGGCAAGGTATAGGCAGTCAGGAAAACAGAGAAGGAAGAAGCATTTTATTTATTTCATTTAGTTGTTAAACTTAGTTCTCCACCTCTGGCCCTGGGTTGTGAACCTGTGAACCAGATGTTTGTGATAGAAGTAGCCTATACTCAGCCACCAGGGTGCACCTTGGCCCTTGAGTTTTACATGAAAGGAAGAAGAAAGTCACAAATTAACCCACAGAAACAAACAGATTTTAGGGTCCATGATAGCACTGAAGACAGGGAGAGTTCAGGAAGAAAACAACTCTTTGGCTCCTTAATAGATGTATATGAGTTAATATGAGGAATAAACTAGTTCATTTGTGTGTCTCAACATAGAAAGGTTTAGAAAAGGCCTTTCAGTATGAATGTAGCAAAACAAAACTGTGATTTCTGATATCATAGTATTTTATTCTTTGTCCTGAAGCTTCCATAGCTGTATGAATGTCCCTGCAGTCACAGACAGTTCATTATAAGAGCACTTCTCAAATTTCTTTGGTTCAGGACTACTTTACACTTTTAAAAATTACTGAGGACCCCAAAATTTATGTAGGTTGTTATCTATAAATATTTTTCAGACATTTCAACTGAGAACTTTTAAAATATTTAATTATTTAAAAAAATAACAAACTTATTACATGTAACTCAAATAGCATATTTTAATTTAAAGATAACTATATTTCCCCCAAGATATTATTATTAGCATTGTTTTATTTTACAAATCTCTTTAATGTCTGTCTTACTAGATAGTAATCCTCCTAACTTCCGGTTGTTACAATATCATGTACCATGTAGCCTCTGGAAAATCCCATGATATGATTATAAAAGAAAGTGAAAAGGAAAATAACGTCAAAGATGATGGAAATACTTTTGACTTTGTGGATCTTCTGAAAGCGTTTTGGACGTTTGCCAAGTATTTGTCAAGTGGAAGTGGTGAAATATTTTGCACTAAAGTTGGTAGCATCCTCAAGGTTATGCAATCCCAAAGCACTATTTAGAACCTATGGAAACAAAGTGAACTGGGATTTCTTAATACCAATCAAAATTGTACTCTCAAATGTCTGTTTATATGAATAAGTTCATTACATAGAAAAATAAAATTGAACTTTCTTAAGGAATTCCTCATGTACGTTATGTAAGCAGATTTCTGTTCTTTGAGCCATGGTATAAACTCAGCAACTGTTTAGATTTTCTTACTTGAACTCTTCTAAAAACTGAAAACAACTTTATAGACAGATTTCTTCTGTTTAGATACAATCATAATTTTAAATTTTTAAAAAATAACTAAAGTTCATTTGGTGCTTCAAATGCTTCATTGTGCTTTATTACATTACTTTATTTAATCCTCAAAAGTAACTATTGAGATAGGTAATATTCTCATAATTTTAGATGAGAAAGCTAAAATCTACTAGATTAATGTCCTACAGTCATACGGCTAGGAAAAAAAATAAATCTCAAGCATTTAACTAATATTCTGTACAGTTCTCCTCTTCATAAGTATGGTAACAGAAACATTTTCCACTCTTCATTTTAACTTCACAGTTTGTTATAACTTCCTGCGACTTTTAAGGTCTAGTGGGAGAAACCAACTAACCTTGTTTTTCAAAATCTTACCAATGTAAAAATTTGTACCCAATTCTACATTCCCCATGGAAACAGACATTTGGATCACAAGACATTTCTACACTCACTGCTCTGCTTCATTCCAAACAATTCCTAGGAGAAACCACTCCTAAGACCCATCACCTCCACTTCCATCATTTCTTTGGTCATCTTTACCTTTCCTATTTTAATTGCTCAGCATCACTGAAGACAGACTGAATATCATCCTGACAGTAATGGTGAAGACTCTTCCGATAGCCTGATTGCCAGCATTATCAAGGATCTGGAGCACTCTCGTGGCATGTGTCACCTTTACTCTTGTTTTCAGAAATTCTGTAAGCAAGAACTTTTTGCAGAAATCTTGGAAATAGGCACTCTGTAAACTATAAAGAAATGAATAGCAGATGTGTGTTATCAGCCCTGGGAAATTCTGAAGTGTCAGTTTAATATCCTGGGTGTTGCTGTCTGAACCTGAAAAGTCAATTCAGGTTATAAAATTTCAGTAGATTGCCACAAATCCCTGTTGTCTCCAGTTCAAGTAGAACAGAGGTAATGGGCCACATGAGAAAAGCAGGGGGTGGAAATAATAGATCCCATCTCACTAACTGAGAGCAAGCTCTTGAAAAGTATAATAACACCGCAGAAACTATTTCCTCCACAACTCCTCAGTTCATGATAGCAAAAATATACATGAATTACCTATTGCATACTACAGTGTTATCACAGGCTGGAATCAGACTGGAATCAGAAATGTTACTGTATTTATTCTATTCGAAGCCACCATCGATTTGAAGCCACACCCCAAATTCTCAAGAGGTTGTCATGAAAAATTCAAAAATAAAAATTAGATTTATTTACAAAGCCACCTTTAAATATAAGCTGTACCCAATTTTCAGGGACATTAAAATGGACAAAAAATGTGTGTTTTAGAATCGAATAAATATGGTATTTTCTTCTATTACAGTCTTATTGATTCCATACAAAATACATAGTTTTTGGCTCTCAGGTTATAATTCAGTTGCCAAGTATTTTAATCATCAATTGTCTATACCACAAATAGGATTATCACAGATTCAACTTTTGAGAAATTTATAATGGCAACTTCATTTAAATAATGGAACAATGTGCTTTTTTTTCCAGAAATCATTCATGTATTACCAAAATTACATAACCATGAGATATTGGCATGAATGTCCCTAAAAAAAAATCTAGATTTCATGAAGTATCCAAGAAAATGAAAATAGCCAATGCATTGCTCACACAAGTATGAGCAACTAAATGTACTATCATTGACCTGATATTCATAGTTTTCCAATATAATGCAGTGTTCCAACTAATGCCTATACTAGTACTTAAAATTTTTCTTTCACTTATTTATTATACCACCATTTAATAAGCATCACTCTGTGGCAAACATTATGCCGGATGCCATAGCTATAAAAATTGATATGCGGTGGCCCTTTCTCTCCAACAGTTTACTGTCGTACCTTGGAGACCTATAAGTGAAGAAAATGAATGCAATAGAGTGATATGTTTTATATTAGAGAAATGTATAGATCAATTATGAAACCATTGATCAAGAATCTAAACTATGTATGGAGAGATTAGGAGGAGCTTCAAAATGGTTTTCAAATGTCCTGACCTCAGTTCAAGTCCTTATACTAATTATTTGTGACATTGTAAAACAAAGTCTCTAATATCATTTGGCCACCTATCTCTATATATGTACTAGTAATCACAAAAGCATGCCCCCTTAAAGAATCTGTCCTAGTAAAAATAGTATTGCTGTTATTACAAACACTGAATGAAAAAGTCAGAAATGCTGTCATTTGACAGATGGGCAAAGGGTAATGCAATGAGAATGAATAATTGCCAAACACTGCATTGCTAATAAATACTATACCTGATATGGAAAGTGATTCCTGACCCCAAATTTTCTTGCTCTGCTAGAAAGCCCAGCTATTTAACCTGCTCAAAAAAACTCAAACATTTAGTATGCACACCTTTAAGGTAATGATTTAACTAAAAGCAGAATTGAAATTATTGACCATCACATCTGAGCATCTGAAAGATGAGAGAGTCTAGTGGCTAATAGTAATGAATAAGATTGGGAACTTGCAATCACATGTCCTTATTTTACTGCCTTACCTGGCTGGCTCTAAAAATGCTTATTCCCTGTTATTCTCCTACCATACTTCCTAAATGCACATTCCATTATATATTCAGAAATGGATTTAACTCTCAGGCTAGAAAAATAATAGGATAAGCAGTATTGAAATTATTTGATTATAAATGGAAAATCCACTGGTAAATTAATCTATCGTATCAGTAAAAGTAATGCTGCAAACTGCATACAATAGTCAAGATTATGTGTGTTCAGAGAGGCAATAGGGAATGTAGTTTAAGTGTTTAAGTCCTGGATAAAGATTGGTCAATCTTAGCTAATCTTTAGCACACAATTGTGTAATTTTTGACAATCTTGACTTCTCTGTGTCTTACTTTTATCTTTTATAAAAGCAGAATCAGGGGTGCACTGGTGGATTAATGGTTGTCTGTCACCTCTACCTGGTGCATTCCATAGACATCCCAAGGACCAGGGATCTTGTCCTGGGATCACGGGAAACAACCAAGAAAACAAACAAACAAAATAAATAAAATGGCTTTTCCTCTTTTCTTTTTCTACCTGTCTGCATTTTTTTTCCTTGAAAACAATAGGTACACTAATGATAATAATAGTGTTCACCTCAAAAGGTGATTATGAGAATGAGTTAAGGCTTAGAACAATGTGTGGCTCAAAGTAGTATTGCATAAATATGTACTATTTTACTATACATAAAGTACTTTATATTATTGCAGTATTATTATTAATATGGTCTAATGCTAGATTGTTCAGAAGAATATATCATGTAAATTCAACTCCTAAAATAGTGATGTATACTTTGAATTAATTTTCAAGGAACACTGACAATTTTATTTGGGAATCTATTTAAAGAAAAAAAAAAAAAGAAAAGATTTTAGTGAGAATGGTCCTCACAGACTACTGCCTTCCAAAATAAAGAGTAATAAGTGGCACACTCTATCCAATGTCAATCTGAAAAGATTCTAAAACACTCCACTTGGATGTGCTGGACCAGATCCAGTCTTTCAGTGAATCATTCCTAAGGCTCCTGCTGTCTTCAAATTCAAGACAAACACTGAAAGATTTTAAAATGTGATTGAACCCTACCTAGTTAAGAATGGCTCTGATTTTTGTCTTAGAAATGAATATGAGTAGAGAGAAAAGGGAAGCATGCAATGTAGATAGATGATGTCGTTTTATATCTCCCTTTATTTCTTCCTCCAAGCAGGTAAAGTGCAGGATTTTCAAGGCTCTTGGCTTTTCTGTTCTTGTCAATGTCACTTCTGTCAATGTCCTCCAAGAGGTAATTAACCTCATACTGATAAGCAATTTTCTCCCAAGAGCATGCTTTACCAGCCTTCTTACAACTATCATGCCCTGAACAGGGATTGTGTCCGCCTCCAGGTTCCCTTCAATACCTGTCAAGACTCTACAAATATTATTAGGTACTAACTTCTCATTAGCAGTTCCTTTAGCTTTATGGTGCCAAATTTAATATTGCCATGACTCCAGCACATAAAATCGAGATATCACTTGTCAGATCCAAAGTTTCCTATGATTCCAACAGATAAAATTTCTATATTTTTTCAAAGTCCCTTTTAACTCCATTGATTTATCTGGCAGGTAGTTAGAAAACAGGAGTAGAAACGTGTAGAAAACAGGAGACCATATTCAAGTCCAGTACCAAGCTTTATCCCTGAGACAGTGTTGTTTCTTTCTAAACCCTCACACACCACCGTAACACTCATTATCAGGGGCAGGGAATATACTTTAGGACAAAACGGTGAGTACATCAGGCAATTATCTAGCAAATGTGCCAAGGAGAGACTGACCTCCACATTTGTCTTCTATAGCTGTTTCTCTGCTCATTTCTACCAGCTACTTTAATTGCTCTGTCAATATGTAAGTCATAGGGTCTTTGACATTTATCCAATTAATAGATGAAATTCAGACTATTTTAATAATCATCATTTAATTGTATTCCTTTAGGGAATAAAAGAACAAGAATGGAATTTTAAGAAAGAGAACATATCTTTTATTTTTGGCTCCGGTATACACTGTATTACTCATGCATTATAATATCCTTAGAATAAGTTTTCAACCTCTCTGAGTTTCAAGTTCCTCATCTGTAAAATTTAAACAAAAATTAAACAAAAAACCTTGCAGGAAAATAAAATGTATAATGCCTATAGAAAATTATTTGTAAATATTAAAGACCTCCTCTTCCCTAAGAAAGAAGAATTCTGGCATTGTCCTGAGCTTTCTGTGGGAACATTTTAACTGACATGAGTGATGAATCAAGCACAGCTACTTAAAACACGTACCTAGAGTGCAATGACCCAAACCCGGAGCAGCAGGAATGAGAAAAACATGCTTCTCCTCTTTACCCCACTCTATTCCCTCTGAAAAAATTTCAATTAGGGAAGACAAAAAGTATTCAAACTGATGCTGTAGAAAAGCATCAATTGGCAAGAGTAAATTTATTACAAATGATGAAAAGGAACTTATCAGTATGTAGATATAATATGATGCTATCTTGTAAACATACATGGGCCAGATAGTAATATGGAAATAATAGCTATTATATCTAGGTAGTGATACTACAAGTAATTTTCTTTCTTTAAATACTTTTCATTATATATTTCCTTCCCTTAGCATTTATTACTTTAGTGATAACAGTGCTCTCAAAAATTGAAAGATTTGAAATTTAACACTTTTTCTGGCATTTTCTATGTAGCTTGAAGTCCTAACACCTTATTGTTTTGACTCCAGCTTCACCATCTACATTTCTTTCCCCAATCACTTTAAAATTGTTACAGTCATATTTTCCCCTCCTTTACATCTCTTCCCAAACTCCTAGCATTTACTTTAACATTCTTGGTCTTGGATTCTCACTGATCAGCAGAACACTCTAATTGATGGCTTTTTTTTTTTTTTTCCTCCCCTCACTACCCACTGTCTTTCATGCTCCTGTGAGTTACCAAACCCACTAATTTCCTCATCCCCATTCTCTCAGACATAGATCATATCTGACCTAGAAAAATGCACTGTCCCAATCTCAGTAATCCACTATCACTGTTCCTTTAAGAATGTACCTTCTTAAAGGCACTTCACTTCCTTCCTTCTGTCTTCTTCAAGACACTAGCATTATCATGGGGGTGTTCGGACATGTGTTCTTTTTAACACATTTATAACCTGCTCATTCTATCTCCTACTATTCCAGGGACTTTGCCCCACACTGAAAGCTTCCCCATTATGCTTGTCCATATACTCACCATTTCTCCTGAACAGGAAAAGAAATGCATTTTGCTCCTTGCTTTCTTTTTCCTTTATCCTTTTTCCTTCCCCATATCTTTTATATTAATATAACCACAAAATTTCTCTTACATAAGAACTTGCATCTTATGTTGTTGCCACAGTAAAACACTCTCTCCACTGCCTTTCAGCCTCAGCACCATCTCACATCATACTAAAGGACTATGAAATAAAATATCTTAATGTTTCTTCAGTTAGAAATTTCAGTGCTTTATGGGATAATTTTGTTGAAATTTATCTGGGCTAAAAGACAGAGTTACATGATCACTGAACTGATTATGAGAACTCCAGAGAGATTTACCACTCAGGAGTTACATGTTTACATTTCAAGAGGGAATAAAGCCCTAAACAAATCTTGGGTTGAAATGTTCCTAGTTTTTCTTTTTTTTTTTTTTTTTTCCTAGAGACATATTTACATTCCAAAGGATAAAACTCAGCATCCTTCTTAAGGAGAATTTGCTTATAGAGTGAGCAAAGCTTTCTCTTCAAGTCCCAGGAGAGTGGGGGAGGGGGAGTCAGGACTTCTGTTTCTCTTCTTTTATAAGCCAACAGATACTTAATTTCAGTCTTCCTCACCTAGAGTACAGATCCTAGTATGTGTAATATAACCTCTAGTCATCCTCTCATAACACCTGCCACCCCCAAAAATGGAAATTTAGGTATGGTAAATTGGTCGTTATATAATAATTAATCTGACTCTGACTCAGAAGTATCTTAACTACTCTTCAGACAACACATAGAAGCATAAATTTTAAATACTTATCATGTACTATGCTGACTACTTAAATTCATTCCGTCCTTTAAAATACACTGTGCTATACAGAATGTAAGTCTTCCTGTACCTTATGCCATTGCAAATACACTTTTTCTCATCTGAATGCCTTCTTTCCTCCTTTTAATCAATCAAAATTCCTTTTTGCCATTAAACTTTGAGAATTCTACCTTGAGTAAACTCCTGTTGTGTTGTTCGATTAATTGGTCTATATATTTCAGGGTAATACACTAGACTAATTATTAAGCAATAGATACTGTCATGTTAAACTAAATGTCAAGACATATGCTCTTAATCCCATTTTAAACATAAGGAATCAGAATCTCAGAAAAGTTAAGAAAGTTAGAATCATAGAGTAATAAGAGAAAGGACCATGTTTCAGATCTATCACTGTTGAGTTTAAGGTTTGGTCATGGGATATATGCTTGGCAAAAAAATTAAAAATGTCATCAGAATTTTCATAAGTCAGATTGTCACTTTAAGCAGAAGTACAAAGGACATTTGAATAGTTCCTTCTGCCACAAACACAACATAATTGTGGTGGCATAAGTCTAGCATTGCCCCAGAGGGGCTATTTTATCAACCAGTATGCTAGTGGAAAAGATAGATAGGAGCTGTAGTCAAAAGAACATGATATACAGTTACCATAAATCTTTGGTAAAGCCATAGCTTTCCAGATTCTTTGTCCCTGAACTATATTTTAATCTCAGTTAACCAGACACAGAAACTATTATAAAAATGGGAGTATGACCAGAACAGTGCTCTACAATATATGGGAGCAGATCTGAGGCTACAAGCAAGGAAAAAGAAAATAAATTATGTTACACAGGAACAAATATTTGGGAAAACTGTCCCCTGCAATAAATTGAAGAGCAAATAATATATCTGATCATCCTGAGACTTCAAACAAACAAGTGGGAAAAAGAATACTGCTAACATGAATTGGTTGCTGTTAGTTGTTTTGTTAAGGTACTGTAATATTGAAAGAGAAAATAAAGGAAAAAAATTGGCTAATTGTAAAAGAAAGGTGGCAGGATCCCAGAAGAGAGTCCAGAAATTCCAAGACTGCAGCAGAAGATGCTACTCATCCTTATTTCTAACAGGTCAAAAATAAACCTAAAAATAAAGACTGATTAACACTCAGCTTCAATTAAAAGACCAAATTATGGGACAGCCCTCTTGTTAAAAAACTATTGATTATTTAAGATGGAGAACAGTAGAGTTCTCTGGTCTTACAAATTTGTTCCAGAAAAAAAAAAGGATTAAAGGTATTGTCCTCTCAATGAACATCTGATCTCTACAAGGTGCTTGCTATGGGCAGACTAATGCCCCCCCCACCCCCCAAAGATGTCCATGTCCTTCAAATATCCAGTGAATATACAACGATCTCCCCATGTATGCAAACAGGAACTTACTGTACATAAGATTTTCAGACGTTGGTTGACTCCAGGTAACAAACTTTAGAAAGTGCAAAACAAAACTATGGACAAGGGTAGTTACTATTCATTATCTTAGATGTCAATGTGATTATGTTAGTGTCTTAAAAGGAGGAAATTGTCCTGGATTATCAAAATGGGCCTGATTGCAATCCTAATGATTGAAGGATGGAGACACAAGATAAAAATCAGGGAAAGAAAATATGATGAATGAAGCAAAGTTCAGAGAGAGGCAAGTACTGGCATGGAAGACACAAGGAGGTTAGGGCCACCGGCTTCCAGGAGCCTCCAGAAGCTATGTAATGAGAACAGATTTCCACTCAATACTCCACAGTGAATACAGTCTTGCCAACAACTAGATTTTAGCCCAATGACAGCCATTTTGGACTTCCGGCATCTAGAATTATTTTACAAATCTAAGACTATTGCTAAGAATATTTCTAATGTTAAGTTTTCAATAATTCATTATAGAAGAAGTAGAAAACCTATACTAGAGATGACGTTGTCTAGAAAGGTAAGCAAGTCTCAAAGAGCAGGCTAAAGAAGATGCTCAGGCTTCAAACAAAACATACTTTCTAATTTCTTCTTTAGTTGTGAGAGTAGCATAAACAGAAATGGAAAGACCTCCAGGAGAGAGAAGCCAAGGATCTCCAGAGTCATGAACAACAACGGAGTAGCACCCAGTGAGAACCGCTCCCCACCTCCATGTTCAGGACCCCTGTAACATGTTCCAGTGTCATAGAGTAATTGTATTTCCCTGTTGTGTCAGTCAGGTTTGGTCCTGTGACTTGCTTGGACAGTAGAATGCAAGTGCAAATAAAGTTTACCACTCTTCAGCAGAAGCTTTGAGAGCCATTACAAATCTACGATCTTCTTTCTCTCTGCAGAAGTCCAGCAATGTTCCACATAGGGGCTGCTTTGTCTGCTGAGTTCCTGGAGAAAAATGACTAAAACTGAGCCATAAGCAATGACCCATGACTGACATGTAACAAGAGTAAGCAATGATGCTGTGTTGTCATTGTACACTCTGTAATTGTGATGGTGAGCTTGGATGTTACTGTAGTATAAAACAGCCTAAGATGGTGAATACAAGTGAGGTCAAAGAAAATGATGAGTGACTACTGCTCCTAAAAAATGACCCTAGAAAACAGCACTATTAGATATATTTGATCACTTTAGTTCAACATAAAGCCCTGACCACAGAACAAAGCAAAAATCACACTGTTTCATGGGCAGTTTAGAATGAATGTGATGGAGTTGAATTTTCTATTTGAGAACAGCTGCACATAAAAGAATTCCACATGGTACGAGAGGAGCCCAGAAGAGAAAGTAATCATTCACTTGATGAAAAAAACAAAAAGCTCTCATTTAATAATAAACGTGTGAGACATTATCTGTGCTCCAATCTGGTAAAATGTTAGTCACAATTCTTCCATAATAAATGGTAGATTTCCAATATGACACAGAGAAGAAAATAAATGAGGCTTGGACATCACAACCATGCATTTAATGATCACACTGTGTAAAGGGCTGACATCCATGACCCAACACGACTTACTTGTAAGAGCGGTACCACAAAACCATTGAATATGCATTAACACGTATTTCTAAAGTGCAACCACAAAACTAAGCCTTACAACTCATTCCCAGAGCAGAAGTTTGAACTTGTAATAAACAAAATCCATATATGTACATGTCAAAACCAAGGTAGTGACTATCTGGTCATGAGAAGGTAGAGTACGGATTAAATCACAAGAAATGCTTGCTCCCCCACTTTAATATTTTACGTAAAAATAAAAACTATATGAATGTCAAGTCTATCTTAAAAAAGAAGAATTTCCTAATGTTCCCAGTTAATACAATTGTGAAGATCACATAGCAGTCCCATCTCTTGTCTTGTTAATTCTGAGGGAGGAGAGGAGCTGATGGTTAAGTCTGACATGGTGCTGCTGCTGTTGAGGGTGACTGCTGGTGTCACTACAATTGTCATTTTAGGTCCAGATCTTTCTCCTCTAGTCACAGTTTCATTGAGTCACTGCATGGCTTTTTGCTGTAGCTGGACAAAGGCTATACTTTGAAAATCATGAATACGAATCAAAGCAGCAGTGACTTTTGGATTTTGGATTTTACGCCCTCCAAAACTCATCATATCTTGAGAATTTTACACAGTGGCTAGAAGGCAGGCCTTTGAATATGAAAACATATACAACACACCTCAGGAGGTGTGTCGAGGTGTGGAAGCCTGCCTCCAAATGCACATCTATGGGGAAAAAACTGACAATGAGGAATAGAAAAGCTGACAAGAATAGAAAGCATAGAAAGAAAATGGCTCTTATTAATGATGCATACACTTTATTAGAGCTTTCCTTCTTACTTATAAGACTACTATGCTGGACCTTAAATATGAAACAAGATTCTGAATTACTACACCCCACTTATATTACACATTTTTAATACTATGATAATGTCACACAGATGGAAAAGTATTTTAAAGCATTGTGATATACAAAAATTTCAAATATTTTAACTGGTAAAATAGGAGTCACAAATTTAAATAGCTATATATATTTAAATAGCTACGAAAGGACAGGGAGAACCTCAGAGTTGAGGAGACGACACAAAGCAAAGTAAACTCTGACAAATCAGAAAAAGTACACATCTGCCTAAAGAGAGCAGCTGCCTTAAAACCACACTAAGTGCTCCTTTACAGAGAAGCAGGCTCACTGCATTGTAGACATCTGCTTTTTCAGGAGAACACAGAAATTCAGAATTTTATGTGACATTGCTTAATTTTTAAGTGTCATCTGATTTTAAAACATCGTAATAATCTTAACAACTAAAACCCTGTGGCTAGCAACAACTTATGAACCAAATAAGATTCATCTACTGGACAGACTGGCCCAAAGACCCGTGTTCCCAGTTTCTGGGGTATTATAATTGAGTCTCTCTACTTTCAAGTTACTTTCTCAGACACTCAAAGGAACTATCAATTAAATGGGAATTTTTCTTTGTTTAACTTAAAATTAAATTTTAAATTAAATAGAAAATGTAACATTTTTTATTAAGTACCGTGACCCTGAAGATTCTTCTAACATCACATTCTATTCCAACTTTTTATTCACTATTCAGCATTTCAACTATAGAAACTCTCACACAGTTTCTCATTTATGATTTTTTTTCTTCTTTAAATTAGCTAAGTCCTTAATTTGTCTGTAGGAGAAAGACTCTCAAAGGTTGTTTTCATATCAACCATGGCATCCTTCCAAAAAGGTCCTAAATCCCTGTCTTTCCCATGCCACCTTTGTTCATTCTAGAACTGAATCCAGAATGTTGTAACCAGGGATATGCCATATACTTGCTGTTTTAACTAAATGGATAACAAACATATTTTTTTAAAAAACTAACAAGGTATCCCCACCCACATGAAAACAACCTTGATGTAACAAATCTTGTTTTTTGATTATTTGTTTTTAGGACAAGCTTTTTAACCTCCTAAGTAACTTCAAGGGAAAAAAAGCCCTCAAAATCATATCCGTCCGTCACAACTGTGGCACTTTTGAATCAATCCTACCCTAGTTGGACTGGCAGCAGTGAACCATGTAACTGCCTTAACTGGCCAAGCACACCGTCTATCAAGTGACAATGCCTGGGCAGCAGCCGGCACAGCCATCACTTTATTCCTAGTGTGTGGTGAAATTATGTGACTATCTGCATAATTTAATACAGACCTCTCTCACAAAAACATGTGCTTTTAGGTCTGAGTGCCTCTAAAGAAGACACAGCAAGGCACGATGAAGAAAGCGAACAAACTAGAGTGAAAGGAAAGGAAAAAAGACAATTCAACACAGAGGTAAAGCTGTATCAGAAGCAAAATAAGATACAGGAAAGAATCAGTACAGCAATTCAAATAAAGCAGCTCAAATTGTTGCAGCCATGTCTTCCTTCCTCATTAAGCTCTGAGTATTTTAATGATAATGATATCATTAAGTATTTCTGAGTATCTTAATGATAAGTGCATCATTTTGAAGTAGTATGATTTAATCACCTGTGATTTACAAACACAGCATCTAGAATGTAGGTGCCTGTTAATAAATGTTGAGTGTATGTGAATGGAAGCTGTTCTTTCTGTGGTTAGTTATACCACTACTTTTCAAAAATACATGACTCTTCCAGGAAGCAGCGGGGTCTCTGAGATTAGAGCATGTGAGTGGCTCATGATCAATGTGTGTTGATGTCTTTCCACTGAAGGGGCTCAAAATAGATTACCCGCTAAGACTCTCAGAATGGGTCTCCATAGAAGCCCCACTCAGGCAGGTAGATTATTTTGAGCTGAACCAAACGGCAGCCCTAAGGGCAAAGATAGAACATCTTGTGTTTTCCTTAGTTCTCTACTCTCACCCTAATCAAAGAACTATTAATTATTCCCTTATCCCCTAGAAAAATGTTGTTGGGAAAGATCTTAAATCAGATGCTAGTTTATCTGTAAACATGTCCTGTCAATCTAAGAAACCAATCTTCACTTTACAAGTAAAGATAAAAATCATCCCTTCCTTACCGTGTGACACCCTCTGCCCCTTTTCCTGATGCACCATGCCCTTGTGCCCATGCTTCAGCACAGAATATGTCTTTGATCTATCTCACTTACCTTAGAATCGATAGCCACGTAATTCTCCGTACATGTCATTAAATAGGGCCTTTTTTCTACTAATCCTAAATGATGTTAATATGTTTTTTTCTTCAGCCTTATAGTGATGGAAGTATTTTCCCCAGGTTCTGACACCAGCCTGGGGTGATAGGAAGGGTAACCCAAAATATTAGTATAATTGAGTGTACCCTGGTGGCCTAGTGAATTAGTCCACTATGGTATAGTCCATATACATACTAAGATCCCTGGTTCAAGGCCCGGGGCCTGGGAACACAACCAAAACTAGCAACTAAATTAAAAATAAAGTCTTTCTCCTCCTGCCTACCTGCTCTTCTTTATTCCTGTTTATAACTTTTCTTTACAATAAAAAAGACTTAAATAGTATAATTGTATAGAAATTTATGCCTATAACAACATTTATTAAATTGTCCTTAAATATGCTAGTACATTTGCCTTCACCTAGAAATTTGAACGAGAGAACATTAATAAGGTTAATATCAGTCAATCTAAAATGTAATGTTTACAGCTATGATTATTACATTTTATCATGAAACCAAAAATGATACAAAACATTTATGCCATACTTATGGGAATCAGTAAAATCCCAAAAAATTTGTCTCTCATTTCCCCTCTCTAAAACTAGGTTGTTATATGTCATTAACAAATTAAAATAAGACTTTTCAAGAGTTCAATTAATTTTATTAACAATATTAAAAATAGCATGAAGAGATTGTTGGTCACATACAAATTTACCTCACTGTATTCAACAACAAGTACATAACAAATAACTACTCTCTAGTACCTGAGGAAAGAAATGATTGGTAAATCTTAATTCCCACCCTCAGGGAGATTTTCTATCCATTTTGTCAGAAAGTTAAGCAATTGAAGTGTGTGGTATAATATAATCTCCCAAATATGATATCAGAAGTAAGCATGGTACAGTGGTATTGGGAGTGATAAACAGGTATACGTGAGAGGAAAATAACCTATATTGTGGTAGGATTGTTGGGATCAGAAGTGTTTCCTATAGACCATCGAGCTGAATAAATTAAGACACATGTATTTCAACTGTGTGAATTTGAAAATATTTTGAATAAAAGAGACTATATTTATGTAAGCAGGCATTGCAGCAAAATGATAAGACAATCTTTTGAACACCTTTACCTAAGCCAAATTTAGCCTTAAGTATCCCAGAAAGAGTATTTCCAAAATAAAGGTCCGTCCTTAAAATATGTAATTGGTATTTATCTAGAATGACACAAACTTGCCTTAATGGGCAAGATGAAGACACCACTCCCATCAAGTCTGGCCTTTACAAAAAAATTTTCACTGATATATTGCATATAAAGTCAAGGAAATATTTTGCAGATTACACAAAAGGAGCATCATTCAGAGAGGGAAATAACCAAAATACCAGGTTAAAAGTGTCAGAATCTAGGATAGCAGTTTATATTATCTGATACCTTCCGATCTTAGTGTGATCATAATTCAATGGCCCAGAGACAAATACTTCCAAAAATCAATCTACTTAAAGATATTGAGGCCATAGATACAAAAAATTTTTAATTATTTGCCTATTATCCATAATTGGTAAAGATGTTATCCAAAGGGTCTTTAGCCAAGATTACTAGGAACAACATTTATGATTCACATTTATATTGATAACACTGTTGATGATATTAGAAGTTACTCTGAATGTATACTAGAAAAGGTTTAAGGATTTAGAAATCTGTATCCAATGCATACCTGAGTCAAACAGTGATTCAAATTTTTACATGAATCAGCATTATCTATGAGCCTAATCTAAACATAGATTGTTTATTTCCATATTTTCTAATTCAGTAGGTCTAGGGTGAGGTCCAAAGATATGCATTTCTAATATACTTCCAGATGAAGCTAATTCTACTAGTCAGAAGACTATACTTTGATATCAGCTGCCCTAAAATGATGCAATAAAAAATCACTAAAAATAATTTTAAATGTAGTTTCTGGAATGCCTATTTGGCCAAATGGTAAAAAAGATAAACATCTAAGGAATTCACGAAAATATTATAATTAACTTATTCACAGGGCTCATCAGAAAGACAAAAAATCATATAAATCATAATGTAGAAAGATGTCAAAAATGTTGCTAAGGGAAGGTGATATTTGAGTTGTTTTGAAAAATGAGACTTTTGGAGGGTGGGTTGAGATGACAAATGAGGCCATTCCCTTCTCTGCAACTAAGGGATACAACTAAATGTTCTCCATAGAAGCAAAGCCTGAAGGGAGGTCCACAGCAGTCCCGAAACTTAGAAACAATGGCAGCAGAATTATCTGAGGAATCACATACATCTGAGTGACTAAAAGGGGGTCTAGGGAGAAATGCATGACAATGGCAGAGGGCAGCATCAGAGGCAACTATCAGGCACAACTTGATAGGGCAGCAAGCCTAGCTTCAAACCTAAGGGAGGGAGAACTGAAGAATGTTGATGGCACACATGCTTGACTCGAATGAAGTCTAAAGAGGAGGGGTTGAGGTAGGGACCCCAGTCTTCTTATAGGTTAGAATATTGATAAAAAGCACAATGTGTAGACTGACAGATCCAGTTCTGGGAGTGCTGCAAATAGAGTTAACCCTAGCACTACTCACAAAAACAGTTTCCCTCAACCCCTGCAGTTCACTACAATTAAGCCCCCCATCCTGTATGCCCATCTCCTATTCATCAGACATCCTCTACCTCCCTGACTCAATAAGAGATCCTTGATATAGAAACTTGCAAGGGTCAAAATAATAGAACAAAATCAGACTGCCACCTGCCAATAAAATAAAAATAATTGGCTTAACTATAAGGCTCCTGTGAGGTAAAAAGAATACAAGATACTTAGAAACCTCAAAGTATTATGGAATCACATGGAGATGATTCTTTGTCAGAAACTTAATTCAAAGACATGGAGGATTTACACCTTTTTACAGATAAGGAATTCAAAATAGCAATCATAAAGAAACTCAGAGAGATAAAATACTTTCAGAAAAACATATCAGAGAAGTTTTAAAAAAGAAACTAACAGATATTCAGGTAGTCAAGTGCAATAATTAAGATCAAGAGTACTATAGAAAGCTATAGAAGGAAAATTGACTAAATAAAGAAATGGATCAGTGAGCTGAGGATAAAAATGTAGAAAGGAGGCAGGTTGAATAGAAAAATTAAATATTTTAAAAAGTGAAGAAACAAACTGAAATCTATCCAATTCCATTAGTAAAGAAAATAAAAGAATAAGGGTATCCTAGAACGTGACTAGAGAAGAGAACAGAGAGCATATTTAAAGAAACAATTGCTGGAAAATCTCAAACCTGGAGAAGAACTGAACATACAAGTCAATAAGTCCTAGTTATCTAAATGCAAAAAGACCTTCGTTAAAGCATATACTTGTAAAACTATAAAGAATTCAATACAAACAAGGAATATGAAAGGTTGTCAAGGAAAAAAATCAAGCAACATAGGAAGTTACACCTATCTTCAGACTCCTCAGCAGAAATTTGAAAGGCCAGGAAAAAGTGCAATGACATATTCAAAATACTCTAAGGTAAAAACTGCCAGCCAAGAATACTACATCCTTCAAAACACGCAGATATAAAGGAAAAATGAATGTTTTCTCTAATAAACAAAAGCTTAAGGTATTTGGTACCATGAGACCTCCCTTATATGAAATGTTAAAAATTGTTCTTCTATCTAAATGAAAACAAACAAAAAAAACTAAACAAGGCAATATATAGGCAAAACCAGAAAACAAATTTAAGATGGCAGTAGCATTTTCTCCCAGGTCAATAATCACACTGAATATAATGGACTGAATTCACCAATTAAAATGCAAATAATGGATGAATGAATTTAAAAAACAAAACCCAACTATATGCTTTTAGCACAAGATTCACTTAAGATATAGAGACAAGCTACTTGCTACTGATGCCCAGGAAAGAAAGGTGCCCATCAATAGATGGAATCTATCAGGAGACAAGTTTGCAACTATTTTAGAATTAAAGACCCAGAGTCCACCAGCAAATGCTAGACTTCCTCACCTGGACACTAGTGGACCAACGATCACAATGAGTGGTGACCCAGAACTAGCTGTGCCTGCTGGATTTCAATGAATACTAAAACTCTGCACCTGGGATCTGTGAACCACAAACCCCACCCTATACTAGCCCAAAACCAGTGCTCACACCAGGCTTCAGGTTCCCAGAACCCTGCCTGATCCTTCTGCAGCCCAGGACAGCACACGTTAGGCTTCAGGTCTTTTGGATATGCAGGTCATTAACCTCTAACCCAGCCATGCTTTGACCCTGACCAGTTCATGCTAGAAATAAGATCATGAAATCTGCCCTGCCTTGCTGTGGCCAGAAACAGTGCTCATTAGGACTCAGGTACCATGGGCTCTTGATCCCCATCCTGCCTAGTCACTGCCAGAAATAAGAAGCACCCACTAGGTGTCAGGACCTGTGAATCCCATGGTGCCTCAACCCAGACCCAGATCCAGGGATCCTAAAATACATAAAAGGGTTACCAAACAGCTCATGGACTGCACCCGGGCTGCCTATGAACCTCCCCATGCTGGATAGCTTCAAAGCCAGCAAGAATCACCTGAAAGAGCATTGCAGGGCATACTAGAGAGCAGATCATCCCCACCACCACTGAAATCAAGGGACTGGCACTTGCCACATCATCACATAGGCAGGAAGAAATTGAAAGTAAAAGAAAAGTCAAAAGGCTAAATTCAAGGCAGATAATGGAGCCATGACAAAATTTGTCACCCTAGAAAAATACAAATAGTCTCAAAAGAGAAAGAGGCCAGGAGCTCACCAGAAATGAACTCTGTTGATATAGATTGGCACAATCTACCAATAAAGAGGTCAAAACAGTCATTATAACAAAGCTGAATTAGATTCAGGAGGCACGCACAACTATCCAAAGTGACTGATTAAAGGAAAAACATCATTCAGGTAACTGAGGCCATGAAGAAAGTCCTAGAAGAAATGGCAAGGATGAAAGATACAGTCAAGGAATTTAAGAAAAACGTAGAAAGTTCCATATACAGATTCAATCTCATAGATAAAGTAATATGAGAATTGAAGATAACAGAGGTGAACCTCAGGAAAGCAGAGAGAGGAACAAGATTGAGAAAAATAAAGAAACCCTACAAGAAATATCAGAAACTAGAAACAAGGATAATGAGTGTCATGAAAGGAGAGGAGAAGGAGAAAAGAGCATAAAATCTATTTAAAGAAACAATAACAGAATTTCCAACCTCTGTTACAAAAATTACCTATGGACAGTCAAGAGGAAGAGAGAACAGCATAATTTCTAATGTAAACAGATCTACCTAAGACACATCTTTGTAAAACTAGTAAAAGTCAATAACTAAGAAAAATTGCTCAAGGCCACTAAAGATACACAATCAACAAAGGCATATCCATCAGGCTATCAGATTTCTCAGCAGAAATCCTACAGGCTTGAAGACAGTGGGACATATTCAAAATACTAAGAGACAAAAACTACAAGCCAAGAATAATCTATCTGGCAAATTATCATTCAAATATGATGGAAAAATAAATGCCTTAATGACAAACAAAAGTTAATATTTCTATCACCAAGCCTGCCATTCAAGAAATCTTGAAAGGGGTACTACAACAGGAAACATGAAAACAAAGACTCACCAAGCCTCAAGAGTGGTGATAAAGAGGAAAGCAAAGGCAGACACAAAGATGAGACCAACAGGAGAGAGCATAAACACACTAAAGGGGGAGCGGAGAGAAAAACATTTAATCTGTACAAATATATAATTATGAAATTGTATCAGCTCATGAAAGACTATCATAGAACAGAAGACTTAAAGACATTCCAGGGGCCAGGCACGAAATCCAAATCAAAAAGGAATTAAACAGAACTAACAGTACAGAAACTGAAAATCATCCAAAGGAAAAAGCAAAATTAAACAAATAAGAAATGAAGCAACAGACACAGAAAACAAAGGCTCAGGTGATTGCCAGACATGAAAACTTCCAACTAAATATTGTATCATGAGGTAAGGATGGACACAACATTACAGTTAAGGGGATGATCAAAATTAACTACCATCAACTACCTGCACTCAATGCAGGACCATCTACATATATTTTAAAAAAAATACTGAAAGAGCAAAAGGCAGACAGTGACAGTAAGACAATAACAGTAGGGGACTTCAACAGTCAACTTACATCAAAAGATAGATAATCCACACAGAAACCAACAAATACACAAAGTGCCCTAATGAAACAAGAGATCACATGGATCTAACAGACATATACAGGTTATTCTACCCCAACAAAAAAGAATCTTCACCTTCTCAAATGTACATGGAATATTCTCAAGGATAGACCATATCTTGGGGGAAAAAAAAAAAAAACCCAGCAAATTTAGCAATAAAAATTATTATCTCTGACCACAGCAAGTGAAATTAGAAATGAACCAAAAGAACAAAATTCAAAGAAAGATGCAGAGATTAAACAACACATTTTTGAAAATCTGTAGGATCACTGATGAAATTAAGATTTATCTGGAAACAAATTTAAATTCAGATGAACTACCAGAACATATGGGAAGTGGCAAAAGCTGTTCTGAGAGCAAAGTTTATAACCATATGAGCACACATTGTAAACCAAGAAAGAATCTAAATTAAATATCTACTGGCACACCTGGGGGGAACTAGAAAGGGAAGAAGAATTAAAAGCAAAAATCATCAGAAGAAAGGAAACAATAAAAATTAGAGCAGAAATAAATGAAACTGAAAAGAAAAATACCATAAGCAATAAATGCATTAGTTGGTTTCCCTGAAAAAAATAAATGAAATCAATATACACCTAGCTAGACTAACCAACAAAAATATAGAGAAAACCCTAATAACCAAGATCAGAAATGAAAGAGCTGAGATTACAACTGACATCAAAGAAATATAATAGACCATGAGAGACTATTATGAACACTAATATGCTAACAAATTGGTCAGTACTAAAGAAATGAACAGGTTACTAGTATCCTATAACTACCTAATATGAACTGGGAGGACACAAACAACTTAAACAGACCAAGCACAATACCAGAAATTGAAGCAGTAATAAAAAATCTCCAAAAACAAGAGCTCAGGTTCAAATGATTTCATCAGTTTTATCAAACATAGAGATGATCCCTATCTTCCACAAAATATTCCACAAAGTTGAAGAAGAGTGAAAACTCTCAAATACATTGGTCTATGAAACCAATACTACCTTGATTCCAAAATTAGACAGCCAGCATGAAAAAAGAAAACTACAGATCAGTATTGAGATGAATATAGTTTTAAAAATCCTCAGCAAAATCCTGGCATACAATTTGACAATCCATCAAAAAAATTATACACCACCACCAAGTGGGATTTATTCCAGGAATGCAAGGATGGTTCAACATACCCAAATCAATAAATGTAAGACACCACATCAACAAAATGAAAATCAAAAATCATGTTTGTCTCAATAGATAGAGAAAAAGCATTTTAAAACATTCAACACCTATTTATGATTTTTAAAATAACTACAAAAATAGGGATAGAAGCCATACACCTCAACATAATAAAAGCAATATATGACAAACCCACAGCCAACATTATAATCAGTGGTGAAAAACTGACTTTTCCCTATGATATAGAACATGACAAGGTTTTCTATTACCCCTATTAGTCAACATAACCCTGGAAGTCTTGACCAGAGCAATAAGAAAGAAAAGCACATTAAAGGAATATAAACTGGAAAAAAAGAAATGAAACTATCATTATTTTCAGATGACATGAAATTATAACTAGAAAAATCTGAAGGACTCCATGAAAAAAACTGCCAGAAACAATAAATGAATGCAACAAAGTTGCAGGAGATAAAATCAGCACACAAAATCAGTAGCATTTCTATATGCAAGCAATAAAGTAGAGGAATAAAATATTAAGAAAGAAATCACAATCACAATAGTGCCAAGAAAGATAAAATACCTGAGAATAAACAAAACAAAGGTGGTGAAAAACCTCTACAATGAAAGCTATAGGAGATTAACAAAAGAAATAGAAGACACAAAGAGATGGAAAAACATTCCATATCCATGGATTAGAAAAATAAACATAGTAAAATGGTCATTCTATATAGAACAATATAAAAGTTTAATATAATTCCCATTAAAATCCCAGACATTCTTCAAGGAAATGCAGCAAACAATACTGAATGTTGTATGGAACAACAAAAGACTTCAAATAGACAAAAGTATCTTAAGTGAATAAAAGAACAGAGGAAGAATCTCACTCTCTGACTTCAAACTATAATACTGAGTGATCATCATAAAAACAGTATGGTATTAGAACAAAAAAGACATATTGATCAGTGGAATCAGATTGAGAGCACAGAAATAATCCACACTATATGGACAGCTAATCTATATGTAACAAAGGTATCAAGAGCATTGAACAGAGGAAGGAAAGTCTATTCAACAAATAGTGCTAAGAAAATTGGAAAGACATCTGCAAAAAAAGAGACTAGATTATTCATTAGTGCCTTTACACAAAAGTTAGCTCAAAATGAATCAAAGACCTGGACAAAAGACCCAAAACCATAACACACTTAGAAGAATTGTGGTAAAAACACTCCATGACCTTAAACTTAAAGAAGTCTCTGGGGAAGGATAAGCTATGTCAAAAGAAACCAATCCAAAACTAAACAATTGGGACTACAGTGAACTGAAAATCTTCTGTAGAGCAGAAGAAACCACCTCTAAAATAAAAAGAAAACACACAGATTTGGAGAAGATATTCACACTGCATACATCAGATAAGAGCTTAATATACAAAATAGAGACCTCACACACTTCAATGACAGAAAAAAAAGGCCACTCAAAAAAAATTAAGGTCTGAAGAGTTGAATATACACTTATTTGAAGAAGACACACAGATGGCCTAGGGACATCTGAAAAAACGTTCTATGTCACTCATGACCAGAGAAATGCAAATAAAAACTACAAGAGATGCAAGATACCTCACACAAGTGAGAATGGTCTATAATGAAAAGACTGGAAATAGCAGGTGTTGAAGCGGGTGTGGTAAAAAAGGAACCCTCCTACTCTGTTGGTGGGAATGTAAATTGGTGCAACCTCTTTGGAAAACAATATGGAGAGTCCACAAAAAGTAAAGATAGATCTACCATCTGACCCAGCAATTGGCTTCTGAGAATATACCCAAAGGATACCAAACAACTAATCAGAAAAAAAAAATCTGTACCTCAATGTTCATAGCAGCACAGTTCACAATAGTCAAGACATGAGAACAACCTAAATACCCACCAATAGATGGCTAGATAAAGAAGCTATGGTATATATAGTCAACGAAATTGCATGCAACAATTTAAAGGATGAAATCATGCCCTTTGAAAAAATCAGGATGGAAATGGAGAGGATCACATTGAGTGAAATAAGTCAGAATAAAAAGGAAAATTCAGCATTGTTTCATTATGTATGGAATATAATGAAATGAAACAAATGATGCAAATCTCAACAAAAGATAAGAGGACACAGAACTGTGGTTACAACTGATGCTACAAAATACAGAGGCTCATAAAAGAATACTACAAATACCTTTCTGGCAACAAAGAAATGGATAAATTCTTGAAAACATATAACTTTATACAATTGAATAAGGAAGAAATAAAAAATTTGAAAGGATCAATAACAAGCAAGAAAATTGAAGCACTAATTAAAAATCTCCCCAAAAATACAGCCCCTGATCAAATGGATCACCAGTACATTCCATCAAACTTTCAAAAAGAATATTAATTGTTCCTAAATTGTTCCAAAAATTGAAGGCAAACTTCCAAAACTTTTTATGATTCCCAACATTACACTGGTTCCAGAACCAAAGACATCACTAAAAAAGAAAATTAGAGACCAGTATCTTTAATATATATTGATGTAAAAATCCTCAACAAAATATTCATAAACCAAATTCAACAATTCATTAAATGAATCATAGTGGGATTTATTCCAGGGATACAAGGACATTTCAATATATGCAGATCAATAACTGTTACATAGACATTAGCAAAAGGAAGAATAAAAACCATATGATGATCTCAATAGAACAGAAAAAGCAAATGATAAAATTCAACACTCGCTTATGTTAAAAACATCCAAAAATGGGTATAGACAGAATGTACCTCAGCATAATAGAGCCTGTATGTGACAAAGCCAAAGGCAGTATCATACTCAATGGGCAAAACTGACTTCAAACTGTACTACAAAGCAATAGTAATCAAGTCAGCATGGTACTGGAATAAAAACAGACATACACACATATTGCATATGTAAAAACATACATATATAGTATGTGTGTGTGTGTGTGTGTGTATATATATAGACTAGAAGTGAGAGTCAAAATAAATCCACACATATATGGACAGCTAATTTCTGATAAAGAAGCTAAGGGCATACAGTGGGGCAAGAACACACTCTTCAATAAATGGTGCTAGGAAATTGGACAGTCATAGGCTAAAGTCACTAGATCACTACCTAACACCAAACACAAAAATTCAAAATGGATTAAAAAATTTAGATGTAAGGCCTGAAAGAAGAAAACTTAGGGAAAGCACCCCTTGACACTGAGCTAAGAGATGTCTTTGGAACTAACTTCAATGTCAAGGGAAATAAATATTTTTAAAAATAGAATTATATCAAATTATGAAGATTCTGCACAGCAAGAGAATCTCTTATCATATAAAAAGACACCCTACTAAATGGGAGACGATATTCATTCACACATCAGTTCTAATAACAGGTTAATATCCAAAATGTGTATAGCATGCATAAAACTCAACAACAAAAAACCAAAAAGTCCAATTTAAAAATGGCAGATCTTAATAGACACTTAACCAAAGAAGACATACAGATAGTCAACAGGCATTTAAAAGACGATCGACCTCTCTTGTTATTAGGGAAACATAAATCAAAACAACATGTGAGAATGCTCATTGTCCAAGTGCCTGGAAACTATTATTGACAAGGATGGGCAGAAAAAGTAACCCTTATATGCTGTTAGTGGGAGTATAAAATGGTTTAGCCATTATAGAAAGCAGAATGAAGATTCCTCAAAAAATTGATAATGGAAATCCTTTATAATCTAGTTATCTTATTGCTGGGTGTTTGTTCTAAAAGCACAACACTAGTTTAGAGATATATGCACCTCCAAGTTCTACAGCATTATTTACAAAAGCCAAGAACTGGAAATAACTTACGTATCCATTGACAGATGAGTGATAGAGAAGACATGGGATATATTCACTATGGTATATGGACTAAACTCTCAAATAAGACGCAGTCCTGTCCTTTGCAGTAATACAGGTAAACCTAGAGGAAATTAGGCTTAGTGAGAGAAGTCACAAGGAGACAGACATCATGTGATAGCACTCACATGTGGTATATAGAGAAACCAAGCAAACAAATGAACTAAATCAAATACAAATTCTTTCATTCAATAAAAGCAAATTAGTGGTTGCAGGAAAATAAGGGGTGTAGAGGTAGAGGCACTAGGGAGAGAGATCAGCTGTATAGTGAAGGAAAAACTGAAATGGCAGAGGTGAACAGTTTTTACATACAAATGTTAATTTATAATTATACACCCTTAAACCTATATAACACTATAATGCAATGGTCCTCCAAATAAATTAATTCAAGTGAATGAATAAGTACAAAAGGAAGAACATTTCAGACACAGAAAACAATATGTAGGAATAGTCAGAGAGACCTGGTACAACATTGTGATTTATAAGAACCATTTATTTGGTCATTCAGATAACCAAAATATATTTCTCATTACATATCTGGTCTTTATAGTTCTACAAAAACTTGGGATTTCCAAAGTATTGAAAGTGATAAAGGTATGTCTCATTATGCAGGTAAGGGGTCTTTGGGGGAAGCTCCTCAGGCTGGGGACTGAATGCCAGGGAATCAAAGATGAATAGAGGAATGGAAGTGCCCGTCCTACCAACTGACTTCTAGAAAAGATAGAAGGGCTGGAATTGAGTTCAATAGCTAATGGACAATGAGTTATCAATCATGCCTATGTAATAAAGCTTCCATAAAACCCAAGAGGGACTTCCAATAGGTGCTGGGTTGTTGAACACTTAGGGATTTAAGGAGAATGGTGCACCTGGAGAGGGCACAGAAGCTCTGCGCCTTTCTTCCTTACCTCATCCTACAAAGCTCTTCCCTTTCCCTGTTCCTGAGTTATATGCTTTGCAATAAATCGATACAGTGAGTAGACGCGTTAGGTATATTCTCTTTGTCATTCTAGCACATTAACCAAGTTTGAAAAAGCTATTCTGGGAAACTCTGATTTATAGACACAAGCGCAGCTAATGAACTGGGCTTGCAACTGTCCCCTCAAATCTGAGGAGGAGATGGCAGGAGCCTCTAATATGTTTAGTCAAAAGTACAGGTAAGAGCCTGGGCTGTCAAATGGTATCTGAGGTGGAAGGCAGTCTCAGGGGACTGAACCCTTTACCTATGGAAGATGATGCTGTCTCCGAATATGTCATAACTGAACTGAATTCTCAGACCCCCTATTAGTGTCCAATAAGTACTTGTTGGTTTGGCAAAACCTCTACACTCCACCAGTGGAAACTGGTCTCAGGGAAACCAATATATCTGAGTTCAGACTTATTTTCGCTAAGAGTATCCATTGTCAAGTTTCTTAGGCCTCAGTAAGATAGGTTTAACAATAGTACTCTTACATGGATCTGATGTTGTGAATACCTGAGGTAATATATGTAAATGTGAAAAACACAATATCATGTTCTGAGTATGAGTTCAGCAAGTGTTGGCTACTCTTGTTAATTATGATAAAATCAGTAGTGTTGATTTTTTTATACAAAATCATAAAATATTGTGACCTATGACATGTACTAAATATAGGCCCTATTACTAAAATGTGAAGCAATAAGAGTTGAAGAGAGTGTGTCTTTTTCATGAAATGCTCATATATGCTAAAACAAATGGCTTCGAAATTGTCAGGAAAGTTATAAAACTATGTAGAAGAATTTTAATCAAGCAAGATAAAAGATCAGCTATACATATTAGAAGGAATATTTCTATATATGTAAGATAGGTGAATTCATTGTAACTAGTCCAGGAGTAAGAAGACCAATTGGGAAGCCACAGAATGATCCAACCTAAACTAAGAAAATGACAATGATTAATCTGAAGAGTAAGAAGTGAATTCAAGGGAAAATTGCAATACAGATGGAGAATAAAGATGGCAGATGGACAATAAGAATTGCTCAAAGACAATTTTCAAGATGGTGTTAAATCTGAAAAACTAAAGAAATTGCAGGGTTTTAATCAAAAGAACATTTAAATTTATTTATACCTACTTGGTCGGTCACCCAGTTTGTGTTAATATAAAAGATACACTATGAATGAAGAAAACTGAAAAATTAATCAAACAAGTCATGAATATAGAAATATCAATATTTCTTAGAAATAAATCTTTGTAATTAAATATCAAATATCCAGCAACAAAATAAAGTGTTTCAAGTAAATAGCTGTACTTGAATGAAAAAAATTACACAAAAAAATAATATAAAACTGGACCCATTCACCAGACCCCATCTTCAGTATCACAGTGGTTGTCCCTGACTTTTGAATGTCTGTGTTTAGCCATCTTTTCCTGTCTCTATTTTACATGGATCAATGAGTACTGTAAACATTCTAGAGGACATTCTATTGCAAGGCTTCTTAATATCACTTGCACTTGCACTGAGCACCTCTGATGATCTGATAAAAACTATAGATAATCCTCACTTTAGAAAGAGATTGAGATAACAAATTTTCTAGTAATTTAAGCCGCTACGTGTATATAAATCCCCATATTTGGAATTACTGTTACAGAAAACAGAAAATATACTCATTATAGGAAGCATACAGTATAAGGTAATGTAAAAAGCATGATTTTGTTATGTGGTTTTACTAAAATCCTCTAAGGCAAAGTTACATAAAGTCCTTAGAGTAAATATAAGGGAAATGACTTAGAAAATAAATCTTACAAGTGTGTTTTTAAGAACCATGAAATATCCTATACATGGGTGTCAATCAAGAGACCAGGGAAACACCTTGTAAGAATACCAAGGGCAAAGCTAATCAGCATGAATCATAGATAACAGAAATCAGCCTGTGAAGATTGAACTCTTTCAGTTTTTAGAAAAGATGCCACAAATAAGAAAGCCATAATTACAACCTTCTATAAAGATTAAATTCTAAAGGCTTTAATCATTAAGGACTCATTTAAAATTATATCTAGAGTAGAAAGAGTATTTTAGAAAAGAAATTATCATTAGAGGTGATTTCTTTAGATAAGGTAGAATTACAATTGCTTAGTATAATTAGAACCACTTCCATACAATAAGTCAACACCTTGAAAAGAACCAAGATAAAGGCTGAGGGAAATGTTCATTGATATTTATTTAGTTATGTAAATCACATCGATTTCTTCCCCATCCAAATTCCAAAACACCTTCCAAAAGATGACACAAAAGTGGCTTGTCCTATATATGTCCACTCTGTCACTCCCAGCACTACCATGCTTAAGCTTATGTTTAATTATTTTCCGCCCTTTCATACATTCTTTTCACAAGATCATCACTCTTTCCAAAGCAGTTCCATTGGAATAGAAAGTGTGAACAGGAAGTAATAAAGCAGGTCATATTTCCCTTTATTGTTCTGTCACTTGATTCTTTACAACATGCAAGTTTGCAAGGACACATCTAATTTTAGCAAAGATTTGGGAATAAATATAGGGAATATTGAAGGAGAAAAATTTAAGCCCTCTGGCAAATATCACTTTCCCTGTAGTCAAAAAGAATAGCCAAAATATAAATATCTTTACAAAACCTTAAACTCCTGTGAATATTCTGTTTTTACATCTGCTCCCCTAGACTCAAGTCTTTCCCACTACTTCTCTATCTATTCGATCTATAAGAATTTTTCCTCCTAATTTCTGGTCCTTTGAGGCAGTCTCTCTACAAAACAGAGTTGCTGATATCAGTGCAGCATCTCATCTTCCCAGGCACGAAGGAAACACTCTAGCTAGCATCAGCAAGTGAAAGTTCAAGCTGGCTTTCTGATCAGGTTCTGCAAAATAGTCAGGATGTCAATGCACTTTGAGCTCAGGCCCACTGACATCTCTTCACCAGTGTGATCTCAGATATGTCTCCTTGATCTTCCATTTGTCAAGCAGGTAACATTAATCATCATGCACAACACACACACACACACACACACACACACACACACACACACACACCTTCATACACATTAAACTCGAAGGTGAATATGACTAAGAATAGCAACAGCACAGTTCAGATCCATAAGGGAAAAGATAAGCATGTCTTTATTGCCGATTTATATGGCTGCAAATCTTCCTGCTAAATTTCAATTTTATTTTATTATACAGGACAGTATATGTTGCTTTAAACACACCCTACTTTCAAATTGTGCCCTCTCTGGCTTAATGATCATTAAAAAACAAGGCCCATATCATATGATTCTTCACGACTATTTCCTTGATTTACAACTTTATTGTTGTTCAAAAATAATCACTTTAATTGCTTTCAAAGATGTGATTTTAAATGAACAAGGCATCTTTCTTGGTCTCATTCTCCAGTTAGGTATGAGTTTATGAGTTAGAAGAGTCACAGTGTCAGTATAAGTTTAATTAGACTACTATCTTAAAATTTTATCTTGTCACTTTGTCTAGATAAAATTTGTTTTCTTAGAATCAGAAACAAAATGAGTTTAATTATTTCAGGATATTTTCAGTGTTTCTGTATTTATTAGACCACCTAGTTTTTTATGAATGTCCAAATTTTCCAATGTTCTTATCTTTGAACACTTCACTCTCTCATCTTAACTGTATCTTCTTTCTGCTATGTGTATGGAAGGTTTTCCATAGTCTCCTTCCTACTCTGCCTGTAACTTTGCAAACCACTTCTATGAACATCAACTTAAGTAAAATGACTACCAGAATTATCCTCCTGCTTCTGCTAGTTGCTATAGATTAGTAAATTTATATTGGGTTGTGACAAGGACAGCAGAAAAGACCATTTTTTCCAATCAACTCTAAATAAAAAGACAGTATAATTGAGGCTAACAGGTTAATTATTTGCATGGATAAATATAGAAAGAAATAAGGAAACACCGTCACTTAACAGTTACTAGAAATTACTATCATAATTCAAATAGTAATGAAGGTAAGCCATTCCATTTACAAGGATATTACCTGCTTAAGAAATTCACTTTTTCAATCAATAAATAAGTGACTAAAACATAAACTTGCAAGCTCTGTAAATGAAAATGAATAAGAATATTGTTAATCATTGTAAAATTTCTGAAATGTCTTTTTACATGAGAAGATACTTCCCCAAAGTCAAAAAATGTCAAACCGTTAGCTATATTCATTAAATATATGCCTAACATTTTATAATTCAAAATTCTTATATTTCACAGAAGGAAAAATTAAAGATTAATAAATTTCATTTAAATTCTGTTTGACCTAATTTTGTCAGACACAATAGAAAATGATAATGAAGTAATCAAAACCTTAATCCCCAAATCTAAATCACTATAACTGAATCTTCATGAAAAATCTTTAGACACATTAACATTGTATAAAGAAATAATACTAATTAAGCCAAATTCAGCTTTTAAGTACTAATTATTAAAAACTGAATCATCTCACATAAAGAGACTCATTCCTATATTAAAAAGCTAATAGCCTGGGTTTTTTAATATTTTACCTTCAAAGTATGAGTGCAATTGCAACAGCATATATTAACATATATTCCGAATTCAGAAATCCTGAAATCCTTACCAGAGTTAAAAAAAAAGAAACAAAAACTTGAAATTGTAATTTTATCATTTTATTTCAAAACAAAGTTCAACTCCTGTCTTTTTAAAGTAAGTAAGTGAAACAGACATGTAGTCTCTGGTGTAGTCAGATTCTCATTTGTAGTTAGTTATGCCTTTGAACTCCACCATGTTGCCAGATTAGTTACATGGGAAAATTGCTTGAATGATTTGGCAAGTGAAAACCAGCAAAATGTTTAAAGAGCCAGAAATAAATTGAATGCTAAGGCAAATTTGCAGTTGAAAGGATTTGTCGATTAGATCCAAGACATACATAAGTTAAAGAAAAGTAGTTATTAGGAGGAGCTGGGAAGAGAAAAAGTGACTTAAATTACTTCTGAAGAAGAAATTCCACAATGGAAGAGAGTTAATGGACATCGGTAAATCTGAATCATTATACTGTATAGAAATTTATAGGCCAACATTTTTAAGAAAGAGAAATGACCAGTCCTGGATATACATAATTAATTGTCACTGTCAAGAAAGGATGTGTGATATGTGTACAATCTCAGCTCCTCCAAATGGAAGGTGAACTAATGTAGTGAGGTACCATATAGCACTCCATTATTTTACAACAAATGTGGAAAGTCATGTTTAACTATTCTAAGAATACTAAAGTGTCCCTCACTCAAGGCTTTGGGAATATATTTCTGTCTATATTATTCAAGCTGTAATTTCTTGGGTTATCTATTCTAAGACTTTTCTAATTAAAACACATCTTTCAAGGGTAGTTCAATAGCTATGCCTATACATACTGTGGGTGCATTATGGCTTCAAGAGAAGCCTGTTCTCAGTGTATCCTAGTGGCTTAGCAGTTAAGTTTTCAGATTCCAGTCAGTACAGTTCATATATATATCCCAAGGTCTCCAGTTTGTGACCCAGGTAGGGGTAACAACCAAGATGATCAGCTAAAGAGAATAAATAAAAATGTACTCAATGAATACAAATGGAATTACAACATTCCAAAATATAAAACAGTTGAACCAGTGCAGAAGGGAAAATTTAAAGAACTAAATGTTATTGTAGAAAAGGAAAATCTTTAAATCAACAATCTAAGTCCAAACCTCAGGAACCTGAAAAAAGAACAAACCTAAAGTAATATTAAAAGAAACTGAAAATTAAAACAGGACAATAAAAAAAAATCAAGTAAAGGAAACAAGTAATTGGTTCTTTGAAAAGATCAATGCTGACAAAATTCTAACAAGAAGGACAAAGAGGGAAAGAGGAAAATAAACACATTACCAATACCAAGATTAAAACAGGTATGTCACTACAAATCCTATGGACATCAAAAGGATATTAAAGGAAAACTACACACATCATTAAAACAACTTAAGTGAGTCAATTTCTCAAAAATACGAAAGTATATTCACACAATATAAAACAGTTCATTTGAATAGTCCTGTAACTATCAAGTAAATTGAATGTATAATTTTAAAAGTCCTCCTAAAAAGACCTCTCCAGGCACATATTATTTCACTGGGGAGTTCAACCAAACCATTAAAGAAAAGTTAATGAAAATTCTGTATAACTTCTTCCATAAAATAGGAGAGAATACTTCCCAATTACCCAATTCATAAAGCTTATAGTATCCCGATGTGAAAACTAGAAAATAAGAAAATTGAAGAGAGTTATTGCTCATGAATATTTTTACAAAAATTCTTAACAAAATATTAGCAAATAGAATCCAGCAATACATAAAAACAATTAGACATCATAACCAAATAGGGTTTATTCCAAGAATGCAAAGCTGGTTCAACATCCAAAACCCAATAAATACAATCCATCACATGAACAAGATAGAGAAGAAAAATCCATGATTGCTGCATAAACTGATGCATAAAAGGTATTTGATAAAACAATTTTTCAACATAAAAACTCTGAGAAAAATAACAATAAAAGGAAAATTCCTCACTCTGATAGTAAACAGCCACAAAAATTCTGTAGCTAACATACCTAATTTTGGAAATGTTGACTGATTTCTCCTAAGATCAAGAACAAGGCAAAAAAGGATATCTGCTCTCACTGTAGTTATCTGATACAGTACTAGAAGCTCTAGCCAATGCAACAGGACAAGTAAGAGAAATAAATGGAAAACTGACTAAAAAGGAAGAAATAAAATTGTCTCTATTTTGTAGATGAATGATTGTCAATGAGGAAATCAAGCAATTAATAGAAACCTTCTAGAAATAATAAGTGAATGAAACAACATTCACAGGATACAATATAAGCATAGAAATCTATCTTATTTATATATAATAGAAATGAAAGAAGGGATGTCAGCACAGCACCTATAGCTAGGGAAAGAATGGTATCAGTAGAAACTTGAATCAGATAAATGGGTGGGAAAGCTACTTCTCCAGCAAAATGACTTCAAAGCAAATACATTATCTACAAATGTGTGAGGGAAAAAGAAATCAAGCACTAAGAATACGAGTATATTTTCTGGTTGACAAGTTTCTTAAAGTTATACCAGTTTTTTTTAAGATTTGTCCATTTCACATAATGCCACTATTGCCCTTTGACTCCGATAAAATTAAGATGCAAGAGTAGAGAAATATGATATTTAGGGACCAGTATAATCTTCTGGTGGAATTTCAGGGAGGTGCCAAGAATAGACACAAGGCTAATAGCACTATATCTCAGGAATCTTTGCCCCTCTTGTCAGAGAGAAGGACCTAGAGGAAGTCACAGTTCCAGCCATTGAAGGTCTAAATAGAAAATGTTGGTAGTGCTTATAATTTTCATTCTCACCATGAGTACAAGACAACATGGCTTAAGAAAACCTTTTTCATATGTTTATTTATAAAAAACTGGGGTGTATGTTATCTACAAGGGTCAGTATTAAAATGAGGCTCAATTGTGTTAACTGCAGGGTTAGTTGCTCTATTTAAATTTTGATATTTTGCTCAATTTGAATCTTTTGCATTTATTTTCATCTTTAAAACATATTATAATAAAATATTGTTTCTCTTGACAGCTGACTTTTAGGTGGGATTTAACTTTGCACCCAAGCAAGTGCCTTATTCACCTCCCCCATCCCAGGCAAGAGGGCTAAGTAGAAACTCAAATCAGATAAATGGGTGGAAAAGCTACTTCTCCAGCAAAATGACTTCAAAGCAAATACATTATCTTCAGCAAGAGGGCTAAGTAGACAAATGCAGATCACAGTACAGCATCAATGGGAAAGTGTTGAAATAAAGAAAGTAAGGCAAAGAAAAGGAAGAAAGTCAACAAGGTCAACCAGAAATCTTAAAAAGGAAAAATAATGGGAATCTATTTGCCAGGTATGGAATTTTCACTCATAGTGGTAGATTTTGATCCAAATTCCCGATTTTTCAGATACTAGAAGATAATTGTAAGAAATAACATTTATTTACTGTTTATATAATGAAGTCTTGGATTAACAATTTATTTCTATAATCAAACCTCGTATTTACTCAAGTGTACATTAATAACTCCCAACTGCACACATTAGTAAATTTAGTTTCAGTTAAGTATATTATCCCAGGTTATGAAGTTAGTAAGTGGAGGGTTGTGGTTGGAGCCTATTTGAATTCAAAACTCCACAGTATTAACTGTTTCCTATAACTATAGTAAAGAGGGAATAAGCTACAATAGGAGTTGAGAGACAGGATTGAAATTTAAATATTTAAATTTAAAAAATATTCAGTGCTAGCTTTTTTAATATGTTTCTCCTCCTCCTTAAATAGTATGAATCTAGTAGATGCTCCCAAATTAGGAAGAAAAGTTTGTCTAACCTTCGAAAATTTGAAGGCCTGGTGTATTATCAAAACTGGAGGACTATCCAAATACTTAATCACATCAAGAAACATATTCAGAACATAGAGAAAAGTAAGTGCAAAGACTAAGGCTTGTTCTGACTCTGCCCCCATCAGAGACCTAGAGTAATCAGGGTAATGTCAGGGAGAACATTCCCCAGGCTGTTAAAAGCCTTTGATATTTGGAGACTTTAACTATTGGTTAGAGCACCTCCTAACTCTCCTAGCGGAACAATAAGAACACAAAACTGGACAGAGACCGAGATGCTTATAGCTCTGTAGATCACATATGCCTGGAAATTCTATTCCCCACTGAAAAACAAATGAGATCCTCAGAGGCTGACCAAATATGGTAACACTCATCACAATTCCCCAAAGACAATATATTTTGACCCTTTGGTCTATAATATAGAGAGTGCTTCCACAGAAATGTGAATAATTCTGAATACAGTTCTCAGAGAGCATACCTTCATAGTGCCAAAGGGAGTTATTAAAAAGCACTTGTTAGAAATACCAGGATAACAATAACAGTTGGTGATGAAACATTCTGGTTTTGTAGGGAAGGAGTTTAACTCATATCACAAGTTAGATTAATCATAATGTTTGTTGTTAATATTAAAAGATTTAGATATTGCACAATGGAAATACTGTAGAACATAGTTTTTATCGTTCCAAATTGAAAACTGTATTTAATAATCCTACTAAGAGGTTAGCTATTGATGATGCTTTATCTTAGCAGTAAATTATAAGAGCTTAGTAAAGTTAATTATAATAATAATATCAACTTAAAATTTTCTGAAGAGCAAATATACTTTGAAATTAAAAGTGAAATGGTATTCTTTACAGTTTTCCTAAATCTTACTAAAAGATTAGTGCAGATTCCTGTCAAGTATAATCTATTTTTTAAAAAATGACACTTTAGAAAAAAATTTCTTTTTAAACTCTTGGGGGAATTAGAAATAGATAGGCAGAGACATGCAATAATACAGTACTGGGAAGCATTTCATTCAGTTTACTCCCCTCACTGTCCCCACAAAGAAATCCAAAGCAGTTGGGCTATCAATGAAAATAAAAGCAGACATTTTAAGGTAGTGTTCTATTAACAGAACATTGAATTTAATAACTAGTCAGCAAAGTAATCCTGTACTTATCAAGACCTAGTTACAAGCCCTGCCAGAAAAACAAAGTTGTAAGGAAAGCACTGCCATACTCAAGCGTCCACAGACATGACTCCAAGTCTGAGGATCCTGGGTAGCAAAATTACACTCTAGGCAGATGAGACCCCAAGAGGGCACCATTCTCACCTAAGTCATTACAATGGCAACCCTTGGAGTCATTAATGCACCTTCTGACTGGTATCTGCCATGACTGTGGACATAGTGATATCAGAAAACTAAACCACATGTAACAAACCCAGCTTTTTAAGACCATATTACTTCTATTTTAGAAATGACTTGAGCCAGATAAAGTCTGGCAGGCAGAATAAAAAGCAAGCTCACTTATTTCAAATTACTATAGAACATTAGTTTCTTTTAGAGCTGCCAATAGTACTCCCCATAAAACTGTGCTTTCAGCCAGCTCTGACAGGTAAGGTCTGTCCAGCTTGGTTTCTATTGACCTATCATCTCTGCTTCAGAGATGATACCTGTGCCACATCCACTCTAGCTCCTGATGTTGTGTTCAAC
Source organism: Solenodon paradoxus (assembly GCA_004363575.1). Taxonomy (NCBI): domain Eukaryota; kingdom Metazoa; phylum Chordata; class Mammalia; order Eulipotyphla; family Solenodontidae; genus Solenodon; species Solenodon paradoxus. The sequence goes on from RJWH01000034.1 coordinate 1,541,090, forward strand.
CCTACCCCACAATGGCCTCAGTCAGTTAAAGATCCTGGTCCACACCAGACTCTGCTGAGCAGCCTGAGACAGAACAGTAGGAGGGATGAAGGGAACAGAAATATTCAATTATCTTGTGAGATAGTGGAGAGAAAAAGTGAAAATGAGCTTTTACACTGTGCATTCAATAGATGTCATCCTTGCGTTCCTTTCAGATACTTGTACTGTGGGGCCAAGGGGCAGGATGATTACCATGTACTTTCTTGGTCAAGAATGCAAACTTAAGCAGGAAAATTACATAGGATTACATAGTGATCATGCTTCAAGAGCAAATCAAACACCGGGAGCATTCTAGTAACTAACATGATAAAGGGTATTTTTGAGTGAAGCGTATGCTAAAGTTATAAGCAGATGTATAATAAGTAAAACATGACAAGTTCCTTGAGGCTGATCTTTTTTTTTTTTCCTCATTGCTGATACTACTAGTCTTTCCAACTCCCAAAGTCAACTTTCACCCTGAAAGTTTCCAAACCAGACTTCATTCCTTAAATTTCTGATCATCTTGATTTAAGGACCTACTTGAATGGCCATTTGTCACTAGGCACCTGGGTTCATACGCACCTCTGCTCAGATTGCTCGTTACTGGCCTCCCAGGCCCTTGGATCCTGAACACTGAACATTGTTCCCTTATGTTTTTCTTCCTCTGGGTACTTCCCAGACAATGGCAATTGATTCCTAACAGGATTGCTGTACCCATTCCAACTGGAGGCTTTTTCACTTTAAACCATATTCAAAGCAAATTATTCACCCTCAACCACTACTGACGTAACAATGGCAAGGTGGGAAACTTTCGTGTTTCCAGAAACTACCTAAAGAAGTTACAGTGGTTGAAAGTCTGAAAGGATTTGAAAAGCATTAAAATATATTTCTGTCTTTCTCACTCGGTTCAAATGAACTGAAAGATCATTTATTTCCATGACGACTTCAGGTAAAGCCGCCAATCCTCTTGTTTCTCGAAAGTTTTCACTTTCGTGTGAGAAATCGTGCCGTCTTTCATCAATAAACCCATAAGGGCTTTAGAGCTCTGTAGTCCTTGTAAGCAATCCCAAAATGATTTAATGTTATTTTCTGGGTTTTGTTCTTCACCGCAACAGCAATTCAGAATGGATTATAATGAATCCATTTTTGTTTCCAGGTTTCCAATTGCATCACAAAAATATGCTTTTAAAAGAATCAAATTTATTTCAATGCCATAAAATTGTTTCTATACTTCATATAGACCTGGAAAAAAAACCTCAAGGGTCTATAGCAGGCAATTTCCTGGCTCCAAAGTAAAAGCACAGTGAAACCATCCCAGAGAAATAACTATTCCATTTTATAAGACATATATAATTGGAGATTCCATAATCTCCCTCAGCTACTCCAAAAGCTAACAATCCTGGCAAATGTGTTCTGACATGTAGACTCTTATGTTCTAATGAAACCTATTTTGTTTGTTTCTCAACTAAGAGATGTATTAAGTTGATATTAATTTGTAATGTATTCAGCATAAGTTATTGAATAACTCTTGTGTTAGTAAGCATCAGATAAATAGATAGATAGATATGGAAGATAAATCCCAATCCTCAAAACACATGAAATCCAGTGTAGAAGACAGTCATGTAAACATTACAATAATGTTGGTTATAAAAGAGGTTGAGAAATATTCAAAATAGGATAATGATGACCTATGCATGAAAGGAGTTACTCAGTAGGTCAAAGCAAGGACTGTGTTACAAATGACATAAAAATATTTCTATATTTTACAAATAACCTCATTATTCTGGTGAACAAAAAATTAAATTGAACTTTAGGTAAAAGGAATTATTCTTAGAGGTGACCATTAAGTCCAGTAGGCTCATTCATGATAGTCACTGAAGATTTTCTATGATAGTTCTTGAGGCTGTTTTTGTAATAGTTTGAATACTCTTTCTTTAAGCAAATAGCAATATTGAATTTTCTGCCTCTTTTGAGGAAAGACATAACCATGTGACCTACTTTAGCAAATAAAATGTAAGCATAAGTGATATGAGCGTGGTGGAAGATTTTGAGTCAATAAAGTTTTGAATGGAGCTCTACTCAAATATCCACTGTAGGAAAAGGGAGCATGAACTAGAAATGTACTGTTATTGCTGTAAACTCCTAAAATTCAGTTTTCGTTACAGATTTATACTTAAAATATCATGACTTATGCAATGACTAATTTTAAAATTATAACTCAAGGCAAATTTAACCAAAATAAATGGTATCAATAATCATTCTAAGCAGAGGAGTAGCAAGAAAAACGATACAGAAGGGAGAGTATGACTGGATCACTATGACTGATAAAATGACAAGAGTAAGTTAAAAAGGTGGACAGAAGTCATAAAGTAGCTTATATGGTATTCCAAGAAATATGGACCTACTTTTATAGATAGGATTGAGGAGGTAATGACCAAAGGAGTCTTAATCAGCTAAGCTTTAGACAAATTGATATTGATTCTAGACCTCAACATTTTTCTTAGAGAATTTACTTTAGAAAACTTGTGTTTTTTCTGCCTCTTTGAAATGTAAATTTCTCCTAACTGCTTGCTAATTTTACAATCACGATATCTTTCACTGGGACCTTGGAATCATCTCTTTGAAATGCAATCATAGAGAAAGGTACTGTTCCCATCTTCTGACCTTTGTGTGAAGGCAATCAAGCCAATATAACTGCCTATAGACCTCGGTAATTGGACACTGACTGGCCCCTTCCCTGATCTTGGAATGTGCACCTTTCTGGCCATTCCTACTCTCCAAAATTGTTCAAAGATATATGCCTGATATAAAATGTGCTGTAAAGATAATTTGGACGGTGCATTGATCAAACATGGTAAATAACTCTATGTAAACTTCTAAAAACTAGGGGATGGATGAAAATAAAACCCTCCATAAGAAAAAACCTAATTAAAACCATCATCACCTAATATGGGAGGTCTGCCATTTTCTCTGGTGTCTTCTTGACCTCCATGTACAAAGACCAGTTTCATAATAGACCTGTAAAACTCCTGAAGTTGTAACCCATAGAACCTAGTTGCAGAGGGCACCAGGGAGCAAATACAGATGATGCAATCACGTTGACCACTTCCCAACTAAGTCCACCACTAGCTCACCTTGATGTTTGTATACTCTCGTCTTTTAACGGAGGTGTTTAAACTCTCTCATGTATTATAGTAGTGGTAAATAATATCTCCTATATTTGTTTAATTATTCCAGTGCAAATTTTCTTTGACAATAAGAACAAAAACAAAGAGGTCATTAGTAATGCACATGAGAATTATTATAGTAACATAATCACATTAGCCAATCCCCTATAATAAATCTTACTCTATAAGTAGATGTGGAGACAGAAAAACAAAGTATCTGAAAGGACTCCACATGCCTGAGGGTGATGTCCACTGTGATGGACTGTAAGAGAGGGTTGCCACAAAGGCAATAAGGCCACAAAGTTTCTGTTTCAGTACCCCTTACTGCTTCAGTCCCAGCCAAAGTTTAGGGACCTAGCAAAGCATTCATATGATTATATGATTTTTAAAACTTTGAAAATATAAGATATTTTAACTATAATCTGTAAGAACAGGTTCCAGTTTCTTTCCACTACAACTTCCCCTGTGTGTATATTTTTTCCCCTATGCCATTGTATAAATACAAGAGTCTGGGGAACTCTAATACGAGAAAGCTGAACTAGGAATATTTAAGCTTTTGTAATATGGAAAGAAATGTTGGAACATTCCAATAAGTTAAGATGAATAAATTCATCATTTGAATTATATAAACTACACTTAATCTTTAATTTTAATTTTTAAAATTTAGATTAAAAAGTGCTATGAAACCAAAGTGATAAATTTATGAGTGAGATAATATACATTAACTGATATTGAAAAGAAACTTTTAGCAAAGTAATACATCCAAAGAATAAATTCATTAAAAGTTAAAGTGCAAATGGAATAAACAGACTTTACTTGATAACCAAAGTAATGAAAAGGAGTTAATCATATCAAAATATTGGCATATGATTTGTATTCTGATTGCTTTTACATAACATAATAATACTGTAAAAATAATATGAAACAACATGATTCGACATTATAATGCTGATATTATCAGCAAGCTAATCATATCAACTCAAAAGATAAAGGATTAATCACTGCATAAGAAAACCTGAAATGTTCTGAAATCATACAAGCCAATAAGAATTTGAGAGATTATTAAACTTTGTTAGCAATGAAAAAATCCACTTGACATTCCCAATACCAAGAGAAAACAAGAAAAACTTTAAAGTGATCAATAAAAAAAACAATTTCATTCATCCATCAAAAATGAAAGATTGAATTATCTTTCTTGTCATTTTATCAAAATAATATAAGACCTTTGTCATATAAGGAAGGCTCCAGTGAGTATGCAGATAAAAAAATGCATGGGGAAAAATTTACAGAGATGTCTATCAGGCAGTTAATAAAAGGAATGACATTTTCTGAATTTTGTTGCTGTTTGTATTATTTTTTATTTTGCAATATGTTAGGATTTATTTTCTCATTATAAATAAATATTCGACTTCATACATAATGTTTTATTTTTCTGAAAGAGGACTTTCAATAATTATATAAGCTTTAAGGCTCACAAAACCTGGATCTCCTTTAGAGGATCAGATTTGTAGATATAATTTTAATTTTTTCTGCCAACTTGACTGGGCTATGGAGTGTCCAGACAGTCGAGGTATTTCTGTACGTAAGTTTAAATTTAAGTTGGTACACTGAGTAAGGCAAAGTGAACCTCATGATGTGGGTACACCTCATCCAATACATTGACATTCTGAATAGAACAGAAAACTAATCTGTACCTCTCACCCCCCCCACCTCAGATAAGAAAGAATTTTGTTTTTCAGCCCTTAAACTGGGATTTCAGCTTTTTCTTTTTCTATAGCAGCCAGCCCACTGGCCTTCAGATTTAAATTCAGGTATCAACTCTACAGATTTTTGGCTTACAAGTTTTCATCATCACATTAGCCAATTCCTTAGAATAAATCTCATTCTAAAAAGACTGATGAGAGAGAGAGAGAGACAGAGAGAGAGAGAGATCGATCCTCCTGGTTGTGTTTCTCTGGAAAACACTGACTAATACAATAGGGTGGACAGGATGGATTCAATTTCAGACATGTTGAATTTGTGATCAACACATGCCTTGGATTACCAAGTGCATTTTTTTCAGCCACCTAATAGCATATAGAAAGAATAAAAATCACAACGAATTGTTCTTCCATCTATTCTTTACTCTTCCTAGGTAGCTTGAACTGGACATAATACTTTAAAACCATGGTATTTCTTTGGTTGGGGGAGGGGGAGTGTCACAATCATCTTTGAATATCTGATGGAAACTACATCCTTCACTGGAATGCAAACTCCAGATATATCTTGATCACTGCTCAGTTCTCTGTGCCTGGGCAAACACTTGGTATATGATAAATGCTTGAGGATGAAAGAATAAATAAACCTTCTTTAAGAAGCATGCATAGATATACCCACACGAACCTACACCAAATACAATTTTTCATAAACTGTCTCGATTCCATGAAATTTCAACTGTGGTGTTTAGTTTAAGAAGTCTTACATGAAAATGTTATAACGGGATAAAATAGAGCATTACTTCCCAATGTCTGTTAATTTTTCCATTTGTGGGTTTTAGACTTATTTGTGACATTAGACTTACTGAAGAAAGTGAGAGAAAAACAGAATCAGAGAGACAAACACCAAACAGAAGCAGACAACAATCTCCAGGAAAAACCGTCCTCAAAACACACAGGTTCTAGTCTGGTGAGCTCGCCTGACAATGCCAGACTGCACACAATATTTTTTCCAAAGAGATATGTATATTCAAACCTATCTTTTTGATTTCCCCTTTTCCAATAGTGAGTATAATATAATGGATTTGTGTTCCGTGAATTGGTTCCTAAATTGTCTCATAGAAAACTGAGGGAGGAAAGAATATAGTAAATGTCAGACTTTGATACATCCATAAAAATTCTTTAAAGTCCAGCTTATCAGAGGCCATGAATATAATCTTCAGCAGTGTCATAAAATATAGTAAAGACCATAAAGTTCAGAAGAACTGCAAAGATCCTAACCTACTGCTACTTAATAGAGCCTAGGAAAGGAATCACACTAACCGTAAGTACTCCACCAAATTCAGGTAGCAAAAAATTCAACTCACAAGATCAACTTAAAAGAAGGTCATTGGAACAAAAAGGAATATAATGTGGAAATAGCGGAAAGCTAATAAAATCAAGGTCATTTGAAAGTTTTCAAGGCATCCGCAATAGCTAATATTTTAGCACACTTCATAGAACTTTGAATCAAATGAAAATCTAATAATACTAATGTAATCTTAATTTGAGGTATTCTGAGATGCTGTGTACCTATATGTCTGGCCTTAAAGCACAATTTTCAAGCTCCAATTGTACCACTGAAGTGATACAGTTTGGGACTAGCCTCCAGTCAGAACGGCTAATGAATAAGGAAACCTACTTCTCTTAGTAGGAGCAGTTCACCTTAGATGACAAAGTGGCTCTCTGAATCCTCAGTGTCTGTGACCTAAAAAATGTATGGGTTGTCATTCTCAGCATTAAGACAGTTTTCTCACATTCAGTTCACACAGAAAGCAAAATAAGTGTGAGGATAACAAGATAGGACTGATCCTAATATTTTTTCTCTCTATAAATCTGTTCAACTCAGTTTGCTCCTTACCAGCGGTTGTACTCTGACCGGGGCAATTAAATAACAGAATGGCATGGCTGCTAATCACATATATTGTAAACCAGGTGAGCAGTAATAACTTATCCTAGGATATAAAGACTTTCTTTTCCCTTGATATAAATGGGATATTTCAAGAAATCTATATTTCAGAGAAAGAAACAGGGTATTTTGACAGTTGAGAATCATGATTTTTCTCTACAGGATTGCACATAATATGCCCACAGTGTTTGGGCAATTATATAATCTTAGCATTTATTTCCAAAATATTTATCAAGAATGAAATATACTGTTACTCAGTTGCTTTTACTAGTTATGGACATTTTATGAATGAGTTTGAGAATCACTTCCTTCTCTCATCTGATCTCTTCAGAAAAATGTTGTTTCTCTTCTGAAGAAATAATCCTATATTCTTAATTCTTTCCCTGGTTGCAAACCATTCCTCCAAATTATATTTTATAATATACTAAACAGAATACTGGTCATATAAACAGTAGAACTCATAGCACACATTCCATTTTCCCAAGTTTTATACAAGAAGCCCACAAGGGTTTCTCTTCTGCCCTGTCTAGTTTTCTATTTACATCTGCCTACCACCAGATGTTATTACTTGACATGGCACTGTATATCATTGCCATGTAGGTGGCATAAAGATTTATGTCCTATTCACGAATAGTTGACAAATTCTATTTTCATTTCACAATGGATGAATGCAAATCACTTGGCCTTAATGTTTCAAAAACAAAGTTATTACTCTTTGGCATTCTTTTTTGGTTTGAAAACTGTTTGGCCTTTTGTACATACACAGACACGCAGACATGCTGCATATACGCATTTTCACCTTTTTTATGTTGGCTGTTATTCTAAAAGCTGCATTTACAAAGCCTTGGGCTTCAATTCTCTTGTTTTAAGATTAGCATATTAAGCAAATAAGTGTGACTTTATTTTTCATTTGCAGTGCTTATCTCCAGTGTGATTTTTTTCTAGATCACTAAGTTACAGGGATTCTGATTGATGTACTTGCTATCTTGCATATTGATTTGTAACTGGCTTTCTCATTTGTCTTCACAATTCCATCTTTCATAGACTAGAGGCTTTCAGGTTATATCATTTCAGACATCAGCTATTTAGTTATTTTTAGTTTCAGACTTTATATATATGAACAACTCTGTTTTGTATAAGCTATTTACTTTTTTGCTTATATTTTTTTAGACCTCACTTTAAATATTGCATGGAATTGGCAATGACTCCTACATAGTAGCTTGATTTTACACTATTAGTGTAAGCTTTAACTTCTAAGGAGCACTAAAAGGGGGTCAAGGACTAGGTCTATAAGATCCACCCTTACTCTGTTATCCCAGCGGTACTTATAACAAGGTACTCAGCAATGCTTTTTGACTGATACAGAGTGGCTTCTAAATAATATGGAAAAAAAATCTAAGATACTGAAAATGACTTTTAATGTACAGAAATCCAAGGTTAATAAAGCCCAGATTTAGCTTTAAATTATATTTCTATTTCTTTACAATACTAAATATTAATTGTAAATGCAATAAACCAAAGGCTAACAAGGAGGTAAAGAAATTCTGTCTTAATTTTCAAGATACAAAAATCTTACAAAAATATTGGTATTGGGGAGAATTTTTAATTGAGTAAAACCAGTCCCCATAGCCCTCTTCTTCAAACTAAAGGCTTTAGTTCAAGAAAGAAAAAGAGATATTAGAAAGAAAGTGAAATGGATTTGAGAGACTATGCCCAGGGAACTCACAATCTCAGGCCAAATCATGCATGAGATAGAACCATTGAGCTTTCTTTAATGTTGAGAATCTGAAAGTAGGGTAGATCTATGGGTTTATAGAAGAGTTCCCAGAATGGAAAAAAAAATAAAACTTGTTCAAAAGTTGATAAAAAGTATAATTTTTGCAAAAACTGCAGAAAGAGGGAGTAAATCGAAATAGTAGAAGATAGGATGACTTCTTGCATAGTCTTGCACACAATGGCAAAAATTTAATTGGACATACTATAAAAAACAATGAAAGTTATAATAGCTTTTAGCAGAGAAAAAATGACAGAAGATTCCATTGTTGGAGTATTCTAAATGCAGTAGGAGTAGAGACTAGAAAGGGGAAAGTGAAAATCAGGGAGACCATTTCCTTAGGAGGCTATTGTATCCAAAAAGAAAAGCAGGTCTTCTGATTTAATGTCCCTTGTTCTTTTGAATATCATCAATGTAGGACAACAGAAAAAATGACTTGGAAAATAAATAGAGAGAATAAAAACTATTCTGCTCCTCTTGGATCATCTTCGACCCTTTATAAGGGTCACAGATTGTTAGAGTAAGAACTGAACTCAAGGTCATGCCCTGGTAACTTACACATGAAGTCTGTGGCTCTGGCATAGTTCAGGTAAAGCCCAAGTACCCAGTTTTGTTATCCAAGGCTAGAGGACACAATCAAAATGAATTAACTAAATAAATTTTTAAAAATGTTTCTTCCTGCTTCCTCTTCCTTCTTGCCTACTTGTCTTCATTCCTGCCTGCTTCCTTTCTCTTAAAAACAAACAAACAAACAAACAAACAAAAAACAGCAAAGAATTGACTTTAAGGAAATAAATCTTTAGGTTATATAAAGAGGATACATGTCATACATGTCATGCTCATGTTCTATTAAATGACAGAGTCAGAACCCAGAACCCAAAACCTAATCTCCTATCTAACCTCCTAGGCCAGTGGCCCCTCTGCAGCATCTTGGAATAGATTCCCCAGAATTAAGGCAGAGTCAGTAAGCTGAGAGGCCAACAATCTTCATCAGCATGTACTGAGATGAGGGCTCCACACAGATGCTGTGTCCCAACAGCCTGGTCCAGAGGCTGAGCTTCTATTGGCAGAAATGACCCCTGCTGTGGACAATCATGTCGGAGTTTTAGAAAATGCATTTCCTCTTTCACAGGGAAATTCTGAGCTAAAATTACTTTAAGCTTCAAACTCAGGGAAACATATAATTCAGTTCACTATGGAAAATTGTCTATCAGTAGATTTATGGAAAATTGTGGTGAACAGGCAACTGTTGTCAACAATGTAATTATTAAGTTGTGTCAGTGGTTAGGAAAAATTTTTACATTAAATTGGAATTCTTCCTGCCTATAATTTTCCCTTACTGGTTTTATTTTCTTCTAAACTGCATCAAATATATTCTTCAAATAAACAGGGGGAAAACCAAATCTCTGTCCTTGGACACCTTTGAAAGCCAGTCTTGGCTTGTCTTCCAGTTGAATAAAATACATCTGAGGTCAAGTCTAAGCTTGGCAAATGAGTTTGGGGGCAAATTTTTCTATCAAAATAATCCAGTTCTCATAACAACAGCTATGTTGTATAGCAAAAAGATGAATTGCTTAAGAGTTTTGCCAAGCATGTGTGGAGACAAAATCTAGACCCACAAAGCAATGACAACTAGACCAGTGCCTACTCCACTGCAACCCCTGTTCTCTAATGTCTGCCTGGAAATAGGTAGCATCTCCAGTAACTAAGAACTGTTGCACCACTGGATTATTGTTTTCAGAACAGTTTAAGCATGATGGTGACACTGACACAAACCTAATATAGTCTAGAACTGCATTGGACTAGAGGTTTGAGATTCATAAACACAAACTTCTAATGAGTTCCAAATTCCTGCTCATAACTGAAACAAGTCTCCTTCAGCTCTGTAAGTCTAGGGAATAACTTAAAATCTAAGGATTTCATTTACTTACCCTCTGAAGACCATGCATATTTTTTGTTTCCTCTTAGGAGGATGTCAAAGTCTAAAATAATCTCAAACACCTGTCATGTAAACAGGAAGAGACTTGTCTTCAACCAAAAGACAATTCATAGCAGAAATACTAAATACATCAGTAGTCGTGGGTCTCAGATTTGATAACTTTAGAGTGTAAATAAAAGGAAAGTTTTAGCCCAAAAAGTGAAACACTTGTTCACAGTTATTATGAGTTTCATCATCTCCAAATATTCAGTTCACTTGATTAACATTTGTTTTTATAGAAATACAATGACAACACTCAAATGGCCCCCAATCCATTTATTCACTCATTAGTCTAAGCATGTGACATAACTGCCCCTAACCAAGAGCAAACTGCAAGGGTGCTGCTAGTTAGGATTCAGTCAGGGATCAACAGATACCATCTTAGAGAATTACAACTAGACTTAGGATGTGGGAAGTTGAGAAACTGAGAGTAGAAGCATTTGGGGAAACTGAAGCATCACTGTTCTTCATATTTCATTAAAATATTTTCCTGAAATTTCTTTTGATTAAGTACCAGGGTCATTTTTATAATTAAAAAATCAGAGAATTAGCCTAGACACTTTAAAGGTCTTAACTAAGGAGACCTTTTCTGTAAGCACTCTGACCCTGCACTTGATTGCTGTGGTGAGTGAATACCACCCCGCAGGACCTCAAGGGAGTTTACAGGGCAGCTTTGAATTTGCTCCCTCACTGGGGTATTGCAAACATTACCAGAGGACATTTTCTAACCTGTGCTGAGTAGAGCACAGTGGGCCTGCCTGGTAGAATCCAGGCTCTAGAGAACAGTGGGAAGGGAGATCGATACCACCCCAGTCTTTAAAGGAAAACACAGAGGCCAAAAGGCCATCTTGTTTCCTGGCCAGGACTATGAGGGGAGCAAGTACTAGGCTGATCATTCAAAGAAGCTACAATAATTGTGCACAAGAGTACACAGAAGACCTATCTGGGAGTTCTCTGCCCTGTATTCTCTAGAGCTGTGGGGTCCACAGAACTCACAGGGTCTGCTTGTGAATTCAGTCCTTGGATGGGAGTTTCCTATCAGCAGCTTGCAAGATAATTGCCCCTCCCAGCCCCATATAAGCATTGGACACCACTGAGTCAGCATTTGTGGCCTACCAAAAGTGAGCATTTCAGAGAGGGGAATAGGTTCCACCACCCCAACAAAAGTCAAGTGGCTGGTACTGGCCATACCAGGACACAACATCACTACTATAAAGGAAATCGAGCATTAAAAAAAGTCATTGCGCTAAATCTAAGACAGAGAAGAAGGTCATGCCAAAATCATGGAATTAGGAATAGAATGAAAATACCTCAACATAATATAAGCATTATAGAACAAACCCATAGCCAACATATTACTCGGTGGTGAAAAACTGGAACCTTTCCTCTAAGATCTGGAGTAAGAAAATGTTGCTTTCTCTCACCACTACTATTCAACATAGTTCTGGAAGTCTTAGACCTATCAGGTAAGAAAAGCACATTAAAGAATCCAAACTCAAAAAAAAAAGAGAAATAAAACTACTATATTTGCAGATAACATAACATTATACCCAAAAAATCCTGAAGAATCCACTAAAAACTGCTGAACACAATAAATGAGTATAGTAAAGTTTAAGGATATAAAATCAACACTTAAAAATCAGAAGCATTGTTATATATAAGTAATGAGATAGAGTAAAAAGAAATTAAGAAATAAATTCCATTATCAATTCCCCAATAAATGAAATAATAATAAAACTAACAAAGAAGATGAAAGACCTCTATAATTAAAACAGTAATGCTTTAACAGAACAAACAGAAGAAGACTCAAAGATTGAAAAATATTCCATGTTCAAGGACTGGATTAACTTAATTAAAATTGATTAACTTAATTAAAAGCAATACAAATTTAATGCAATTGCCATCAAAATTCCAGAGACCTTTTTTAAAAGAAATTGAGTGAACAATACTGAATTTGTTTAGAGTAACAAAAGATCCCAAATAGTCAAAGCTGCCAGAGAATAAAAAAAGAAGAGTAGAGGAATCACACTTTCTGACTTCAAAATATATTACAAAGTGATCATTAGCAAAAAAATATGCTACTGAAACAAAACAGATGCACAGAGCAGTGAAATAAAATTGAGATCCCAGAAAAGAGCCACACCTGTATGGACAGTTAATCTTTGACAAAGGAGCCAAGGGCATATAATGAAAAAAAAATCTATTTAATAAGTGGGGTTGGGAAAACTGGACAGAGCATATGCGAAAACTAGATAATTTATTAGCACCATACACAAAACTTAACTCCAAATGAATGAAAGATCTAGAACTAAGACCCGAAACCATAATAAACTGACAAGAAAATGTGGGGTAAATTCTCCATGAACCTAAACTTAAGACACCTTCGGGGAAAAATAGCTACAGCAAAAGTAACTGAAGCAAAACTAAATAATTGGAGCTACATCAAACTAAAATGCTTCTGTACAGTGAAAGAAACCACAAAACAAAAACAAATAGGCGATCATCAAATTTGAGAGAATATTCACACAACATACATCAGAGAATTGCTTAATCTCCAGAATATATAAAGAGATTATACTTCTCAACAACAACAAAATCCACTAAAAAATGGGCAGAAGAATTGAACAGATACCTACCCAAAAAAGACACATAGGTTGTCTACAGACACACGAAAAAAAGCTCTACATCACTCATCATCAAAGAATATAAACAAAAACAAAAATGAGATACCACTTCACACCACTGAGAATGACCTATATTCAAAAATCTAAAAATAGCAAGTGTTTTAGGGGTTTGGAGAAAAAGGAAGCCCCTCCTTCAATGTTGGTGGGAATGTAAATTAGTACAACCTCTCTGGAAAACAGTTTTGAGATTTCTTTAAAAAAAATAAAGATGGAATTACTATTTGATACAGCCATCCCACTCCCAGATATAAACCCAGAGACCATAAAAATCTCTAATCAGGATAAATATTGGCACCCCTATGTTCACAGCAGCACAATTCATAATAACCTAGACATGGAAACAACCTAAATGGCCACCAACAGATGACTGGATAAAGAAGAAGTGGTATTACAGACCTCAAAGGAATCCTATGCATTATTAAAAAAGAAAAAAATGTGCCATTATAACAATCTGGATGGAACTGGAGGGGATCATGTTAAGTGAGATAAGTCAGAAAGAAAAAAAATACAGAATGGTTTCTCTCATATGTGGAATATAAGGAAACAAAACAAACCAACAGACACACCTCAACAAAATTCACAGGACACAAGACTGTGGCTTCTGGGGAATCAGAAGTGGGAGAGAAGGAGAGAGGGAACAAGAAGGTGGTAAAGGACATTAGAATTCTGGTGGTGGGTGTGGCATGCAACACCCATAGACTGAGAAGTGAATTCACTACCTTAAAATGAATATGGTTCTGAAATAAATAAATAAATAAAATAATATAATAAATAAGTAAATAAAATGTCTGATCTATGTGTACGTTTGTATATACACATGTGCATATGTATATATTAAGCATTAAACAAAAATTTTTAATGTTTCTGTTAAACTATGAGGTATTTCTAATTTCTGGAGGAAAAAAAAATTCTTTTTTCAGTCCATCCCAGGAATACCCAGGTCAGCTCGTGAGTAGGTTTAGCTGACATCTCCTTAAGGGAGTTCTAGCACTTACAGTCTTCTACCCAAAAAGTGGTAGAGAGGCTTATTGTTTCCAACTCTTCACTCCCTCTTTGCTAGAGAATAATACTTACCTTCAATTTGCCATACAACTTTGCTGAACTTCCAGTTAGAGTAAGCCCATGTCACTTGACCATTTGATCTGTCAGCAAAGGAAGCATTATTAGATCTATGGGAGTTTAAATATGCTTGCAGAGCTTGGTTTGGCTCCTTGCATATCTGCCATCAGGATGAGAAATGGATCCCACTAATAGTTATGCATCCCCCAGTGAGTCACGTAGACTAGAACCAAAGCAAACCTATAAGCCAGGAACAAAACCATCAGTTGCCAAGTCAACTCATATACTTAATACATTCATAAGTCGCAAAAGTAAGTCTCTTGCTGTCAGCTTCTAATGGCTAGTAGCATATTAAAAGTTATTTGTTATGCAGCTGTATTGCTGCAACAGCTGACTAATATACAAGATGTTGCCAAGTTAAAGCCAGCAGTATTGATAAAGTGCATTAGGAAATCCAAATTCAGATGATATGTATTTCTACACTAGTAAGTGAATGAGATAGAAATGATCTGCATATTGGCTAACTAGACAAAAGAAGCATCCAAAGAGTACATTAAATTGAGTACATTTTTTAATCTTAAACATTTCTCACAAGAAGAGAAACAGACTAAAATGTGAATGAAAACCAAAAGTGGGGATGGTGGGGTGCTCTATATTCTCTAGTCAAGTAATAAATATTAGTCAAAACACTAGACTCGATTCCTATTACAAAAAAAAAAATCTTACTGAAAATCAAACCATTTTCTTAAAACTAGTCAATTTTTCATTATTTATTCAGGAAAATTTTCAGTGTAAAATATCACAGTTCATATAGAAAATATATTCGAATTATTTCTCTAGTATTGTGATGGTAGATGTTTATTGGAAAGATTAAGATAGAAAATAGTCCCTATCTCCACCCAGTAAGTTATTGATTACTTTTTCAGCTCAAGAAAATACAATAGGTTAATATGACACCTCTAAAATGGCCAATTTAATCATGTTAGACAATTGAATAATCAACAGGAAATTCTCTAAAATAAATTCAGTGGTAAAAAAATAGCATTGATTGCCAAGACAACAGAAGAGGCTAGATCACAAAGTGATCATAGTCTCTTAGGGCCAGAAAAACAAAGGATCTAGGATCGAAGGATCTAAGGCCAAAATACAGGGATCTAGGACCATCTCCCTTTTCCTGGGGTGCAGGATACAAGGTCTTCTAATAGTTTACCAGAGACCAAGACAACTCTTAGGGGATTAGTGATTATCACCAGCTCTTTGCTGATCATTGGTACACACCTAATCCAACAACTTAACAACATCAACTGCAGACACTTCTGGAGTTTAGCAACTTGTATTTGTCTTCACTGGTCACCTGCTCTGATCCCTTTTCTATATCACAGAAGTTCACCCATTCCCTAAAGATACTCTCTTTATAGAGTTTACCTCAAAACCCCATTGTCCTTCAACAATAAACCTTAATGGCTTATTAGACCCAGGGCAGGAATGAAGCCAAGAATAATCCTTCCAGTACTATAAAGAAAGGAGAAAAAAAAGTACAAAATTTAAAATCTGTATCAAAATAATCTGATTCTCCATCTTCTGTCAAAGATATTTTAGGTCAGTGAAACCATATAACAAAACTAAGTGACAGGTATCTTCATACTTATTTTGCCATAAAAGAAATAGAGATTCAGAGAGGTTAAATAAAATGTCTCCAAATTCACACTACTAGTAAACAGTGATGCTAGAATTTGAACAAAGCATTTTTTTAAAAATAAAGTCTCATATAAATCAGACCCTTATTTTACAGCAAAAAAAAAACGTCAATAGCTGATTAGTAATCTTTACTTTTTCCTTAAGGGTTCCTGAGGATTTAGTTCTTGCTTGAGGAGACCTCCAGAGTCAGGTCTGAACTGAGATGGTCTGCACTCATTCTAGTCTTTTGTGATCACATGTGAACTGCATGGGAATTTGCAAGCCATGCCTTAGAAAGATACAAGACCCTCACTCTGCTGTTACCACGCCTGTTGCATTGCTGTCTCTCCTGTGTGTTTTCTTAAAACTAAGCAGTTGTGGTGATGGGTAAAGTTAATATTATTTTGTGAGCCTGATGGTTACCATCCTGCTGGTTGAGTGCAGTGGATTTTACAGAGGACAGTGAGGCTGATTTGGTCCCAAGCTAACTCATTGCAGAATTTTGCTGAATACATTGGCCTGTGCCTCCTACTTAAGTATGTTCTACACGTTTTCATTATAGTAAATTCAGTAGCGAAAGCATGCATTTATTACTAGATAAGGTTATATGTGTATCTCGTCCCTAATCAACCTTTAAGAGTTATGTCAGGTTGTATAACTTTTCAAAAATATTCACAAAACATTATATAATGAATATATGAGGACTTCTTTCCTGACTTCAATATTGTGTATCTTCCACAGGAGGCATCTGGATACTAAATAATCTTCTATCTTATTTTCTTTTCTAACTGCTCTGTGTCAATACTCCCTCTGCCACCTATTAGATAGTGAAGTTTTCAAGTGCAAGAAATATAACATATAGTTCATGAATCACTTTTAGCAGTGACTAGCCCTAAACTTGACATTTACCATGTACTCAGTTGGGACTTCTTAAATGAATAAAGCATAATTAAGATTTTTTAACATGTAATGGAATATTTTCATACATCTATAATTTAAAAAATATTTTCAATTGAAATTGAAATGATACAGTAAGTCTAATTAAACTGAGTTCTGAAAAAGGTTACTTACTTGAAATATTTAACCCTAATAAAAAGGTCCTATCAAATGAAATTAAATAAATTATTAGATATACAAAAGAGTCAAAAAGAAAGGTTCTATCATCAGCATTGATATGCAGTTCCCAAAGCATATTAATTTTGATTTGATTAAACTCAGTTTTGTGGTCAAATTAGAAAATCTGTCTCCAAAAAATATGACATTTTCTTCCCTAGTTGGTAGAGTAGAGTTGAAGTCAACACATTCATTTCTGTTTAACAACTTACAACATACTGTACATTTACACAGCAGTGTTTACTTGCAATCAACATCTCTGACATCAGTACATCTATGAAGTGGGTGTTTGTTAGAGCAACAACTTCCACAAAGATAGTACTAAGAAACTGAATTTCTATATCATGTTCTGAAACAACAAGGCTTTTAAAAAAAATAGAGTGGTGGGTTCTTTTTAAAATCACCTAGAATTATTTACAGCTGTGCCAAGAAAAGTCTTTTACTTCACTCTTAAAGATGATATTCACAGCAGGATGATTATTGGAAGAAAATAAAAAGATCATCTAAGTATCCTTTATCATTATCAGGTACCCTAGCCAATTTTTCTAGTCATTCTTTAAAATTCCCAAAGTGAGTTTTTAGAATCTATTAGTAACCAAAACAGAATGTTGCTAGGAAATAGAAATAGAATTATTTCATTAAATGTTCTAATATATAAGATCATATGGAAGCAACAATATAATTTACCTGTGTTACAAAGAATTTAAAAAATTGTCTTCATTGATTACTTTAGAAATAGAAGAGACAAAGCTTGAATAGTTTACCTATAATCCTAAATTTTCTCAGGCATAAATTGGAAAATATTATTTTCTCTAGAAATGATACTTTACTATTTAAATGATTACTAAAGGTTTCTTCTGAGCAAATTAAATAAATATGTGCAAATATCTTTATTAACATAAAGAAGTTAAAATCCAGGTATAGTAAAATTATAATTATAAAAGGAAAATATCTCATACACTCAGCAATACAGAAAAGTATTTCTAAAAGCATTTCCAAAGGCACTCGTACTGCAATTATATGATATGCTTGTTAAAAATTAATAGCAATACCTTTTAAGTAAAAAAGAGGAAATTAAGCTTTAAAAAACAGAAAACTATAGACACAGAATTTGGGGGCAGTTATGTGTTAAATCAAGCACTCTTACACATCTCAATATCTTCTGGGAGGATTGCTTTATTATGAATTTGTAGTTGCTACTGGTGATGATAACGAAATTGAGTAAATGCGCTGATTGAATGCGGTTAGGTTGGTTAACAAAAAATAGGAAATGCATATTTATGTCCCCCAATATGTTTTAAAAATAAACATTAACATGTAAGAGTGAACTTCAGTAATCTTAGAGATATATGTAAGCAAAATTCATTATTATAACACTAGAAAAATCAAATGTTGGTTTCATCATGGGTATTGCAAATTAACTTTCAAAACTATAATAACAAGGGGTAGAGGGTACTTTGTGGTGATTATGAAGACTTATGTTCTTAGATCCCATAATAGCT
Source organism: Solenodon paradoxus (assembly GCA_004363575.1). NCBI lineage: Eukaryota > Metazoa > Chordata > Mammalia > Eulipotyphla > Solenodontidae > Solenodon > Solenodon paradoxus. The sequence continues at coordinate 1,559,704 of RJWH01000034.1, forward strand.
GAATATAAATAAATATAATATACATGTGTATTAGGTTATTAAAATGGAATAGCTAAACATGAAATAAATAGAATTATGGAAAAGTAAGTAAATTTTCAAAAAGATTATAATACCATTGTTTTAGGGATTTTTGAGGAAACTGTTTTAAAGCAGACAATAAGCCTGTAGTAGCAAGACAGAATTTTCTTGTTTAAGAACTTAAAATAAATTCAAAAACTAACTCCAAATATGCTTTGAGAAATATAGCAATAGAAACATTGTTGGAATAAGTTACTAAAGAAAACTCGGAAGCAAATAATGAAATATCGATGTATATATTCTAGGAAGTATGTTTCAGAATAATTTGTGACACATTTGTTATAAAATAAAATACAAATAAGAAACTTAATTTACTTTTTTCATCCTTGAAAATACTTAATTTTGGTTTAAAAATGCAAATCTGTCATAAAATTGTTTTCACTATTCCAAGATTTTTCAGTCCTTAGTGAGACTCTCAGTATATAACACAGAATTGTGAACTTCTGAAATTCTCCTCTTCAAGAAAGTCTAAGAAAAAATAATGTCTGAAAATTTTAGTTTTTCACATCTGCCAGGTGATTACAATATGTCCTTCTGGGATATACTTCTACTTCTGGGCCAAATGAGTATAAGTAACTATAATTATCATAGCATCTAAATTTTAATTAATTAAGCAAAAATTGTCTCTGAAACAAAATTTAAATCTTATGAGCCCTATGAGTGTCCAAGTGCACAATCTTGAGACAGTTTCTATGTCACAACCCAATTCTAGCAGTTGGGAGATGGAAGCAGAGGTCCAGAAAGGTAACGAGAGTATAAAGAACTGGGAGAAAAGGGCAAACATTACATACACAAAAACAAAGAAATAAGGATGACAGTAAATTTCACTTAGGAAAACAATGCAAACAAGAAGATAATATAGCGGTATCTTCAAATCCATGAAAGGAAAAGAAACTATCAAGTACAGAAATCTATAATCATCAAAACAATTATTTTTCAAAAGTAAATACTTGTTTAGTTAAAAAAAAAGAAAAAGAAGGATTCATTACCAACAGACGTGAACTAAAACAAATGCTAAAAGAAGATCTTAAGGTTGAAGAAACATGGCATGGAAACATGATGGAAAAACGGCTCTATAATGGAATTTAACAAGAGTACTACTGCAGTTTGAACAGGGTGATTCCTTGATGGGAGTGGAATAGTAGAGGAGGTCTGTCCTGTTTATCACAAGAGATTTATCATTATCTCTGGTCTCAATCCTAAGGAAACCAATAACTTGAGCAATACCCAAAAAATGACAATCAAAAATGCTTCTTGATGCTGCCAAGTGTCAGCTGGTGGACAAAATGAACTTTTGTTCAGAATTACTAATACACATAAAAAAAAAAAAAAAAAAACAGGATGGTAATTACATGAATATGATAATTACATTAGTAAATATATATGATCTTTTATTATTTGATTTTTAGTGGTAGAGTACTATTAGAAATTTCGTGGTGCGTGTGATGTGTTATTATATATTTGGTGACAACTGAATCTTCACACCTAAAACTCATATTACATTGAAAATCAAAGCTACCTCACTAAAAAAATAAAATTAAAATACAACCGTTCAAAATAAGACAACTGTGTAATAAAAGTAATATTTTTATAACATGTATTTGAAACATATAAGAAGATTATGAAAACCAAAAAGATGGGAATAAAAATATGTTATAAGGTTCTTATACTATATAAGAATTGGCATAATATTACTTGAAGGAAGGTTGAAAAGTTGAAGATGTGTCTATAAACCTTAAAGTAACCACAAAAATAACACAGAAAGGACTTTTAATTAATAAACAACGAAGGATATAAAATAGAATCATCAAAAAATATTCACTTCATCAAAGAGAATGTAAAACAAAAGCAAGGAAGCAAAAATGAGATGGTGACAGAAAAAGAAACAACAATTTAATAAATTTAATCTAACTGTATTATCATTACATTGAAATATCTAAATAGTCCAATTCAAAGACAGAGTTCCAGACCCAGTGTAAAAAGCACTATCCTACTCTGCGTTACCTACAGGAAATTCACTTTATTATAAATACACAAATAGATTAACAGTACAAGTATATAAAAAGTTATACTATGTCAAAACTAGCACAAAAATAAAAGGGGATTAGAGAGAAAAGGGATATTCCAATAATACCTTTCAGTGTTTATATTAGGGGCATAGAATTAAAAAATAGTATGACTCTTCACATCATTATGCTAAAAACAATAACAATACTAATGCTACCTGTAACTGTCACATTCAAGCTTGATAAGATGTTTGCCCTTGTCACTCTTGGATTGTCAGAAATATCACAGTACAGTGAAAGCTCAGTAAAATCTGTCAACTCGATAATAGCCATGTTAATTGTATCACATAATTTATCAAGTATTATCAGTAGGGCAACATACTAGGTGCTTTAAATGTATCAACTATCTGTGAATACATAACTACTGTAGAGTCCACTATCTTTCTAGAACACAATTTTAAATTAATTTAAAAACCATTTTTATATAACTCTTTGTTTCAACTGTATTTGATAATATGTTCTGGAAAAAAAAAAAACACACACTTAAGAAATCAAGAACAACACTAATTCACCACCACAGCCACCACCATCATCATCATCAGAACACCATGACACAGACAAGTCAAGACAAGCCACCCCACACAGGCCATTTTGGGAATTTCACGAGGAAATTCTGTAGTCTCAGCCTTCTCTCATACTTACGTTTGGAATGTGAGCAATTAACATCAAAGGAGGAAGCACGTCAGTTTTAAACTTGCCTTTTTACAAATGAACAAGTAATGCAGCATATCCAAGCATTTAGAGTGTTAGTCATTAACTGGCAGTAAAAATGTGTGGGAGAATTTTCATTAACTTGCTTCTTTGTCAGTCCAGAAAGAGGAGAGAACTGTGAAAATAAAGATGCTGAAAGATGTTTTTTTAAAGAGACAATGGTAACTGCCCAGGTGTTGCTGAGCAGTATTTAGTCACTTATGAGACTGCTAACAGAATATAATTTTTAGAAAAAATGACTATTTATTGAGTCAAATGTGTAAGTGCTTTTATATTTCTCCTTACTGTGTATCTCACTAAGAGAAATTACATTGTTGCTAGCAACTATGAAAAAGGCAAACTTTAACCTCAAGAGAGCAAGGCTTTGCCCGTGTGCTCCTCTTTGCATCCCAGTACATAGAATGTGTCTGAGTGGCCATAGGGTGGGCAGCAGGAAACCTGTGTTGAATGGATAGGTAAATGAAATGCAGTTATTGCTTTGCAAACCTACTCCTTAGCCCCTGAACGTTACCAGAGGAGGTCACAAGCAAGTCCATTTTATCTCACATTTTATCCTCTGACTGCCCCATTCTTGACTGCTCGCCATGTTGGTCCCTAGTGAATTCTTGTCAACTTTTGTTCTCTTTACTCCCTCATCCAACCCAGAAGAGCTTGACCTCACAATTACTGAACACACAGAGGCAATCCAACAAGAATTTTTCACATTTTCTCTTCAGAACTGTTATCTTCTACCCTTTGCCTAGAGAGGGACCACATTCATGTAGTCTGAGACAAAAGTAGTAATCAAGACCCATATCCCAGTTTTTCTAATATTTAAAAGGTTTTAATATATCCAGCTACTGAAATCAGTATGCTCCATCCACCTGCCTTGACAATGACACATTCTTAATGATTTGAGAGGCCAAGTTGAAACACAGAACATGTAGACTCTTCAACATTTTGTAAGGAAACCTGGCAGCAGCAGATCACCCAGGGACCCAGATATAATCCAGAGCTGGTCGTCTTCTTCTCTTTACTCAAACTCCATCCAGAACTTCACATAGCCTTGTGTGTGCACTTATGAACATACAGCCTGTACTTTCACCCACATACCCCAAAAAGAAAATCTTATAGCCATCTTAGCCATGAGAAAGAAGGAATTATTTAATTTGCGACAACATGAATAAACCCTGAGGGCATTATGCTTAGTGAAATTAGCCAGCAACCTTACCAATGACAACAGACTGGGGCAAAACATCCATGTGAGCACTGGGCTCAGTCTGGAGCACAGTTTAGCAGCTGTGTGAATGGGCTAAGACGGCATATCCCCTTGACCCAATGATCTCCTGACTGTGGAAAGAGATGGCACCTGAAGAAGTCCAAAGCACAGCTCTCAAGCAAAAGGCTAATTTTCTGAGTCTACAGTCAATACTGCTTTATATTTCATCTCAAGAAATAATTGTTCTTACTCCTTTAGCACCCACTCTTCTGATATTGTTTTGCCTGCTGTCAACATAAATTTCACCACATGTGCATTCTTTACTTTTAAATTCAATCTCTCTCTCTGTTGCTTCTTTTCCTCATTACATGAATGTATTTCTATCTCTTTTCATTTTTAAAAAATTTAATATTATTGAATTACCTTTGATTTACAAGATGAAATAAGCCCATATGTGCAGGTTCACCATTCATCAAATAATTGACAACACACCCTGTCCACCATCAAATTACAAAAAGCCCTCCAATGATCTCCATTAGACCCCACCATCCTTTGTTCCTGCCCTCCACTCATCCCCTTCCCAACTGATAACTTCAGTTGATTGCAAATATCCAAGAGTTGGGGGTTTTTGACTGTTTCTTTGTTGTTGTTTTTTTCCCTTATATTCCACATGAGTGAGATAATTCATTGTCTGTCTTTCATTATCTTATTTCACTTGGCATAGTTTCATCCATGTTGTTGCAAATGACAGGATTTCATTGTTTTTTAGGACTATGTACATATCCCATTGTATATATGTCTTCTTTATCCATACATATGATGATGGGCGTGAGCATTTAGGTCATTTTCAGTTCTTGGCTATTATAAATAATGCAGCAACAAACATGGGAAGTGAAAATATCTTTGGAAATCATGTTTTTGCGACTTTCGGATAAATACCCAAAAGTAGGTTTGCAGATGATTTCCATTATTAATTTTTTGATGAATCTCTTTACTGCTCTCCATAAAAATTGCACCAGTTTACATTCCCACACACAGGGCAAAATGGTTCCTGTTTCTCTGCATCTTTGCCAACATTTGTTGTTTAAAGACTTTGGGATAATAGCCAACCACACAGATATAAGTAATATCTCATTGTTACTTTGATTTGCATTTCTCTAATAACAAGCAAGGAAGACAATTACACTAAATTGATTCATATGCCCATTGGCCATCTGCATGTCTTCTTTGGAGAAATATCTTTCTAATTCTTCAGCTGGCTTTTACTGGGTTGTTTGTTTTATTATTGTTGAGTGCTTTGAGTTCTTTATATATTTTGTATATTAAACCCTTGTCATGTATATAATGTGCAAATATCTTCTCCCACTTAGTAAGATGTCTTCTTGTTTTGGAATTTTTTTTTTCACTGTGCAAAAATCTTTTAGTTAGATAGTTCCATTTGTTTATATTTGTGTTTGTGTCCCTTGCCACTGGAGTTGAATCTGCAAAAACTTCTCTAAGAACATATGCCTACATTTTTTTCTAAGTAGTTTATGGTTTCCAGTCTTTCATCTAAGTATCTAATCCATTTTGAATTAATTTGTGCGTATGGTGTTAGAGAGCAGTCTAGAATCATTCTTTTGAAAATGGCTGTCCAGTTTTCCCAACATCATTTATTGAAAAGATGTTTCTTTCCCTATCATATGCTCTTGGAAACTTTGTCATAAATTACCTAACCACAGAAGTATGAGTCTATTACCTGTGACTTGGTTCTATTCCACTGATTTGTGTCTTTTTATTCCAGTACCACATAGCTTTGATCAACATCATGTTATAAAATAGCTCAAGATCTGAGAATGTGATATCTACACTTCTGTTCATTTATTCTTTATGTTTTTGCTATTCAGGCTATTCAGGGTATTTTGCTATTCTGCACAAATTTTAAAATTTGTTGTTCCATTTCCTTGAAAAATTCCAGTGGGGTTTTGATGGAGATTCCATTAACATGTATATTACTGTAAGATGACCATTTTAACAATGAAAATTCTTCCCTTCTATGAGCAGGGGGTGTCTTTCCATCTCTTTGTATCTTCCTCTATTTTTACTAACATTTTAATTTTACAGGACTTTCATATCCTTTGTTATGTATATTCCAAGGTCTTTAAATCATTTGGTTTCTATTGTAAATGGCATAGTTTTCTTGATTTCATTTTTCTCCATCATAATGTTTACATATAATAATGTCAGATTTTTGTAAATTCGTTTTATAGTCTGCCAATTTATTATATTCATTGACTAATTCTAATAGTCTTTTGATGTGGTTTTTAGGATTTTCTACATATATTATCATGTTATCTTTAAATAGTGATAGTTCTACTTCTTTCTTTCCAGTTTGGATTTCTTTTATTTCTTCTTATTTCTATTTATTTGTTCTGGCTAAGACCTCGAGTGTAATGTTGAATAGCAGTGATGAGTGTTGACAGTTTTGAATCATTCCTGATTGTAGAGGAAACTCAGTTTTTCATTTTTGAATATATGGACTTTATTATGTTGAGGTATGTTCCTTTTATCTCATTTTTTATAGCGTTTTCACAAATGGATGCTGAATCTTGCCAAATTCTTCCTTTGCATCTATTGATATGAAGATATAATGTCTTTCTGTTTTTTATTGATATGGTTTATTAAATTAATAGATCTGCAGTGTTGAACTACCCTCGCATCCCCCAAGTATATCCCATTTGGTTACAATGGATAATTCTATTGACAGGTTGTTGGATTTGCTTGGTTAATATTTTGCTGAGGATTTTTATATCTATGTTCATTAGAGATAGTGGTCTGTAATAATCTTTCTTGGTGACTATTTCTTGATTTCTTGATTTCTTTCGCTATCACTATAATGTTGACTTCATAAAGTATTTGGACATGTTCCCTGTTCTTCAACTTTTTGGAAAAGTTTGAGAATAAAATGCATTAATTCTCCAAAGTTTTGGCAAGATTCACAAGTAAAACCATCTAGTTCCAGACTGTTATTTGAGGCAAGGCTTTTCTATTACTTCCTCTATTTTCTTGCTTATGATTGGTATTTCCAGGTTTTCCCTTTCTTCTTGATTCAGTCTTGGTAGGTTGTATGTTTGCAAAAATCTGTCCATGTCCTGTGGGTTGTATAATTTATTGGCATATAGCTGTTCATAGTAGTCTCTTATGAAGCTTAGTATTTCTGAGATATCCATTGTAACTTTTCCCCTTTCATTTCTGATTCTTGCTATGAGTTTCTCTCTTTTTTCATAGTAAGCATAGCCAAAGGTTTGTCAATTTTCACTTTTCTAAAGAACAAGGATTTAGTGTAATTGATCTTCTGATTTATCTTTATGATTTCTATTTCATTTATTTCAATCTAATTTTTATTATGTCACTCCTTCTACTGACATTTTACTTCAATAATTATTTTTCTAGTTGCTTTAGATGCACGGTTAGATGGCTTAATAGGGAATTTTCTTGTCTTCAGGTGAGTGTGAATTGTCATCACTTCCTAATAATGCTTCTGCTGTATCTCATAAGTTCTGGTAGATTGTGTCTTCATTTCTCCTTTGATTTCATCTTTACCAAAGAGTCATTCAAAGTATGTTGCTTAGCCTCCTTATAATTTACCTTCTTTCCTTTTGTGACGCACTTCTCAATTTATGATATTGTGGTTAGAAAAGAGGCACCGTGTGATTTCAATCTTTGTAAATGTGTTATGTTTTCTTTTTCGACACATGATCTATCCCTGAAAATGTTCATGAGCACTTGAGGAAAATGTTAGTTCTACAGTTGTTGGATGAAGTGTTTGGTATATGACTGTTTAACACATTTCTTCTAATTTGTCATTTAAAGCTACTGTTTCCCCTCATGTTTCTGCCTGGTTGATCTGTTCATTGTAAATATGTGTTGAAGTCTCCTACTATTATTGTATTGCTTTAGATCTCTCTGTTTTGTTGTTAATAATTGATTTCCACACTTCGATGTTCCTTATTTTTCACATGTACATTATAAGAACTATGTCTTCTTGCTGAAATGACCCTTTATCTTTATAGTGTTCACCCCTGTCTTTTATTACCTTCTTTAGTTGGAAGTTTATTTTATCTGATATAAGGATGACTGTGCTCTTTTTAGTTTGTCATTTGACTATAGAATTTTCTAACCATTAACTTTGAGCTTATGCTTATCTTTCAAATGTAGATGAGTCTCATGTATGCAGCAGAAAAAATGGGTACATTTTGTAATCCACTCTATGCCTTCTGTTTGATGGTGCAATCCAGCAACATTAAATATTCATTATTGATATGAAAATGTTATTGTAATTCTGTTATTGTGCTCATTTCTTTATGGGTATGTCGCAGACAGTACCTTTATTCTTCTCTTTCTCCTAAGTGCTTTGAAAGGTTTTATATTGTCTTGATTTCGCTTGCTTATTTTCTCTTTATGAATTTATGTTTTGAGATTACCCTGGGATTTGCATAATAATTTCTATGTTTATAAGGTATAGCCTCTTTTTACTTAAAAGCAAGTTAGTCTTGAGTTCATTCTAACAGTACACATTTTTATTCTGCTCCCCACATTTTGTATTTTTGATGTCTTGCTCCTTTTAAGTGGAGTTTCTTTTCATTTTATAGAACTTTCTTTCTTTACTATTACTTGTAAGGTTGGTTTTGTGGTGATGAACTCCTTTAACTTTTGCTTGTTGTAAAACTCTTTATCATTCCTTCAATTTTAAATGATACTCCTGTGGGGTAGAGTATCCTTGGTTGGAAGTCCTTTTCTTTCAGGACTTTGAATAGATCATGTCATTCCATTCTGTCCTATAAAGTGTCAGCTGGGAAATCCACCAACAATACTATGGGAACTTCTTTATATGTAACTTTTTTTCTGTTTTTTAAAAACTGATTTTATTAAAGGAATATTGCATTACAATATTAACTAGGTTAAAGTTATATGTTTTTTAAAAACTGATTTATTAAAGGAATATTGCATTACAATATTAACTAGGTTAAAGGTATATGAGATAGTAAATTTACATCTACATGTAATAAGTTTACCACTATTTCCCCTTTTTCCTTCTCAACAATTAATCCCTATCTGCTTTTCAGAATCTCTCTTTATCTTGCACTTTTTGCATTTCAATGATGCCATGTTCTAGTATAGATCTGTTTAGGTTTCTTTTGTTTTTAACTCTTTGAGTCTCCTTAATCTGCTGTCTTCCTCAGTTTAGGGAAATTTTCAGTTATTATTTATTCAAATACTCTTTCCACCCCTTTCTCTGTCTTCTCCTTCTGTGACCCTTGTAATCAGAATATTTTTCCTCTTGAGGTTATCCCATAGATCTCCTATGCTGTCTTTATTTCTTGAAGACTTCTCTTTGATATGTTTGGCATTCTTTGTTTATTTCTATGGGTTAGGTTTCTCTGATGTGAAGACTTTGTGTTAGGATATTAAATTTCACAATATAGACCTGGGTGTAGAACTAGAATTCCAGGCTTCTCTTTAATTGTGTGAGCCCAATATCCATCAGATTTTTTGAAACTATAGAGAGAGCCCTGTGTTAAAGCCTGAGAGTCCAGCCTAAAGATTTCGAGTTGGGGTAGGAAATGAAGAGATTTTCCCAGAGTCAAAGACATGAACAACAAAGCCCAACAGAGACCCAAGAGCCATGGGCCCATATTCAGCAAGCAGTCCATAGTCTCAACAGAACCCACAGAAGAAGAGAGCAAGAAACTGGTCTTAGCAGACCACACTTCCCTGTGAAAATATGGCAGTCCTCCAGAGGAGCAGCAGTCCCAAAATGGGATGACAAACAAGCCCTGGAGCCTGGAGGTGCATGTGGAACTACATAGAAGCACCAAGCATATAGGAAGGTATACAGCAGTAGCCCCAGTTTGGCAGGAGCTGCCATTTGATCAAGTTCTTTCAATTATTTTCCCTGTGAATGGTTAGAATGGAATGCTTCTTGCCGAAAACCAGTCAACTATCTAGACAGGTACTACAGATGTGGTTTTGTGTCTGGAAGTCAGTAGAAAGGCAGCTCTGAGCACCAACAGACTGGCAGAATGTGCTAATAGTGGAAGGGGTGGATATTTCTTCCTGGGACTTTCCTTACATGGCAGCCTCCAGTTTGTACTACATGGAAATATCTTGATTTACCAGGAGGCTATGTCCTTCTTTTCTCCCTTTTCCATGGCTTTTGATTCAGTGACTAAAGCCAGTTCTCAGTTAAGGTAGCAATCACTGATGGGGAAACCCCTTCACTTCTGGGACAGTGTCCTCAGCACTGGTATCTCCTTGCAGCCCAGGGGTCTCCAAATAGGGAAGCATGATGCTGAGGCAGATGAACTTCTCCTACTGTTTACTTCAGTGTGTTACCTTTCTCTTATGAAGGATTCGGTCCCTGTTCCTTTTCAAAGGTTGCATTTGCTAAATACGTAAATACATGTATTTTGGATGTAGCTGTGAGGAGGAGTTGAGCTCAACCTCTTAACAGTCCACCATCTTGAAATCTTAAAATTGGATTACTCTCCCCCTTTAATGTTAAAGTTATTGCCTATTAATATCAGTGTTCAAATACTCAATACGCTCACTGTAGACTAAAATATAAATTCCCAAATATCCAACAATAATCCACCTCTCCCTCCCTTTCCTCTCTCTCTCTCCCTCTCTCTGTATAGGTAGCTATATATATATATATATATATATATATATATATATATATATATATATATATACATACACACACACACACACACATGTGTGTGTATATATTCAGATAAATGGAGATAGAGAGTAGATAAATAGTGAGATACAGTATTTAATAAAAAATTAACAAAATTACCTTTTCTTAAATTCAACCTTTCAAAAAATTAAACACTCGGAACTAGTGAACTTCTGCTGAATATTTCTTCCTAATAATTTGTTTTAGATCCTAAAAAGTATATGTAAATATCATGAATAATAGTGGAGACTCTGTACTTATTTTATAAATATTACAGATGTACTTATAACTAGGTCCTCCACCTCTAATCTTCAAATATTCTAAATGGACTTAGTTATGACAGTCACATCCCTTTACTCCCTTCTTGCCCATTTTGTGGTATAATTTCTTAACTAAGGTCCACAGACTCATCAAAGAATAGAAATTGAAGGTTTGTGAATTTATAAGGGAAAGATGAGATTTTTCTATAATCTTTAACTAAAACTTCAGAATTTCCCTTAATTAGGAACTAAGGTAATACATGCAACCAGTATTATCAATACCTGTGAGTTTGTCACTCATGGAATTCACTTGTAATTATATAATACTATTCATGCAGTCTTCGAATAGTATGCATACTCATCAATGTTTCATTAACCAAAGATCACATATTTCTTTATGACAAATTTATGTTTATTATTTTGTTTCAATATAATTTGTTCCCCTTGTAAATGTTAATGTTTTGTTTTATGCATTTAAAACCTACTGGAAAGACTTCTACCAGTTTCAACTGCCTATAAAGGGGTCTGTGCTACAAAAATGATTAGGGGTCCTTGTTATGAAGCTTTTGTCAAGATCCAGTCCCTAATTCTCTTCCACTGAATTATAGGGAACAGATCCTTTCTTGGTCCTAGTCAAATTAATTGAAAGAAAAGGTACAACAACTGCAATCCCCTAGCAGACAAATTCAGCACTCATCATTTCCAAGGATACAACTTCTTTATTCTCAGTAAAATAAAATCGCATTCCACTGATGCCAGATCCCCATATCACTGGATTACAGATGGGTTTCCCACCAGTCAACAAATGCAGTTGTCAGGGCTGCTGCTCTGACATTCTGATAAGGTTGGAGTCATGCCTTTAAAAAGTAGCAACATTCTTAGAGCAAATGATTGTTTCAGGATGACCTTCTGACACTGTTCACAGCAATGAAGTTATTAAGTCAATCAGATCTGAATCACAGGGTCATTCTACTTCAGTCAATAACAAGACCATTTATTTCTTGCTGTTTTTTTATATGTTAGGGTGATAGTAGTTCTATTGTGCAGTATTACTACTTTCATAGTTTCTTAGAAAGTATAAGTGATGAATAGAATATATTTCAGGTATAAAAGCATGTGTGAGCTTTGTTCAAAAAGGAAATGACAGTCTTATAATATAATGACAGCTAAGTATCCATGTTTCTTATGTTTATGTCAGCCTTAGCTGTTTTAAACTGCAAAACTCAGCATGAATTCCAATACACTGCATAAACATGATCACATTAAATGCAAAATTATTACCTATTCCTATTATACTGAGAGTACATGAAAAATAGAAAACAGGAGATATATATATATACACACACACACACACACACACATATATATATATAGTAGTCATCAAGGACTATCAGATGATCTCAAGAATTTTTATAAACAAAAAAATGTCCATGAAATCACTGGGTGTTTTGATCAAGAAAAAGGGAAAAAAAAACATAGTTACATGCCCTAGTTTCAAAATTAAATGTTGTTCCTTGCATTGCTAGTATTTATTGCCAGTTTTCATTTAATAAGCATAGGCGTGCTACTGCCTATGGTTCCTATAAACCCTGGGAGACAAAGAGCAAAGTTCTAGCAACAGGATTTAGAGACAGTCCTCTATACACTGTTCTGCTAAATATATCAGTCTATCCATTGGTAAAATAAATATTGCCTTATTCAAAATGTTGTTATGGCACAAGACACCAACAAAATAAAAAGGCAGCCTACAGAGTTGGAGGAAATACTTACAAATCATTTGTTTTATAAGGGGTTAATATCCAAATATAGAAAGAACTCATACAACTCATTAAAAAAATCAAACCAATTTAAAAAATGGGCAGAAGATCTGAATAAATTTTTCCAGATAAGAAAAATAAAGGATCAGAAAGTATATGAAAAGTTACTCAACATCACTAATGATCCAAAAATGCAGATCAAAACCACCACAATGAGATATCACCTCACATCTGTTAGAATGACTATTATTAGAAATACGCACTTATTATAAGAAATAAGCAAGGATGTAGAGAAAAGGGAATCCTTGTGTATTGTTGATAGAAATGTAAATTGGTGTAGCCACTATGAAAAACAGTATGGAGGTTCCTCAAAAAATGAAAACTAGAATTACTGTATGATATAGCAATTCTATTTCTGTGTATTTATTCAAGGAAACAAAATTACTATCTTAAAAAGACATTCATACCTCTACACTCATTGTAGCATTATTTACAAAAGCCAAGCCATGGAAACAAACTAAATTTTCATCAACAAATATCTGGATGAAGAAGATACACACACACACACACACACACACACACACACACACACACACTGACATGAATATTGTTCATCCATCGTAAATGAATTCCTGCCATTTGTAACAACATGGGTGGACCTTGAGGGCTTTATGCAAAGTGAAATAAGCCAGGAAAATGCTGCATAATCTCATTTACATGTGGAATCTAAAAAAAAAAAAAAAAGCTGAACTCGTAGATACAGAGAACAGATGGATGGTTGCCAGATGTAGGAGGTAGGATGTGGGAAAAAAAAGACAGATCAAAAATACAGATTTACAGTTATAAAATAAATAGGTACTGACATATATTGTATAACACAGTGACCATAGTTAGTAATACTATATTGCATATTTGAAAGTTGGTAAAGAGAGTAAATCTTAAAAATTCTTCTCTCAAAAATAAAACATTGTAACTATGATTTCATGATATAACTTAAGATGATGTAAAATATATTTTATGATATATATCAAATCATTATATTGCATACTTCAAATCAGTAAAACATCATATGTCAATTAAATCTTGATTTTTAAAGGTTATATAGTACCAATTTAAATAATATCTAAAGTACCCATTAGTAGCTATCTAATAAGTAATAACTGCATAGTCTCATCTCCTCTTTAAATTATATATCAAAGTGTTATAAAGCACAATGTTCAAAGAAACATCCATTATAATCAAGCTTCTTGAATGGAAAATTACTAAATAAAATGCCCCTATGTTCTATAAAAGTGTGACATGGTACTGCAGAATGCCGAGGTCTGTGGTGAGCTGAGAACTTAATCCTGGCAAACCTCAAACAAGTAGAAAATATCAAAAACTATAATCTAGACTAAATAAGTCACCAAAATATTAATATTCAGCCATTTGGCAGCCCAGTTAAAATTGATCAGAGATGCAGAGAGAAAACACATTTTCCAGCCATGAGGCTTCCTCTTCGGTGTGGAAAATTCTAAAGGTTCTTAAGAAGGAAGCGTGGTGTGGTACTGGTATTATCGTTGTCAGTATGATTTCTAAATGTTGAATCAACTTGGATCCAGGTGGTTAAGAAATCTGTTCAGGATCCACACAGGAGTATAATGCACCGAAACCTAGAATGAAGTCCAGCTTCTTAGAGTGAAAACCATTCACTTCTGTGACACCACTCTAAATATGGTAAAAACAAAATAGTAAAAATAATGAAGTACCTTCAGTACAAAAGAACATCCTTCAGAGCTGTCCATGAAAGTTTCCCTATGAAGAGACATGAATATCTTCCTAGCTATGCGTTGCACTGCAGTATGAAAATCCAAAGGGAAAAATACTGTTTGATTGCTATTTAGTTTTTGCTCTTTAATTAAAGTGTGAGTTTATTGTTTGTTGATTCAAACATTCTGCATAAAAGAAATTTGCACGAGATGGTCTAGGTTCTTTCAAAAATTTTGGTCTCCTTATTTCTAAGGTGGGATAATATATGAGAACAGACAATATATGACTATTATTGACACCTTGCTGGTAAGTTTAGATATATGAGAAGGTTAAGTGAACTTGATTCACTACTCTCTGTGGCTGTCATGTTGGAAATATTGAGTTGCAATATAAAGGTTAAAATTTAAGTCATATTCCACAGATGGACCTGAGCTACTCCCTGTAGTAAGTCATCTGACATGTGTGTCTCTCCAAAGATCTTTTAGATCTATTTGCTTGGATTTGAATAAGATGGAAACTAAAGACTGGTGAACACGAATATTCATTAGGATAGAGCATCTCTGAAGTTCAGGAGGTGACAGGTTCATGATAAGCTGGTATGTGGGAAATCTGATATTATTAATAACAGGGAAAAGAGCACAGAAGTGAGAAGACACAGAGTCAGGTTTATATGTAGTCTCTCTTTTGGAGTGGGGGGCATTCAGTGAGACTGGGGACAGATCAGAATAGTTAGAAGAGGAAGTGCATAGGAAATGAAGAGGGAGGTCACACCCCTTGTGGGTTGGAGCACAGGTCTGAGAAAAACTAACTAGGGACTACCGGTGTTTTTTTGAGTCTCAGCCCATCTTAATCAGCATTAGGACTGAATCAACCCTGAGATTCTTATTGTTATTGCAAGATGCCCTTTAGCATATAATCATGTGGAAAGAAACACTTATTAGCAGAACTAGAAAATATACAGCACATCTGAGTCGCAGTGTGTATATGTGGTTGGGGCTGGGTGCCGCGTATACATGGGTGTAGATCCTGCTTTCATTGAGGTTGAGAGTTGGGGAGTCTAGGGTTTTGTGGGCTTACTCCTTTTTGGTAGATTTAAAACATGTAGTGGGAATTTAAAATAAGGGACTAGAGACAAAAGAACAGGAAAAAAGATGAAAGTCAGTCCTCACCCATCAGTTATCTAAATAAACCAGGCTCTGAAAGAGCTTCTGAGTAGTGATGTAGGGGAGTGTGAGAACATGACCCATGTCCAACCTTGAAAGTAGACTTGGTGACTGGGCAGTGCTGAGCATGGACTTGAATGAATCAGATGGACTTTCTGAGATGATACCTGCTTCTAACTGAGATATGCAGTCCTGGAATTTTACTGCCCTTGCCTACTCACCTGTTCTTTGTTCCTGCCCACTCTCACTACCCTCCGTCTGCTATGTTCCCCTTTAAAAGACGCCCCTCCTTGCTAACGGTGCAGTTATTTTTCAGTAACTTATCTAACCCTCCACCATCAGGAGAAAAAAACATGCCTGGACAGCCATCGGGGGAGGGGGAGCATGTTTGAACCCCTACCATTGGAACCCCCCATCGTGAATACAATAAAGGCCAGGTCCTTGCACATGTGTCTTCTCATGATTTCCTTGGACTATCTACTAGGCACAGCATTACTCTACAGAACTTGAACACCAGCATAACAGGGATAAAGTGACATGACTCTTTCTCTAGCCCTGTTACTGGTCTTATGTTTGAGTTAGCCGTCTTTGAAGTGGATACTGATTGGATATGGATGGCTCAGCATCGATTTTGAGTGAGGCATTTGTATTACAAAGAAGTAAAGTGAACTCTGGGAACTTATAATACAAAAAGGAAACCTCATCCCAGGAATCAACGATTCCTGTCATGAAGTCTCCAGCTGCTGGCTACACTCAAAGTCAGGTGGCACCAGTTATATGGCTCCGGGTGTTCTGCTAGCCCGGGAAGAGGAACCCAGTCAATGAGTACAAGGTCAGAGACAGTGGTCTGGCACTCCAGATACGGGGCATCCAGTGACAGATTGTCTGGCAGGACATAGCCTGGAAGGTTAAACTTGATCACACATCAAGACAGAAGTCCCATCACATAACTTTACAAATGTATCCAGAGAATTTGTCCAACAAGCACAATCCTTTCAGAACTCATGACACATACTGGTTGCAAGTTTGCAGCCTCTAAACTATTTCCAGACCCTTTACCATTTACTTATACCCAAACTTTTTACAAAAAGAGGTCTGCATGTTACCTAACATGGCAAGGATAATTGGCTGTCTACCAAAAATTCCAGCTCCCCATTTCACAGTATATAGCTTTTACCAAGAAGCAGATGCCAAGTCAAAGATCATATTTCTTAGTCCTCTTGCCTGAAATATTATCAGATGAATGATTCTTGCCAAGCAGACTGGTGTGTGCCACCTTCTGCCATGTTGTTTAAGAAGCAAGTGTGCCTTCTGAAACAGAGGACTTGGCAGCCCTTAAGGAAGGTAGAGCTACACTATGAAAGAAGCCAAGGTTCCTCAACATCACAAGGAAGGCAATCCACAGCCCAGAATACTAGCTAAAATAATTATGTAAACAGAATATAAAATTCTGCTGTGTAAAGCCAGTGAGAAGAAAAGCAGTTGTAAAGATTTCTCTAATCACTACAATGAAATACATACCACACAATGAAAATTAGTAAATGAGAAATCAGAACAAAGGCAAAAATCTAACATTAATATGCAAAAATAGGTTTCTCAGATTGGTAGTGTTTCCATTAGCTATGAGAGAAAAAAAAATGCTAGAACAAGATTCCTCTGGTTTTCTGAGTTTCTTACCTAGATCTTCATAAAAGGGAGCCTGTGATGTAATGGACAATTAGAGTACTGGTTACAAAGTGTGTTCCAGAGTTAGAAAGTCTTGCTTCAAATACTAATTCTACAGCTTACTGACTGTGTAAACTCAGGCAAGTTAATCTTTCAAAGTTTCCATTTTCTGAACTGTGAAGTGAGGATAACAAAAATATTCCACAAGGTTGGTATGGGAATGAAATGAGATGATTCATATAAAATGCTTGAAAAAGCATATAGTGCTCATTGAGCAGAACATGCTAAATAAAGCTAAGCCATCATCAACATTGCAATTTTTTAAACCATAAGGTGGGCTATCAGAAATGATAATGAATTCTAAACCTCTGAAGTATTAGAATAACAAAACCCAGATCCTAACTGACATCACCTGACACCTGGGAGAGATTAGGCTGTGGGATGCCAATCAGATGTCATAGCTCAGAGCAGTTTTGTGGCATGTCAGAAACCGAGCCTATGCCGCACCCCCACGTATATATGGCAGGATTCCAGACTCTACCTGCTGGTATGGACAAGGCTTCTGATAATTATTTCCTGCCTTACTCTCAATTTGCTGAAAAGCCTGGATAGAACCGACCTATACCTCAGACAATAATCCTTAAAAATGAGTGGAATTAGGGAATCCAAGGCTTAACATCAATGGCTCTTCAAAGACAAGAATTGGAATTCATCTAACAATGCAGCTGATTTCCCCACAAAATCAAAATCAACAAAGTCATATCAAATCTTATTATTTGGAGCTAAATATACTTGCCACCATTCATGTGTTGAAATTCTAATTTTCATATTGATCATGCAAGGTGGGGCCTTTAGGAGTTTAGGAGGGCAGAACTTTCAGAAATGGGATTTGTGTCACTGTAGGAGAGAAATATGAGCTATCCTTGCCCTTTCCATCAGGTGAGGTTGCTATACACACACACACACACACACACACACACACACACACACACACACACACACAAAATCTATAAACCAGGAAGGGAGCTTTTTCCAGGCACCAAATCTGTCCATGCATTGATCTCAGCGTTCTCAGCCTCCAGAACTACAAAAACAAACTTTCTCGTATTATAAACCAATGATATTTGTCTATGATATTTTGGTATAGCAGCCCAATTCAGCAATTTCCTAATCTTCTCATCAGTTATCAGTTTGAGTTAGTCTTCTTTTTAAGGAAAATTAACTGGTAGTCTGAAAACCTCAGAAAACTAATCATGCACTAGAGACAGACAAGATTTCCATCCCTAGAATACATGTCCCTTTCACAGAGGTAGGTCTTACTTAGAATTCCTCCCATCTCTCAGATTCGAAGAATTAGACAATGAAAATTGCATGCACATCACACACACATACATACACACACACACTCACAAAGGTTTATACCACCTATCATCCCTCGGAATGTGATTTTCTTCATCATTTAACTGTCTTCTCTTGAAGAACAAATTATGCTTCCCTGAAATAAACGCTAATCTTTTAGTCCACTGGGAAAAGGCAACAAACAACCAAATATCCGCTCATCACAATGAGCTTAAATGAAGCGTGGATTTAAGTAGCTCTTATGTGTATAACCCATGATCTTTATTAGAGTTTACTTTGCATAATTACCTCAGGGAGTGATGATAAGCCCAGGGCTTTTTCTGAGTCTTGATTCGTTATGCGTTGCTTTGCCCAAGGAAGTAAATATAAATTGGAGGGTTTTACCAAGCTCGCTAGATTCCTTTATTACCCACCACAAAGACAAATTCACAGCATCCTGGGATCTTTTGGGTATCTGAGAACATACTCTGAGCTGAAAGAGCAATTAACAGACCATTTCTTTACTTTAGAGAAAATAGAAAGTTGCTGAGGGGGCAATTAAGATTATGACAGTTGAGTATTTACACAAATGTGCTGCCCCAAAGCTAATCTAGAGGATTCCTGAGCAGTGTCCTTAAAAGAGCGGCCACTTGGAAGAACAGTAGTCTAGAAAAGCTGAAAAAGGTAGCTACCTGAAAAAAAGTGGCTGGGACCGTGCTACACGCTGTCCTCTGAGAACATCTCCAGGAACAAGAAGACTAGCAGAGCAATGAGGGACAGTTCTCAGACAGGAAGGAATGGAAAGGGTAGGAACATCTGAGGAGATAACAGAATGTAAAAATCAGAAGCTGACCCAAATAAAGAGAATTCCCAACTATTTTCATTTTCTCAAAGAAATGCCTGCTTGGCCACCCAGAACCATCTTAGAGAGGCATGAAACCAGGCTTTAGTCTAAAACACGCTTGCACTCCTGAAAGTCCCAATCTCGCTTTCCACTAACAATTATTGCCCAGGCAAATAGGAGTTTTAGCTTCCCTGGTTCATGTACAAACAGTGAGAAAGGAGTATATCCCTCAGAGAAACAAAATACAAAATATTCATGAAATACCTCCCAGAATTTCTAGGATGCAATCACAGGATTTGTCATAAAAGAAATGTCACAGAAAAACAAGGGTTTCAATGATCAAAAGTAGCTCTCAGTGGTAAAGCAGAGCTGCCCTATTGAATACCAGCTAATTTCCAAATATGAAAGATTTCTCCATGAGGACTGAAAGAGCCAGAAAAACATAAGAGGTTATTAAATCTGATGGTTTTAAAACTGTTTCATGGAACCTGGGTGGGGGTTTCAACAGAGAAGCCCTGATGATTATCTCATTTTACATTTGGGGACTCCCAATTGGAGAAACTAAGAGATAGAGACACCAGCTACGCCATATGTGAGCCAGAGCTACAACTCAGCTCTCTTATGCTGCCTTTCCACCCCTCCTGCCACCCTTTTATCATGACATATGACTGATTTCTTCATATATTTTTTTCGTAGTTCTTTATTCAGATTTTCCCATGTTAAAAAAGTATGAGTAGAACTGTACCCAAACAGCTAATAATGATATACTATACTTACATACAAATACTCTTGAGTGTGAGTAACCAAAAGAGTCAAGAGGCTCCTGAAAATCAAACCTCAGGCACACCCAGGCATGTCCCAACTGCCTGGATATATTCAACTCTGAGAAGAAACTAAAACAAAGTCAGCCATTGACATGGCCCAGGACTAAAACGTGGCCAAATCACTGCATGATCCACTTTTCACCAAACTTGCATATTATTGCATTAATCGTTACCTGACTGACTTCTAGACTATAAGCATAGCAGATTTGAGAACTATCCCACCTTTTCTTTGTGTAGATAATCCTTGCCCATATCCAGGCAACTTGTAATAAGATTCAACAGCCACCTGAATCTGTCTTTCCAGGCTATAACCCTAAAGCCCTAAATAAACACCATTTTTTTTCCATTCTAGTTCAAACCAGGTTTCAGCTTCTTAGTTATCATAAGAGACCAGAATAGGAAGAGGAGTGAGCAAAGAACTTCACTAACATACATTCTCACCCAAGGCCAAGCTTGGCCTAATTATGTTTCCAAAACTTAAATTAATATGGAGATCACTAGAACTAAAACTACGGCAAAATTATTAAAAAGAATGTAGGTTAAAAATAGATATGAATGCATACATATATTTATCTGCTTTACTAGGCAATATGTCTTTTCTTGTTTCTTTTCTGTGTTTGCATATGTGACATTGTCAATGACTTTGAAACGTCCTCAATTCCATCTGTTCAACTATTTTCATTTTCTCAGTCCAGTGTTCTGAAATCTTCTCATAATACTCAGATTGATTTTTGACTGCCCTTCTGAAACCTGCTACAATTTCTACAGTTGTGAATCAGCCAGGGTAATGTGGCCAACAGCGTGTCATGACTCGCTGGGTGGCTTCACATTTGTTCGTCTCTAGGGTACAGAACCCAGAACATTTCTGTGTAAAAAGTGAACTCGAGGCTTTGCTGTAAATAGAGTTTCCTTCCACCAGCTTTTTTGTTTATTTTTTAAAAAACCTCAGACAAAAAAGCCTTACAGCTTCCTTTTTTTTTTTTTCTCTTTGTCTATTTCCTCTTTTTATCCCTTTACCCATGCAAATTGTTTTAAGGTATTTTCATGTGATGTCTAAGAGCATAAAGCAAGGTTGAATTAGATGACATTTGTGAAGCCACTGTGAAAGCTAGTAGCTCTTGTTGGGTTTCTTTATGATGCTGCAAGCTCCTCAAAGAAAGCTCTCAGTGCCCCGCCCCCTTGTCACTGCAGTGGTTCGTATTTGGGAGCAATAATCAGAGTCCAATTCTTTGCTCTCCTAGTGAGAAACAATGTTTGGAACTCTGCGGTTGTCTCGTAGGATTGACCACTATAATTAGCACACACTATGCAGCTCACCACCCTGTCACATGCAGATGTCCTAAAATAAGTCTCATTATTTTACATTTTTTGAACATCAACATTTATTAGCACATTGTCAGTTAATCGCTCAATTTAAATGCCTACCCACCATTTAAACCTTTTGATAAAAGATATGGCTCCAAATTCTAAAGACATCATGAAAATGGACGTTAAGTGAAACTCCTGTGTCTGCTAGTCAATTGAAGAAAAGACTCCTTTAAAGAGAAGAAAAGCAGTGATATAATTTTTCACAAGAATCGCATTCTGCTACAATTTTCTAAAGTGAGACTTTCTAAAAGCCTGCCTTGTAGGAAAGCGTACTTTATAAAAACAAAATTTCACTGACTTAACAGGCTCATCAGCCCACAGAGACATAATTATATTTTCTCTCCTTTTACTTATAATTTTTTCAGATTCTCAGATTGCTACAGCAGAACAACAGAGTTGATATATTTGAAAATGGGATTCTCATTTGATATCTTCTGATTCACTTTCATTTCCAACAACAGAAACCCAGTTTAAGACAGTGAAGCTGATGCCAGGACTTTTATTTGGATAAAATCCTGCAACAACCAATTTTGATTCTCTTATTTGATTGAGGAGTTAAAAGCCTTTATAACCATTCAAAAGAAAACTGCTTAAAATGTCTGCTACAGACCTGGTATAGTTTGATTAAAGATCACATGAAGAATGTAATAACAGCTATGAGTTGCTTTTAGGATTGAGAATAAATCTTCCCCACCTAAAGAAATGTTGCAATGTAGGTTCCTCTGTACCAGTCCACCAAAGAAGTTCTCCTCTTTTCTGGAAACCAAACAACTTGCTCATCAGCTCCATTACCCCAGGCAAGGACAAAATTGCAGTTTCAGCTGGAAGATGGAATTCAGGTGCCTTTGTGCCAACAGAGCTCAACAGAACAAGGAGCTGATGGAATTCCACTTTATATAAGAGGAATCTCAGAGTGGGGGATTTATTTATTTGTGAGTTATAAAACTCTATCAAGTTCCAGAGCTTCAGCACCTTCAAATGGAAAATGCAATCACCATGGCAGGGGTTTAGCCCATTGCGTCTTTGAAAATATGCTGGGGAAGAGACACTCCCCTTCATATTAAAATTAAAAGAGATCAAGTACCCACCAGTGAATAGGATATCAAGAACATTTCCTTTGTAACCAACTACATAATTCCACAGAATGGTTTATGGTAACCAAAATTTCCCAAATTGGCACACCAAGGTGGAGCTTGGTCAGCTGCCTCTTACCTGAACAGATCGCACATATCTCAAGGATCCAACTCACATCTCAGATCTGTAGAAAACAACCAAGATGAACAACTAAATAAAAAAAGGCTTTTTTCCTCCTCTCTCTTCCTGCCTTCCTTCCTTCTTGCCTTCATTCCTGCCTGTACCTTTCCATAAAAAAAGAATTCCTCAAATCATGGCATTTGGAAGTGAGAAACAAGCTCTATAACATCTCCTAAATGACTTGAGGTCAGTAAAAGTTAAGTTACTAGATTAAAAATTTAACAATAAGATAAAGGATATACTTAGTGAATGATCTATGCTTTTAAAACCAATCTGAAAGATCAAGTAATCTTCAGCCTTAATTAATTGCTGGACTATTTGGAAGCCAGTAATACTCTCAGTGAGCCATAACCTCTTCAGCCTTAAGCCACAAGCAATGGATACCTCTCCCTTGTTCTAAGAGTAAGACTGCAGAAAATGAATTTAACTCATGCTTTTGTCATATAAAATTGCAATTTATGAAAAGTTCAACCTGTCACTTTCTTAGGTCTGCCTCCTGATGAACATTCATTGAAAAATGATGGATACAAAACCACTGTGGGGGGGAAAAAGGAGAGATGGATACTGAAATTACATCCCCTTTAAAAAAGCTATAATAGTAGATCTAACATATTGTTCTTTTGATAATTTATTAAATTAGAAATGAAAGGAATATTAATTTCAGTAATTGTGTAACAAAGTAAAGAGATGATTGTCTTATGCTAAGGCAAGATAAAAAATATATATCATATCATGGAAAGAATTAGAAAGTATTAATATATTTTTAGACCACTGTCTGGGTAATTAATAAATATAATAAAACCACTTCATGCTCTAACAACTGATCAGGACAGCCAACATTATAATAAAAACTTAAAAAGACATTGAAATGTCACAGTTGACGAGTGTGGAAAGAACAGTTGTTCCTGTGCTGTTCTAAGCACACCTGCATACACAGATGGTAAATTGCCACCAGGAGCATGGGCTCAAAAAAAAGAAAAAAGAAAAGCATCTTTTTAAAGAATCATTAAATTTTTTAGAACATAATTTACTCCTATGTATAAAGGAGAGGAAAATATCCTCTGGGTGGGGGGAGTTACAGAGCTCAATCTTTTCTTTCCCACTATAAAAATATATATACACTGTTAATAAAGATTTCAAAAAATCAGAAAAATAGAAGGAAGGAAAAGAGTCTCTCACAAATTCACTAATCACCAAAAATTTTGGTATATGTCTTTTCTTTTTTTGTACTAATGTATTTTTAATTTCACATGATGATCAATCAAAATTAAGAAATGTTGAAAAGTGACTGGTAATCATCAAAGATTGGTGAAAAGTCTAGAATCTAAAGAAACACATAACAGTGTTATAGAAGGTACTATATATAACATCTATATACATAGTTGATACATACTCAAAGATAACATGGTTTGGGCAAAAGAAAACAAATGTGACTCTAAGAGCTCTGAAGACAATTCCAAATAAGCATTCTGAACATAATTTGAACAGCATAAGTTTAATTGGAATGCCTTATATATATCTTTCCCATGAGATGCAGAGACTTCAATGTGGTTTTGCTCCACAGGGAAATCAGCCAGCCCTTTGATTGCAGGTTACTTACCTTGGTTGTCTTCCATTATGAAAGGGGAATCGATCTGTTCTTAGTGAATGAATATCTATTCATTATATAGCTGTGCTTTTCCTGCCCACAATTCTTTTGCTAGCATCAAGAAATAATAGACTTAGAAAATGTCTTATTCCCCTCGTGTTATCCTACACACCATTGTTTCTGACAGGGAACATATTCCTTCAGCAGAAAGAGAAAGGGAATAAGCTCACATCCACAAAATATCTGACAACCCAAATAGCTGGACTGATGGACCAGTGG
This sequence comes from Solenodon paradoxus, assembly GCA_004363575.1. Lineage (NCBI taxonomy): Eukaryota > Metazoa > Chordata > Mammalia > Eulipotyphla > Solenodontidae > Solenodon > Solenodon paradoxus. The sequence continues at coordinate 1,584,567 of RJWH01000034.1, forward strand.
ACCAGTTCACTGAAGACTCAGTGATATGGCCAACTGAGTCACCTTGTGGGCTGCAGACTCTGGAAAGTTGGGCTCTTTAGAAAGCTGATTCTGACAAGGAGATTAGCAGCAGGCAGTCTTGAAATCAATGCCTGTGGAAGACGTGGAAAGAAGCAGGATTAAACAGAGACAAAGTTCACCTGCACTACAGGACAAGGAAGAATCAGCTAGCCCCATGAGGAATGCAGATTGTTCAGTGTTGGCACAAGAGGATTAGAACTTTATAGCACACATTAACCAGTCATTCAATGCAGTAGACCCCAGGGAAGGGATGTAACCTTGTGTAGATAGTTCTCTTTGGCTGAAGCATCCTTATAGGAGCTGAAGCTAAAGCTTTTCTGCTGATAGCAGTCCTAGCAGATAGAGGAATGAGTATTTTATTCCTCAGGTTGGCTGGAGGGAAATATATCACAATAATCACTTTAAGTGGGATTCTAAAAATTCAACCAACAAACAATACATAGCTTTTGAGAACCATATAGTAGAAATAGAGTGATTCACTTTACTATTATCCCTAATACTCTACTTGCAAAGTGTTCCGACATCTTTGTACTCTGCTGTTGATTATATTGATTTCCAAGAAAATTTTAACTAGATTCTGAGACAGCTACCCAGCCACCTTTGATTTTTGTGCCACTGAATTGATAAAGAATAAAGCTTCTGTATTTATAGGTCAATTGATCCTGATCATTAAGTTGTGTTGCTTCTATATAATGGAGAGAGTGGGAAGCATATATTGAGTCCATTAATTAAAAATCCAATGAATAAAATTTAATGGGACATTCTAGTAACCAAATGCAGGAAAGACTATTCATGGCACCAGTCCTTCAGGAATTAAGTCATTCTACCAGATAAAGAAGTCCAACCAGCTGAGGTACTGGTATGGGAGAAAAAAGCATGAAATGGATATTAGAAGACAGAAGTCATAAATAGCAACTACATCCAGATGACTATCTCTGAACAAATGAAGTGATATATATTTTTCCTTAATTACTGAATATACCCACGTGTATTATTTTCCCCTTCTATGTCTAATGTTATATATCCTTAGTAATTAGCCTTATACTTCAATATTTAGTTATCATATATCAATGGGAATCATAATTAATCTAGGAAAACATTAAACATCATCCAAAGAAGCACACAGGTAGAATATAAACCTCCTATGCATAAAGCTTCTGAAAAAAACAATGCTATTTATCAGAAAGCCATCTTATTGAGCATGATTCTCACAGAAGTGTTGAAAGGTAGATTTACTATGTGTTAGACACTAAGTCTATATTGAGCTCAAACAACTTAAAAATGCAAATTTCTGTCCACAGTCTAAGACACAGAAAATTCACACTATACATCCTCTTTCCTTCCCTTCCTGTCTCCCTCCTCCTTGTAACTTTCATTCCCTTTCACCATTTGTAAAAGGAGAACAATCCTGAACATTCACTTTGCTTGGTTCCAGTCATGACATACATTCCTCCTATTTCTTTATTCACTCAAATTGTCCTCTGCTACTCACCTTGCTGGTTGAGCCCTCTCTTTTTCTCCATCTTTACTCCCTACATCAGCATTATCAACAGTACATGGAATATATGAGCAATTAATAAAGAGGTTTCACAAATTCTTATCTTTAACTGAAGTTAGGCCTTTATTCTGAAGGCTAGACCTATATATCCAACATTGTACTCAACATAAAATCTCCAATGTCTCCAGACATATTTTCAAGATCAAATTCACTATTCCCCAAACTCAGTGCTCAACACATTGAATGGCACCACTATCATTCAGTTTTTCAAGGAAGAAACCTAGAATTTATCTCAATTGTTTTCCTGGCATCCTTAGCTATTGTGGCTCATTCAGTTGATTTCAGTTCTTAGTTTCCTAGATTTGTGCCACCAAACTATTTCAAAGTAACAGGAATAACTCTGTGCTTAAGAAAAGATCTTTAAGTACAATAATAAATGAACTCCACAATGCCTTTCTTACCTCTTTATAATCTATTCTCAGAAGCAAGAAGCATCTTTTCAAAATGCAAATCTGATTTTATGACTTAAAGTTCTTCAGCAAACTTCACTGCTCTTAGGCTTAAGCCCAACATCATTATCATGAAGCTTGAGGCTTTTTCAGGTCTGGACCCTGCTCGTCATATTCTTCCCAGGACCACAGGCACATTGGCTTTCTCTCAAATCCTCAAGCATTAATACTACTTTCTGCCACAGGGCCTCTGTATACTCTGCTTTCATGTCTAGAACAAGTCTGCACATACACACATGCACATATATACACACAAAAACATTCGCACTCACATGTGTACACAATGAAAATGCATACAATTAACTCCAAATTAGGCTAATCTAATTCATGATTAGCAACTATCTCAGAGGAGTCTTTCCCTAAGTCCTAGCCAAGATTTAAATGCTTTATTATAGTCTCTTACAAATATGTTGATTTCCTTCATAGTTTTAATTAAATAATCATTTCTATTGTTATCTTATTTAATTCTGTTCTCCCTCACTGGACTGTAAGCACCACAAAGGCAAGGCCATGACAATTTTGTTTATTTTATCTTCATTGTCTCTCTTAGTGCCTCACACAGAGACACAGAGGTAGTACTTTCTAAAGGTCTGTTGAATAAAAAAGGAAAAAAAGGTTTACATTCTGTTTTGAGAGTATCCTAACATGAAAATAAAATGATTTAAAATTTATAAATCTCTTTTACATACATAATATCATTTTACCTACAAAAGAGCCTATAGGACAAACTAGTTACAATACTTTGCTGCTTTATATATATGATAGATCATAAATAGACAGATCTGTTCCTTGCACTGACAGTTTCCCTTGTCTTCCTAATTCATGCACAGCATTTATATTCTATGACCAAATATACCTGAAAAACCTCATGAACTTATGGGAAAAACAGAGGCCGATAGGCTAGTCAAAACCTATGTGACTCTAACCAGAAGACAAGCAATACAATAATAATCCTAATAATCCCGCTAGTACAGTCCATTGATTAGTCCATTGACATTTACTCCTAAAATCAGTCCATACTTTCTTTGTGCTTCCTACTTTGAGATGTCCCTCTTAGAAAATTCATTTCTTTACTTTTTCTCTTTTCTTTGCTTTTTTCTTTCTTTCTTTTCTTTCTTTCTTTCTTAAAGGAAAGGTACAGGCAGGAATGAAAGCAAGTATTTAAGCAGGATGGACCAGAGAATAAAAAGAAACATTTTATTTAGCTATTCACCTCGGTTGTTTACCCCAGTCCTGGGCTGCAAATCAGGTCCTTGGAATGTATATAAACTGCATTTGTAGCGGGGTGGTGGACCCAACTAGCTACTCCATCAGGACTCATTTCTAACAGAGGTCAATTACATGAAAATAAAAAGATCAATCCAGGGATAGTCTTCGCCATTAACTTATTTTACATGCAAAATACATTCTCAGTTATTGCTTTTGCATCTGCAGCTTCCCCTGTAAGAATCATCCTGTTTCTTGAAGTCATTAAACTAGAAAGGAATTTTCTTCCAGGAAAGGAAGACACTTTGGTAGTATTTTTTATTTTTTAAGACCTTCCTAGCCACTAAGCTTGCAATTTAATTGAGAAAAAGTGTACATTAATAGCTATAAAATACTAACATGCTGGAACATATCATACCTTCCATGTTATACTGACATCAACCCCCCTATTTACCAGTTGCATGTGATTTAATCCACATAAAGAAATATGCATTCACCAGGACATATTGTATACTGCTCATTTCATTTACTATCTTTCTGAGTTGAACGGAATTATCAAGTTATTTCATTACTGAAATTTTAAATCATTATTTAAAAAGTTCAACTTACTATTTGTATAAAGAAGTTCATACTCTAGCAACTATAAACCTACATTGCCTATCAATATACTTCATAAATGACAGACAAGTATAAATTTTTTATCAAAAAAGAAGACATTAAGTTGTTGAATTTTTTTTTACTTCAAAAGTCCAGGGTTGTTTTCTGAGAGCTACACATACAACTCCACAGACATAAAACAAACCCAGTAGAGTAAGCTTATCTGTATTACAACCTAACAGACCCCCATTTCTACCTTAATGCAATTTACAAATTGGGCATCTTCAGAACAATGGCATATGTTACAAATTGAGTTTAACTGAGGTGTTTTACAATTTAGAGCTGTCATGATGCTGACATATGAGAAAAATCACACCAGCTAAAACATATCCTTATGACCACAATGCCAAACACACTGGAGGTCAAAAATCTTTCTGCAAGATATTGTCATATTCTCAGACATTTTATCTGACAATATGACATATCCTTGAAGAAAATAGGAAGCATTTTGCTGTGCTTATACCATTGACATGGTGTGAGATACTCTAAATGGAATACCATTTTCTAAGGTCCTCAAAAAAGAAAATACAATTTTCCCAAAATTATTCTTTAAATAAAGCAGAATAAAAAGGATTCTGAAATGAAACAAATTCACTTTCCTCTTCCTGTAACCACACTATCTACAAAATAAATTTGCTTATATATTGTATAGTCACATGACAATTTGTAGGAAGTTAGTAAATTTAAAGCTTCTAATCTTCCCTATTCAACTACAAAATAACAATAGGAATGTTTGAAATAAACAAAAAAATGCAGTTACTAATTAGCTTCAAAAACACAGTGCCATTGTGAAATTCTGCACTCCATGGCTCTGAAAGACAGCATGAAGGGTCACCATCAGAACGGAAAAGAATCTTATAAGGAGAGAGACACCGATGGACAGACAGATGCTGTCTAGGTGATAAGGATCTTAGAAAGAACAAGAATAGAAGATTACTGACTAGAAGGCCTGGGAAGAGGGAAGTGAGTATACGTCACAGAATGGACACAAAGTGAAAGTGCTCATATTATATTTGTGTAGATCTTAATACTCACTATAGCTCATCTACAAAAAAGTAGACAGGGAAACATCCCGTGGATATCAATCATCACATTTTCACTGCCATGCCAAATTAAATCACCAAGACCACACTAAAGTGTCCTTAGTTGTGTGAGTAGAGCAATAGATGGGGTCAAAAACATGGGGTTTCTTGCCAACATTGTTTATTGTTTGGTACTGTAACAGCTGAGGGTCCTATCTGACAACAGTAAGGCAGCAATAAGGAGATTCTGGAACTATCACCCAGTTATCTATTAGCAAGATGATTATCCTAAACTCCGCTCATCATGGAGAGTACTTAGTCTACATTGCAATAAAGACAACTATTCCATAGCAACAGCATCATGAGTTTATGACATTAGTTTACTGGTATGCCATTATGGTTGTTACAGTGGTATTATTCCAATTAGCTTTGCTTCTATCAAAGCCTGCATTTCATGACTTAAAAAATAAAAAAGTGAGGTCATCAGCTGATGTCCGTGATATATCCGGTTATTTCTACGTGTCATCATGTAAAAGCAGGGGATTCTCCAGAACAATACACAGGCTTCATGGAGACTCAGTTGCAGCATCGGTTGGAGACAACACCTTGCACAGTAACCATATGGTGCAGTTTCTTGTAGAGACGGAAGTCATGGGTCTGTTAGGAGTGTGCAACTTATCATTAGACACAATTACAAAGCAGTTTTGCTCCACAATATACAACTTCAGGTTTTACTGGCTTAGCCATCTTAGTACCCAAGAGAAGAATACTTCCAGAGAAGACCAAATTTTGGTCTTAAAGTTGAGGTTTTCATGGTTTTTATTAACATTTTAAGCATTGTGCTTTGTGAACAGCAGGAGGGTTAATGTTGTGTTTGCAGGAATTGTTCTTGATTACCAAGGTGTAATATGTTCTGCTGCACAAAGACAGTAAATAAGTGCCCCTCCTTCTTTACAAAGTCATGTTCAAGGTAAAGTTCAGGGAAGACCAAAAAACATACAAGTAAAACTACCAAGAATCCCACCATCTCAGTATTGAGATTCTGAGTTTTCCTCATTAAGCCTAATTTTTTTAAAAAAGCTTACTTAGGTGCTAGCTTTGAGAAAAAATAGATAGGAAATAGGTAGAAGAGTAAAGAAGATATAAATGAAAAATACCAGCTGTAGTCTTAGAAGCTAAATATTTTTCTTCTTTGCTCTTAATATGGACATATTTCTGTTATATTTATTAACTACTTTCCCTTCTTTCTCTTTTCCCCGACATTATATATATGTGTGTGTGTGTGTGTGTGTGTGTGTGTGTGTGCATATATACACACATATATGTGTGTATATATGTGTATATATGTGTGTATATATGTGTATATATGTATATTTATGTATATACACACATACATATATATGTATATATTATATATTTGTTATTGATGGTTAGCTTATACTTTAATCCTCAGATGATAAGATTTGATTAAACTCGAAGAGGAATAAATATCACTTAAAGACAGTGTAAAGACTAATGGGATCTCAGGTCTGACCTTTTGGGAAAGGAACTTCATATATCTGAGAACAGTTTTGAGTTAGGCAGGAACATTCTGTTGTTGCTCTTTAGAAGGTTTGTTTGCTGATGTTTCTAAAGAAAATGTATTTGAAACTTGAGGATGGAGACCTTCTCAGCACACCCGTAATTGCACACAAAACATGCCCAATCTAGTACATGGCTCATAGGAGGAGCTCAGTAAATACTGAAGGACCATCAATATAGAAGCATGGGTTGTGGCAAGGAAATTTTAGTGGAATTAACAATAGGACCTGCATTAATAAGCAAGAAGAGTAATTACAGGCTTCTGCCACAAATATAAGGTCTTACTAGCATAATATTACTACCAGTTCCACTTACCACTACATAGTAATTATTGAAACTCCCAGGTACTCAACCAATAGCTTTTCATGTTCAATTGACTGACCAATATTTGTAATATTTAAGTTATTATAGTGTGTCATCTACTCAATCACCTGATTAGAGACTTCATTAGTCTTAACATCAAGTAGTACACTTATTATTTCGAACATATAATTTAGAACTTGATGTAGCCTTCATTCAGAATTATGTATTTGTACTACTAGCTAGCCTTTATTTATATACTACTACTGATCTGCCAAACACATGTATGCCACAGAGTAAATCTTAACCCTTGACCGTGAATGTCAGCATTATCCACATTTTTAACAACTTCATTAATTCTAAGTTTTGCTAATAAATATTTTGGCAATGTATCAGCATGAACAGAGACCACAAACTATATATTTCAAAGTCATCATAAAAGAAAGGGAGGTAAGTTAAAAAGCTAAGGCAAGATTAAAGATGAGAAATTATGCAAATCTGATCAAAATAATGGCAGGTGGATAATTAGAAAGAAATTAAAAGCATTCATGAGTCAGAACTGATCAACTGAGTGACCATTTGGATATGGAGAAAGAAAAAGAAGAGTCTAGAATGACTCCCAGCTTTTTAGGTTGTGTAACTACATTCATCACAGTGCCACTAAATGAATGTGGTAAAAGGAAGTTAGTTTTGGAGAGCCTGTGCTTTAGGCATCAAAACATTCATAATTTGGTATATCATATAGACCTCTCTGACCTGGAACTAATTTGAGAGCCATCAGTGTTTAGGTAACAGTTACTGTCATGCACTTTGAAACATCTCCCAATAAATAGAATATTGAAAAAATTTTTCCCTTCCTTAACCTCTAGTCTTGTATATACATACAAAATCTATTGATCTTATCTCAAAAATCAATGAGAGTGAAAACAGGGTAGTCCAACCAGAGAGTTACAGAGGTCACCATGCTCTAGGCTTGAATAAGGATGGGATTACTCTACTCATTCCACTTTTAGGTCACAAATCACTCTGAAGACCCCATGCAGAAGTGGTGTTTGTCCAGGATCCCCACTGCCCCTCAGACTGCCACCTACTGAAAATCTTCTCCCTGCTCTGTTTAATCCAGTGCCAAAATCTGGAGACTGAGTTCAACTCCAACTTCTGCATCTTTATGATTTTCTTTCCTCTACTTTTCTCCTATTCATTGGAACCACTTACTCCCCCAGGGTCATCACTGACTCCACTGCCTGACCTTTTGAGCTCTGATTCCTTCTTATGCACACTAATGCTTCTGTTAGTCATCTTTCTTTCCTATATTATATCCAAAGGACTTTGAGCAAATACCTCTGATAGCTAGCAAAGACTGTGGAAAGATGAGGACTGAGGGTAAAATGTTATATAAGAGGAAAAAAGAAAAAAGAGGCACTAAAGGGAACTGAAAATGAACAATCTAAGGAAAAATAATCAAAGCCAAGAGTTGTCTCAGACTCTGAAAAGAAAAAAATCAGTGGATTGAGAAGCATGAGGAACTAGGAGTAGAAACTGTAGATCATTTCTCTAGAAGTTTGATTGTTCATACTAAAAGATGGAAGACAAACTGCACAATGCAGAGTCCATGAAAGTTCATGAACTTTGCTCATCATAGAATTCCTTAGAATCTACTTTTACTGCTATTTCTGCTTGTAATATGCTTGGTTATCTGGTTTCTCATTCCATGTAAAATTACAATGAACAAATAAGAAGGGAGAATACACTAAGAATAATAAATATATTACAATTTGACAAAAGAGAAAAGCTGGAGGGGCGTGGGACTGCAGACCTCAAATTGAACAACTCAGCATCATTTAGTATAGATGGAAACCACTCTAAATAAACATGCCCAGAGAAAAACCATTGCATTTCAGCATAATACCATAAATGCAAATCTCAAGATGAATCTTAATTGTAAGAAAATGTTAAACATTGTTCAATTGATTGAATTTCAAAAGACTATAAAGGAAAAAGATTTTTACCTAAACTTTTTTCAGAAGTTTGAATCCTTAAAAGAGATGAGTCTCCAGCTTCCTAAGAAATTCAGGCATATAAAACCATTCATTACTCAACAGTGCTGAGCAAATGAGAATCTCCTCAGCACAGTATAGGCATGGTAACCAGTTATCAAATGGTGAGCCTAATTCTCAGAGAGACTCAGACCAAACCATTATTAGATCATTTTAACAAAAATCATATAAGACCTTCTGATTATTATTTTATTCATTGCTGAATTTTCTATTAAATCTTTTTCTTGCATATTCAGACAACTTCTACTTCTCATTGCTATTATGAAATGTGCACCTTATATGGAATTTTTAGAGCAATGTTCTTTTATGAAATAGCCTTTATTTTTGTTGAAGTATAAGAACATAGTCCATAAATGAGGGGTTCATAAATAATGTTAAATAGTATTCCTCTGGATTCACAATTCTGAAAGCTCCCCTAGTACTAGTAATCTGTGTCCATTCACAGTGATCTAACATTCACTGGGGTCATTCCATGCCTTGGTCCCTAGTTTTAAGCGAGGTAATATTATGGTATTTCTCAAAACAACCCTATTTGTTAAAATGTTATCAATCAGACTTAACAATGTATTAGATGCAGAGAATCTGAATAATCTCTGATAATTCTACTTTCCATCAGGTACAAAGAAATGGACTTCTACTTGAAAAAATAGTCCAGCTACATATTAGGCTGGTGAATCAATGGAACTAGAAACAATGGTTTTTATCCATAATTATATATAACCATAATTATCTGAAGCTTCTTGATACAGTGCTAAACAAAAGTTTTGAGGGGAAAGTTTGTATTCAAGGAAAAGAAAGACTTAGTAAGAAAATTGAAATTATTCAGTTTTAGTTGCACAGCATAGTAAAATTAAATTGATGATTGATTTCTATTGATCTGTACTTTACAGAAAGGATTTATCTATCTCATATGCAAAGGACACCCAGAAAGGATAATCCAGGGGATGCAGGAATCACTATAACTCATACCGTAGTCATAGTTTCTACTGAAATCATCTAAAAATGGACTGTTTCAAGCTTTTGATTTGATTGTGAAATGGCTGAACACCCTGACATCCCTCTTTAAATACATTTGACTCCATTCTAGGTTGAAAGGTTAAAACTAGCTCGGAGTTACAATTCACAGAATGTTCAAAATGAGTTTCCCGGGCCCTGCTTGCAGAGCATGGGAGCAAGAGCCAAGGAAATGCTGAAAACAAGTCACTGGTGGTGAGCAGCAAAAGAAGGTTGCAGAGCACATGAGGAAGAAGGTGATGAGACCTGCAGGATGCACTGCATCAGGGAAATGAAGCTCACTTTCACTGCTCAGCCATAAACAGTTCCATTAATATTTTGACTAACCCGATAAAAGGCCTGCAACCCTGGGTATTCCGGCTTCATCTCTGCCTTCTCCAGATTCCAATCACTTTGGTGCCTTCATAAAGCTGTCCAATAAAAAAAAGTATTACCGCTAACTTCCTCTAACATATTGTACATTTCAAGGTTGCCCAGACACAGTTATGTCCTCCTGCTGTCATTTCTCAAGTGAATTACAGTGCTTCTTTCCCTCCCCTTCACTCTATTTTTGCCTCCCCCATGCTGGGTCATTCATGGCCTCAATAGTCTCTGGGTAACAATACTGCTTTCTACCAAGTACAAAGAAATAGAATTCTACATGAACAAAAAAAAGAAAAAAGAAAAAAAAAAAAAGCAGTCCAACAAGGTGTTAGGTAACTTGCAAATCAATGCAAGTAAGAGTTTTTAACCCTAATTATCGGACCCAGAAAAGAAACCATAAGCATACAAGCTTAATGAGAGGCCATACACTAAGTGATTGGAATGATGACTTGGAGAGGGCAGACCTTGTTTGGTCTGACAGTTGCCAGAAAAAAGTACAACAGTGGAAAAGGGAGCATCATAATCACCACTAACCATGTTGAAGAAATAAAAGAGTAATGGCTAAGAGTGAGTCATCTACACAGAGGTTACCATACTGGGAATAAATTGCTCAGAATCGCTTCAGTAGTGGAGCAGATGGCATTCAATAGTTCTTTGGTCCTGAACAAGTGACTGTAACTCACTGGACCTCTTTTCTCATCTTTAATATCTTATAAGACAGCTGTAAGGAATAAAAGCCAAGTTCTAAGAACACAAAACTCTTAAACTATTGCTTGACAACAATAGTATTTAGTAAGCACTGACCCATCACACCAGGCGTGTCTATGTGTTTGTGTCCGTATGTGTCTATACGTGCATAATGTCCCCACACTAAATTTAAACCATATTCTGAATGTCAAAATTCAGTTTTATTTTATTTATTTTATTTTTTCTACCACATCACTGGATTCTTTCCTCCTCTGCTTGGCATTCTGCTCTTAGTCCCAGTATTTCTGAGTAAACTTAGAACAAAATACTTTTTTTTTCTAAGACGAAGGGAAATAGACTTGGAAAAGACAAAAAAAAAAAAACCTAAAAAGAAAGTACTTATATTCTCAGCAAATAAACTCACTGTTTCTAGTCTTCTAAGATTTCCTTCATGTATAAACATTTTGACACACTAATATATGAATAAATGCTCTGAAAAATTTGAAGATCATAAATAAAATCAGAAATCTTATTTTTATAATAAAAGTAAAATCAAAGTCTCTTTGGACAATGATTCCAATACTAGTCCCATCCCTTGTTTCCAAGACACTATAAGATTATTATATATACTTGCTTTCTATTTTTTATACTTTTAAATAAATATATTAAAATATAAAAGCAAATTCTATAAACAATTTTGATAATAGGTGTATAATGGTGAGTATACTAGTTCACAGTATGCTTCTTCATTGAATGATTTCCCTTAAAGCACTTACATTCTTTAAGTTTATTCCTAGAGACAATATAGAGTTTGTTGTAAGTTTAAGTGGAATCCTTTTGTTCTATTCTATTTTCTAATGGATTATTGACAAGATAAAAGGAAGCAACTGATTTTGAAATGCTAATCTTGTATCCAACTTGTACCTTGATGTACTTTTTTTTATTATGTCTAAGAAGACAGATCATTTCTACTGCATTGTTATCTCCAGAGAAACAGGATGTCATATAATCATCTGTAGTAGTGAAAACTAGACAACTTGAGCGAGGCTCTGAAAACAAAATTCTACTACAATAAAACTGTGAAGCCCCATGAGGTTCATGATAATGGAAACTGGACTGTTAGCTCTATAGATTTATAGCCGGTCAGACGTTACACACATTAGGTGCCTGCCTCTTTTCATGTATTCCTACAAGGTAATTGCATTGAGTTTCTGTGGCTTTTTAATATCATAGCACAGTTATCATTACAGTCACTTTTCCAAGAGTCAACATTGTGTTCAGTTTTCCTGTGGTAGACTACTGTGATGAAGATGATGGTACTTGTCTTAGGCTAACTTGCAGATGTGAGAGGAGAGAAGTTCTCTAAGCAAAATTTGAAAAGTAATGCAGTGTTTTTACTGTGACTCCCATAGTAAGCAGTCAGTCAAAAAAAGGTCAAAAAAAATCAAGCAATTATTGTTGAACAGCAACACTGTACAGAACAGAGATGTCAATTTTAAAGCTCTACAGTGAAATGACTTTTCACATATGCAGATTTTCATGGCAGTCCTAATTTTCACTTTTGTTACTCCAACAAGACAAATGACTTAGTCTATATCAACTTATGCAAATGAAACCATAATGTAATTCATCTTCCCATTTCAGTTTAATTAATAGCCAGCCTGGGATATAGCAGTAGATTTATCAGTGATGATGACCAGCAACCAAAATATGCCCAAAGTGAATAAACTGCCCATTCTTTTATTCTGTCTAGTACATTTAGATAAAAAAGCTACCAGAAAGCTTGATTTCTTCTTTTCTTGCTTTTTTCCTTCCTTCCTTCTACTATTTTCATTTCTTTCATTCCAGAAATATTTCACTCAAATTAAAGGAATAATGCAACATAAAATTAACCTCCCAAGTTTATTTTATTCAAGGACTTTTATTTATTGCTTCAATAATTAATTTTATTGAAGGAAAATTGCATCTTTACATTATACTGGTTTAAGGTGTGGATCATCATAAATCAACATCTATATATAATACATTGGGTTAACCACCACCATTCCAATTCTTCCTTCACCATACAATTCATCCCATCTGCCTAATTTTGCTGACCCCAACTCACTTCCTTTCATGTAACCACTAATTTGAATATATTGATTAAAAGTATATTTTTATTTGATTTGGTTCATTTGTTCATTTGGTTTCTCTACATACCACATATAAGTGAAATAATATGACACCTGTATTTCCCCTTCTGGCTTATCTCACTAAAGACAATTCCCTCTAGGTTCATCCATATTATTACACATTACAGAATTTCATCCACTCATCTCTCTTAAACGACACTTAGATTGTTTCCAGTTTTCTGGCTATTGTAAGTAATAATACAGTGAACATGAAGATGCATATATCTCTTTCAGTTTGTGTTGCTGTGTTTTTATGGAGAACACCCAGAAACGGGATAATTGGATCATATGGAATTTCCATTCTCAATTTTTTTAGTAAATCTCCATACTGCTTTCAGTAATGAGTGTACCAATTTATATTCCCACTAACAGTGCATGGGATTTTCCTTTTCTCTGCAACTACACTAATACTTGCTTCCAGATTTTGGGATGATAGTCATTCTCAGAGGTGAGGTGGTATCAGTGTGCTTTGATTTGCATTCCTCTAACAAAGACAAGTGGAACATCTTTTCATCTATTGGCCACCTGTATGGTGTCTTTAGAAAAGCATTTGTTTTATAAACAATTATTTTTTCCTGGTTGTTGAGTTCTATGAGTTCTTTATATATAGTGAATATTAACGCATTATCAAATAGATGATGTGCAAATATCTTCTCCTATTCAGTAGGATGTGTCTTTATTTTGTTGAGTGTTTCTTTTGCTTGCAGAAGCTTTTTGGCATGACATAGTTCCCATGTTTATTCTGGATTTTATTTCCCTTGACAAGAGAGTCAAGCGCCCCACAACATCTCTTAGGACAGCATGAAAAATTGTTTTGTTTATGCTTTCTTCCATGTATTTTGTGGTTTTAGATCTCATATCCAAGTTTTTATTGCATCTTGAATTGATTTTTGTGTACGGCATTAAGTAATGATCTAGTTTCAACCTTTTGCATATGACTCCCCAGTTTTCTCAACACCGTGTATTGAAGAGCCTGTTTTTACCCCCATTGCATGCTTCTTTGTTGGACATTAGTTTTCCACAAATGTTTAAGTGTATTTCTGGGCTTTCAAGTCTGTTCCATTGATCTGTGTCTACTTTTATTCCATACTGATTTGATTAATATATCTTTGCAGTATAATTTGAAGTTCAGGTTATAACACCTCAGTTTTGGGTTCTTTTTTCTCAGGATTTGCTATTTGGATTCTTTTATAGTTTCATACAAATTTCATGATTTTTTGTTCTATTTCTATGATGAATGTCTTTGGGATTTTAATGGGGATTGCATTAAATCTGTGTATTACTTCAGGTAATATGGTGATTTTAACTATGTTAATTCTTCCAACCCCTAAGCATATCTTTCCATTTCTTCATGTCTTCTCCTCTTCCTTTTTAACAATATCTTGTTTTTAGAGTACAGGTATTTCACTTCTTTGGTCAAATCTATTCCACGGTATTTCATCCTTTTTGATGCAATTGTAAGTGGAATCGTTTTCCTGGATTCTCTTTCTGCATATTCCTTATTTGCATATAGAAATTAAACATATTTTGAATATTAATTTTGTAATGTGCCATTTTAAAGTATTTGCCTATTTTTCTAGCAGTATTTTACTGAAGTCTTTGGAGTTCACTTTTATGTTAACATATAATCTGCAATTTGTTTTACTTCTTTCCAATTTTGATACATTTTATGTCCTTTTATTATCTAATTATACTGGTCAAGACTTCTAACACTATATTAAGTAATAGTGGAAAAAGTGAACATCTGTGCCTTTTTCTTGATCTTAGAGAAAAAACTTTCAGCTTTTCCCCATTGAGATTGATGTTAGCTGTGGACTATATATAACCTTTTTTATATTGAGATGTTCTGTTTATCCTCATTTTTGGAAAGTTTTAATGTTCAGGGTGTTGAATAATAGCAAATGTTTTTTTCTGCCTCTATTGAGAAAATCGTGTAATTTGTGTCTTTTCTGGTGATGTCGTAGATTACATTCATTGATTCATATGTTAAACTACTCTTTCATCCCTGGAACAAATCCGCTTGATCAAGGTGTATGATTCTCATTAAGAGTTGTTGAATTCAATTTGCTAGCAATTTGGTGAGAATTTTTTCATCGATATTCAGCAGATACATTAACACATAATTTTATTTTTTGGTAGTGTCTTTGATTCTGGAATCACAGTAATGTTGGTGTCATAAAAAAAGTGTTTAGAAATTTGCCTTCTTCAATATTTTGGACAAGTTTGAGGCTAGGCATTAATTCTTTGAAAGTATGGTAGAATTCACTAGTGAAACCATCTGGCCTGGGATTTTTGTATTTTGGTAAATTGCTTTTATGATTGTTTCACTTTCTTGTGATCAGTGTGTTCAGGTCTTCCATTTTTTTCCTGATTTAGTCTTGGAATGTTACATGTTTCTAAGAATTTGTCCATTTCTTCTGGGTCATCCGATTTGTTACCATATAAGTGTGAATAACACTCTTTTATAACCCTCTGTATTTCTGTAGCATCTGTTTTAATTTTTCCCCGTTCATTTCTGTTCTTACTTATTTGTGCTTTCTCTTTCCACTACTTTGTGAGTCTTGCTAATGGGTTGTCTACTTTGTTCATCCTTTTAAATAACCTGCTCTTGGTTTTGCTTGTTTTTATTTTTGAATAATCATTTTTATCTCTAGTCTGTTCATTTCTGCTCTAAGTTTTATTACTTCCTTCCTTGAAGTATTATTATGTGGTGGCCAACCACCTTCCTTACCTCCCATTAAGACTTATTGTTTCAAGTCAGAATAATCTGAACCTGCTCCCACCTCTTGAAAGCATCTGGAAACATGGACTTCAGAGTTCCTTAGTCTTACAGGTAAGTATCTGCTGTGGTGCAGACAGTTATATATAATTTTAAAAAAGCATTCTCTAAACTACAAGCTGGATTTTTTCATTCTAAATAATCAATACTAAAAAAAATAAAATAAATGAGTGAAAAAATACAGATTTAACATAGACCCTAAGTTTAGAAGTGGCTAGTTTTCCTTTTCAGACCTGTTTGGAAATTCTCAAATTGGCCCTTGCTAAACTGGTTTTCTCAGTCCCACACCTACTGAACTGAAGGAAATGTATAACAGGACAGTGATCTAACAGTCTGAAAACTTCTAAATATTCAAGGCAAAAATAATATGCCCTAAAGCTGCAAGTTTTTATGTTAGTCTCACTTTGAAAGGTGAAAGGCAGCATGCCCTAGCAACTTAGGCACTTAGCCAATGACTCAGGCAGCAAAGACCTCATAAAGCCCAAGGACCTGGGCTCATGACCTGGGACCAGGGAGAATACCAAAAGTAAAAGAAAGCAAATAAAGTGCTTCCACTTCTTGCTTCTTTAAAAGGAAAAAAAAAAGCTTCTTCCTCTCCCTTTCTTACAAAAGAGTGAAAAGTGAAAATTATTATGGCAGAAATTAAGGAAGTGGGTATTCCTGTGTAATAATTATGTTTCTCTGGATTGTACCCTGGCCCAGAACATCATCATAATTCCCTCTATGAAATGCAATACATATCCTTATTGTAGAGCATGAATATTCCACAATTAGAGGAAATCTGACATGAATTAAATTATACTGGTCATATTCCAGGACCTACATCCACTAATACCATCTCTTATATTCAGACAAATAACAAATTATCATTAATGAAAAGAACAATTTCCATATATCTGGTTGAAAATTATATTAAAAAATTCCTAGAAGAATGTTTCAGTAATCTCAATATCATTTTTCAGAAATAAGTGATACTTAATAGCTTTTTTCTCAGCTTAAGAAACCCAACCTATGCTTGAAACTAATATGAAATTTTAAATCAATTAAACTCAATAAAGAAAAAAAGGAACCCAAGCATTTCTCTCAAACTTACTCATTATATAAAAAATACTTTCTTCAACTATCTTTTCATTAAATTTGCTAGAAATCACAATGATATACTTTGCCGTACATGTGTCTTTAAAAAAACACATTTGACAGCATGAAAACAAAATTTATTCCTAAGAGGGATGCTGAAACATAGTAAAGGACAGAAGAATAAGTTATATCCCTTAATGGAACATCTTGATGGAATGCAGTGGGTTTAACTGTAAAGTATCCTTCACATGAAAAAAAGAAAGAATAATTCTTCTGAGTACATTGTTACAATAAATTGAAAAAAAAAGATTTAATCATTGGACTAAGAGACAGACCAAACATGCAATTTCCTTGTTACCATGAGCAGAGTTTTTGAAGTGCTTTAATCATTATCCCTATATTGAAATTTCCTTGTCATGCTCAGCTTATAACTGAAAATGTAATAATGAGTGAAAGAAGTGAGGAGAGAGAAGAACGCGAGAATAGGAACTGAACGTTCTGGCAAGCCAAACTTTTCTCAAGAGAACATTACTGTTAGGATCCAGTCTCTATGCAGAGAAAGAGTCCTTAAGATAGATTTAGTAGGGTCTTGCCAGGTTACTAGAGAGGCAACTAAGACAGTGACCACTCAGTGTCAAAGGGGACCCCAACAGCGGCTAGTGATGGCACAAGATGCAGGGGCTATGAGCTGCAGGTACCTGAGCTATCCGTTAAAGAGCAGGGACATGTCTACATAGTGATCTTCCGTCCACTCATCAGCTACTGACAGATACGCATATCTAGATGAGGACACCAGGTACCCTTGAAATAGGCAGTTCTCAGAGTGTAAATGGATTAGAGTGACTCCTCCTCTCCCAACTTCCTTCTGATAAATAACCCCTTGGAAGCAAAAGTCAGAAACAGACAAACCCCGAAATAAGTGAGGGCAGAAAGGAGAAAGCATTATATGGCTTGTATAGCACCTGGGCATGGTCTCCGCAGCTGCTCAAGCAGCTTCAGAATGGAGCAGCTGTTCATTTCTAAGGTGCTGAAGATATCTGATACACTACAGAATTTAGCCCAATCCATAAAAATCTCCTGGAGAGTTTTTGCATCACTGAATAAGGGAGGATTCTGAGAACAACTACGGGAGTTTCCAGGACTTCCAGACAATTCTATTTGTCTGTCTATATCAATTTGCATATATATCACAGATTCAGGAGAGTAAACAATTATGCAGTAAATCTCTACATGCTAAGGTGAATACGACTACTAAAAGGAAAACAGAATCTTATAGGGGCAACCATTTGTCAATATACACTCCTTTTTAATAATTTCTGTTTTAAAATTGTGCCGAATTCTCTTCCTTTGAAAAAATTCAGCCTATTAAAGGCAAAAATAAAAGCTTTGCCCTGGACAAAGACATCGAGTGACTTTTCCCAGGTTGCTTTGAGGACAGTGTTCAGTGCAGCACATGGAAATTGTCAGTAGCTTCTTGGTCCTTTTGAAAGTTGTTTCTCTGTTATTTTGCTTTACTTTTTTGTGAGGGAGAAGGGAAATGATATAAGCACTTGAGAAAAAGAGCAAGAAACACATCATCATTGTGTCAAAATTATTTAGCTGAAAAGCATGCATTACTTGTAATGTATATTCACCACACACTCTATGATGACTCAGATGTCATGACTGGAGAAAATAAACTATTGTTAATATGCATTGGCGCTCCGCCTTGCCAATTGCATTTATTGTAATTAACTGACAGATTGACAGCTACATATTGATGGATCGTACGGTGATGGTTCCCTCAGTGTTACTATGCATAGTGAGGATTCATAGTCACAGAATAAATAATTATCATATTTCAGATTGATCACATGTAGTCTTGTTTTTTTTCTTGTATCCATAAATACAATCAGTGTAGTAATATATTCTTGCACAAATTAAGAATAACTACATGAGCAGCAACCGTTTGTCCTACCTGGCTGTTTTAAAGTAGTAAAATAAGTGAGTCATCTATTCTAAGAACTAATAATGCATGACATTAAATTTTAAATAGGAAGGCATTTTTTATCACATAAAAAACATCACATTTCTACGTACTCAAATGAACTCCAAAAGGACACACTTGCTCATTCTGCACAAACTTGGGTGGCTGGTAGGAAAGGAGGGACAGATGGCAGTTGGAGTTGTATAGACTCTAGGTCAGGCTGATAGGGGCTTAAAATAATCTACCACTGTAGAGAGAGAACTGCTTTCCGCCCTCTTCTGCAAAGTTTCCTGAGGCAGAATTTCTCAGTCAGCAGAGCAAGAAGGCGATAAACAGCAAACGCAACTGAGCCTCAACCTTCAATGCTGCCATACCTTCAACTATTCCCTATAGCAGGGAAAAGCCTATGCCTACAAATTTTTCTTTGTTTTATTCCCATTACCTCATTTGCAATCCAGGCCTAAAAAACAAGCCAAGGAGCCAGACTTGGGGTCACTGGCTCTAAAACGGAGAGCGGTATCCTACCTGGCCCCCACTTTTCTAGATGTATGTTGTTTGTCTGTCTTTCTTTACGGCTCCTGTAGCCTCCATTCAGGAACCCCTTCGACCAGCCATGTGGGTCACAGCAACCACTTATTAGCAATGGACTTAGACATGCTATTCACTCAACTGTTTATTTTTCTCCTTTGTAAAATGAGAATTATATACCTCAAAGACTTGAGCTCAAGATCAGCAAATAATGTGAATGAAGTGCACTTGCATTTGAATCTGGCCCACAGGTTACTACATGAAGTATAGTTCATGTTATTACTGAAATCAAATTAGCAGAAATAAGGTTCCTTATGATTACACAGAAATTAAGATTAAACACTATCAGCCTGTTCCAAACAAAATGGTATCATTGACAGTCAATAAAGAATACAGCTTTAAACGCTTCCCTTCGACACCTATTTCAGTTTTGTCCAATTTTTCACTTCCTTTTTGCTGATCCTGAGTTTTACGTATCTTCACCAAAGAGAGCTTGGTCAGCAGGAAGGAACAGACAGACACTCCAGTGTGCCCTGGTACAGCTGTGGTTGGGTGCAGTACACATACCTCTAAGCATGGGTTTATATCTCGGAGCTGGGAGGAACAACCAAGATGAACAACTAAATAAAACAGACGTTTCCTCATCTCTTTTCCTGTCTGCACTGGCTCCCCTGCATTCCTACCTGTCCCCTTTCTTTAAAAAAAAAAAAAAAAAAAGGATATATACTCCACATTGTTACATTCAACCTTCCCATGAAGCAGAAATTGACAAATAACTGCTAATTTCACTCTGTCCTAGAATATGACATTCCTGGACCATGGATAGTCAGTGCCATATTTCCGTTACTCTAGAAATGTTATTAGCAAGGGCCTAAGCAATCAAGACATTATAGATTCTTTACAAGTTTTAACTAGAAAATATTCCAAAATCCAGTTTCATAGTCTACCTTCCTCTCCTAAGGCTGCTGGGAACTGAATATCTAACAAAGCAAACTAGTGAACGATGTTATTCTCCAGGTCAATAAACAATCAGAGACTATGTCATTTGCTGAATTGAACAAATCATTGGGAAATGGTAAAGAGGTAGTTTTTTTCTTTTTTTGTACTCTTATCAAATCCCGCAGCACACATTATAAATTGTCGAAACTCTAATTTCCTGAGATTAGCACTGATTTATAGCTAATTCATTTTCATGAATAGGTTGCAAAACTCTTGTACGTTATTTATATTGTTGGTCAATTAATTGATGTTTCCACTACTCTGATCTGATCTTCATGAAGATGCAATGTGTATAATGCCAAACCTTGCCATGGATTTGGAATTCAAAGTTTTGTTTTGAAGACAAAATAAAATGCCAGGGTGGGCAGAAGGTATTTTATCTTCTATAAAGTGGTCTATAGATTAATTAGCTGTCGCTACATATGTGAATCATGTAGTACATACACAATCCCAACTATTTCTATTTTCCTTTCTCTGAACTCTCAAATCCTGACAATACTGTAAATGGATGGCTTTGTTCACTTCAAAGTGCAGAAAGGGAAAAAAAAATCCATCAACAAATATTTCACCTGAAATAATTCTTAGCATTTTGAGTTCCAGCTGTGTTGTGTTCTCTCACATAAAAGCCGACAGAGATGCACGTCATCTCAGACAAGTCTGACAAACAAATCAGAAGGTCATGCAGCGCTTTCACCACCGCCTTTAAATACCAGTTTCAATCAGGGCCACATTTACCTGCAGTTGTCCTTCCTGAGAGCAAAAACAGCACATGTCCTTGTGCAGGTTCCATGACTTCAAATCTGGAAGAATTCAAGCAGATGATTCCGAGAATGCGTAACATTTGTGCTGTATTTCCCGTCTCCTGAAGTAGCATCTCTAATAAAGGAATGTATGATCACTGTTGCAAATCAAATATCACGACTGGCAGCATGTTTATCTCACATCAGAGATTAATATATTTTGAAGTACTTTGTAGTATCTCTATCGACTTGTCCAATGTTATCAGCAAACTTTAAGAGCTATAAGTCCATGACAACCTGCAGTGTGGGGTGGTGTGGTGTGGTGAGGTCAAGACCATTCAAGGGTCTGGCTGTGAAAATCCCCAGCAGCTCATCAACCAGCAACAAGTAATCTTCTCTGGATGTCAGATCCCAGAGGACAATTTCAAGCTTCTTTGACTTCACTCTCTGAAGCCGTAGGTAAGACACATGGTGAATAATCTATCAAAATAAATGTAAATCTAAACACGAAAGTGTTATGGGTTCTATAGCTTGTCACAACCTACACAGAAAAGCTGAACTCTCTGCTACTATGCCTCTACTTTCATAGGTGTGGTCTGAAAATGGTTTTAATAACCTTGACCTCACTACAGCCTGCCCACATTTGACTATTTGTGAGGCCAGGCTGTGAAGGTTCTAGCTTTGCCACCCAAACAACAGGAGTTCAACCTGATGGTCAAGAATCTGGTTTCTATTGGAAAGCTCATGTTTTCTCAGCTCACTCATATATAAAGTAATAGTAACAAAACGATGTCAATTTTCATAACAAAAATCTAAGGGAACAATAATTTGAAAGCTATTATGTTGAGAAAAAACACAAGGAAAATATAAATATGTTAATCATTACTAAAATGTAGGATGAATCTGGCACCTTGATGATTATTTTTAAGCCAGGAAAACATCTTTTGAGTGGGCTGACATTTTTACCTCCTCAAATTTCACTGTCCATTAAGACATGATCAACTGTTCACTGGAGTTTCATTTTCTCTCATTCTCCTTTTCTCCTCTTACTCAGCACTTCTTTGAATTAGTACTTCATTTTGAACTAATGGCCACAGTAGGCTATTAGCAGCAGCTGATACACCTCTCTCTCCCCTCATTAACTACCTTAATTCTTAAATGTCAGCCTTAAATGCAGTAATAAGAGATGGCCAGCTGGTGGGATTGTAGGAGCAAGGAGCCTTGAGACTCCCAATCTCTCTCTATACACACACACACACACACACACACACACACACACACACACACACACACACCCCTTCCCTCCCTCCCCCGCCTCAACCCAGGCTGTGATTCATCAAGTCCAGCTATTGTTTTGTTATGTCTACTTAGATGAAATCTTTCTCTGAAAAGCACCAAATATATTTACCACTTTGAACAACTATGTAATTTCTTACCAATAGCATTTAAAGAGGTGTACCAGAGGAAGCTGAACATATGTAAGGGAGTGTGGTGGGACAGCTCAGAACTCAACAAGTTAGTGTTGGGCACAGAAGAAGAAAGGTAACTATCATAGAGGTCTCAATTTTGATTAAAGATGCACATACACACAAACACACAAAGATCTGCCCAGGTAAGAGTTAGGCTCCATTCTTTACCACTATCGTTCCAGGAAAACTCATATCTGTCCCTAATAGAACCATAAAATATTATAATATCATAGTATCATGTATCATTTAAATTCACACCTCTCTCACAGAACTTCAGATGCCTTGAAGGCATAGACATTGTCTTAATTTTTTAAATATCTGCCTCAGTACTTACCATGAAGCTGACAGCAAATCAGAATCATCTCATTCCATAAAGCTACATATTTCCAGGTCCTGCTCCAGACATATTTAATTAACATTTATAGCATGAGCAGCTGTGTTACTTATAGGTCTAGGATGATTTTGATAAGCAGAATGAGTTGAGAATATTTTATTAAATAGATAATGAATAAAAGAAATAACTCCACTTACATGATCTTTATCAATTGTCTGTCCTGGGAAATGCAAAAGAATTGTGACACTTCAAAACCCCAGGGGCTCTACTCACATTGTGTGAAAGAGCTTCCGTGGAGGCAGCTGACACTGTGGCTTCTAGAAGACACACAAAGGCCCAAAGATACAAAGTATATTTAAAAAAAATTGTTGATGCCTCAAATTCTCCCGTCTTTGCAGCTTTAAAAACTCAACATTGGGGAATCAATTGGCCCAGCCCCTGTGGAAAATAATATGAAGGTTACTCAAAAAATTAAAAATAAAACTGCCATATGATCCAGCAATTCCACTTCTGTGTATATATCTGAAGGAAACAAGAACATTAACTCAGAAAGATACACAATTTCCCCCATGTTGATTGCAACATTATTTACAATAACCAAGACATGGAAGCAACCTAAGCATCCATCAACGAATAAATGAATGTTTGAAATGTGACTAATATATATAATGAAATATGATTCAATCAGAATGAAAGGAGGAAATTTGATCATATGTGACAAACTGAATGGAACTTTAAAAAATTATGTTTAACAAAATAGATCAGAGAAAAACACATATGGTATGATCTTACTTATAGGTATAATAAAAAAATAGAAGAGTCCAATCCATAGATACACAGAACAGATTTGTGGTTTTGGGGGGCAAGGACTGGGAGAAATAGATGAAGGTGGTCAAAATTCCAATTATAAACAAGCCCTGAAATGTTATATACAGCATGGTGAATATAGTTTAATAATAATATTGTATGTATACCTGAAAGTTGGTAAGAGAGATCTTAAAAGTTTTAATCACAAGAAAAAATTTTAACTGTGTGGTGATGAATGTTTACTAGACTTATTGTGGTGATCATTATATAAACATATATGTATATCTCTCACAATATAGAGAAATATTGAGTCATTATATTGTATGCATGAAATTAACATGTCAGTTTTTCTCATTTTAAAAATAATAACATTTAAAAAAGAAAACAGTACTGTGTGGCTTATGTGTGGATCAAAAGGAAATTTTTCCACACAAAAAGGAACTATCCTCTCATTTCCAATCCTCTCCTCAATAATCTGCTGCAGGATAATCAACTACTGCAGAATGCCTCTGCCTTACTGAGTCTCTAACAGTGTCCTTTCAGGGCATTGCGTCTGTTGCTGCTAAGAGTTTGTAGGTTCTAATTACCTACCTGGTTTGCTGTTTCCTTCCTGGAGGTTTATTGGGACCTCTCCTGAGAAAACTGCAATCCAGTCTCCTTCCAAACTCTATTCCCTTATGACAAGCCTCTTCCAAAGATAACAAAACAAGCACTTTACCCAAAGCACTGATGGCTTGGAAAATGGATCGCAGCTGTCATTTTGCTTGAGTAGATCAACAGTCAACTTCCAAATGTACTAATGTGTTGGAAAGAACAGTAAAAGTGGCACTAACATTCATCAAACATGGGACCATGATGCTAGGAGGAATTCTCTTCTACAGCAGGATTTGTGTTCTTCTGCAAATACATTAAGCTTTGGACAGACATTCCAAAGAGGAGAGGCCCAATACTTGTAGGACAGATTACTTGAATTGATATATTATACATGGAACTCTCCCCTCAGTTTTCCTCCAAATTTTCTACAGTTCTATTTGTCAGGCTTTGATGTACTTATTAATTACCTGGCATCAGGTTCACATACAAATTCTGATTCAGTATGTCCGAGGCCAGGTCTGAGGCTGCACGTCCATCGAGCTCCATGGTAATGCTGATACTGCCTTCCTCAGCCTACACTTTAGTACAGTCTTTGGCAAGTACTACTTTAAGAGTAAGCACTAAAGTACCGCACTATTGGCACACAATGAATTCTGGTAAATCCTCTCTGGAGCTCATAAGCGCATTGTGACGTCTAAGTACAGAATGCCTGTGCCCCACACATTCTTCTGAAGGTAATTTGAAAAACTGATGAGCTAAAAACAACTTCCCAATATCTCAGAGGGAAGTATTGCCTTCTTTGTCATTAACCTAGATGATTAAATAAATTCTAAGAGCAGATATTAGGTAATAGCTGCAAATGTAATTGTGATATGTCCAAATTCCAATTATTCCTCTGCTGGTACTGATGACTTAATATCATTGCTAAAACAGTAACTTAGAATTGCAAGAACAAATTTTAAGATACAATCCAAGGCAACCAGAATTCTGTAAGAAAATATCCAGTACCTCCAGAAAGTCACTCTGTACACTGAAGGCTCTCCAAGAGTATTAGAGCCACTCAGAGCATGTGACAGGAGGCACAGCAGAAACTCAGCACACAGCATTAGCGCAAAGTAGTTCTATGAGTCTCAGCCTTGCTCTGCCATTTTCAGTCTTCCGTCACTTGTCCCTGATTTGACATTCTTGTTTGAGTCTGTATTCATCCCCGTGTTCAAAACAACCTTAGAGAATATTATTAATACATTAGGACACACATCTGACTGGATCTCTTAAAGTTTTATTGGTGATTATCTAAACTTGAATTTGGGATAGAAAGGTGAAATAGATGTGTAGGAATTTTCCTCAAGAAGCATATTTTCTCTTTTTGTTGAGAGACTCACTCTGAGGCCATAGCACTCTAAATAAAAATTTATATAGTGGGTGTGTTTCAGATCAAAATGTAGCATGAATCAAAAAGTAATTTTGTACTAGCAAATGGAACCCAGTCAGATATGTTTCCAAATGTATTAATGTTACTTCCCTGCATAAGATAAAGTATTTCAGCCAATAGTATGGATCCGGCTTCCTCTGCCTTGGACTTAGTAAGTCCCACACTGTCCAATAGAACAGCTCAGGAAAGAGACTGATCTGCTTTGATGATTAAAAAGGAAGTGGGGAAGTTGGTATCCAGTGTCTCCCCAATGCCATCTGCACAAAGGAACCATGCCAGTTTGGTCAGTTGAACTCCAACCACAGCTAGAACCAGCCAAAACATTTGCCAGCACTGTTTCAATTCCAGTACTAAGAGCTCATATCCTGGAAATCCCAATACTGGGGGGGAAATGGGATAATTGTTCATCCTAGCTCTGAACTCCAAGTCAATTTATCTGCCCTCCTGTGCTGTGAAACACCTGTGCAGCTAAGCTATGGCTCAGAAGGTGCAATCAAATTCATATTTTGATGCTCTTGTTCTATCCCAGGGGTATATATACTTATACCTTTGAGAACATCCTCTCTAGTCAAAGAACTGGAATCAGAAAGGTAGCTGATAGCATAGGCTCTTTTTCCCCTTTGTTTTGCATGCATCATTCAGTGGATTTAGTTTTTCTTTTCTATTTGCTTTCTTAACGTCCTGAATAAACATATTGAATACAGTACAGCCATTAGGTAAGATATGGAGAATTAAAATAGTTACAAATGATTTGAAGAAACCCATTAAAAGCACTCTGGTGGTACACCCCATACTTGATATGACTTGCTTTGACACTGACTTACTCCACCATCTCACCTTGCCTCAAACATTGCCAGCACCAGTTTCAACATATCTTCAAGCCTGTCAATTTCTGTACAAGCCCACACACCTACTCATCACATCACACTCGCAGCTCATCTAGGCTCTCAGGACTTTCAGTCTCATCTCCAGGGGTCGTTAATGGCATGTCCTATCAACATCCACAAAGGACTACTAAGTCCTAGCAAAAGCAATTTATCCTCAGAAGAGGCTGTACCTAAAAAAAATACAAACTAAAGGATTAACTAGTTTATAAAATATTACAAGGGACTGCATGGTAGACGAGGAAGGAGAAGTTGTGCAGTGGTGCTCCTTTCCCTTTCTCACTAGATTCAGAGTTTATGTTCTTTCACACTTCCAACCAATCTTTACTGAGCCTCATGCTGGACAAAGAGCCATGTTCTCTGTGTACAGAAGTATGGTGATCGTCTACTTGGAGAAATATTGCAGGAAATATTTTACTGTCAAAAAATTAATGTGGTTGCTTAGAGGGAGAGAGAAACAGAAACAATTTCACATGTACAAGGCTCCCAGGGGACAATCTCGACTGCTTGACTGAGAATTCAAAGTACTAAACAAAAAAATTTAAATGATACCTTCAAGGTCATCCCTAAACACACATTGCCTTTGGAATTCTTCTCTCCAAATTCCAGGCACAGGCCGGTCCACCAGGGCCCAAGGGTCTCTCTCATTTAGTTTAGGAAATATCTAGTCTTAACATCAATCTGGGCATCTGATTTGACCTGAGAAACTCTGGTCCTCATTTTAATAAATGCCTACACCATGAGACAATAGAAAATGACAGAAAATATAATTCTAACAAGCTGTTTTCCTCTTTAGAAAAATGTCTAGGTATGAACAATATTTTGACATTCCCTCTGAGAACTACCATGTATTGATATTAACTTGTTGATCACCATTGGTTAGCTCATTTCATTTTCTTTTTCTTTTCTTTCTTCTTTCTTTGAAAGAAGGCATTTTTCTTGACCCCTCTATGCACCTAAAACTTTGCACTCTTACCAGTCTTTTCCTCCAGGAGACTGACAGTCATGCCAGGTTGAGCCCTAATAGATGGGCATGTGGTGCTGTGAACTAGCATGGACCAGTGATCATATTTTATTCCAATCCATCCATCCAAGGTCTTCCAAGCATGCACACCTGCCCATTAACTCATTCAGCCAAATCCTGAAAGAGCATTTACTTTTCACTCCCTGTCACCATGTTGTATTCACAGAGTCACACACTGAAAAGAAATAATTCACATTCTACAAAATAACACTGAGCCTCGTGGTATTGGGCCAGCCACTGGGGGTTTTCTATTTGAGCTATTCCCAAACTCTTGCGACTTTAATTCACTGGGCAGCACTGAAAACTTGTATCAGGAAGGAGAGCCCATAAGCTTCCAATAATGCCATTGGCACAGAAGCCCCCTGGCTTCTTAAGAGGAAGAGCCTGAATAAGACAATTCATTTCTCATTTTTAAATGACCACAGACTCCTTTAATGGAATACTTTCTGTTGCCAGCAAGTGAAAGAGTAATTCTTCAGCAGTAACACGGGACTTAGAGAGGTTGAAGAAATTCTCATGATGATTTGGGAACTTACTTGCTTACGTAACAGCTTATTTTATGACACATATAAAATGGGCATACATAAAAATAATTATCAAGACAAAGGTCTAAGATATTTTAGCCTTCTTTTTGCGTTTTATAACAACCTTGCTTGTCTCTTGGCTTTGTGTTTTCTGATGGGGTTTAAGAGGATGAAAAAAATTGACTTAAATATACTTGCATATTATATAAAAGCTGAATAGGCCTGACTTAGTACTCGATGTGTGTTGTAGAGCTAAGATTTTCCACCCCACACCCAAAACTTAACAGTAACTGCATACTATATTCTTCAACTTTTTATTTTGAAGGTGCTGGATATGTTATAAAGGAAATACTTAGTTCCAATGCAATTGGAATAAATAATTAGCAAAGCAGTTGTATGCTAAATTGAAAAACTGCTTCTAATTTAAAAATTAGGATACTGTCATCTCCCATTTATATTTGAAAACAAAATCAAACAATATTCATTTTTAACACATAAATCTTTCAACAGGTTGAGACCATATCATATACTTTGAGAGCAGTAGAGCATCATAGTCAGGAGCATTAAGATGGAAGTCAGAATGAGGTGAGTTAGGATCCTAGACTGGCAATTTAGTCATCTCGTGATTGAAGGAAAGTTATTTAAGCTCTTTGGGCCCCATTTTCCTCAGTTTTGAAATGATAACAGTAACATCTGCCCCACTGGTATTGTGAGGAACAAATAAAAGCAAGTACATTGACCACTTTACATGGTGGCTGCCACATATTATAAGCTTACTTTTTCATTAATATAACTTGTAAACATTTAATATGTAAAGTTCACCACATTTTTATAAGTATTTACTAAAATTTCAAACATGTAGCTTACATCAAAAATATCTTATGAATATATATCAATAACCTAATGTGTTTCAAGTACTATTCTAATCATAGAAACTTTCAAGAATAATTCAAATTTCTTGCTTTCAAAGAAATGATTATCTATACAAAGGGTTACTTGGATTATATTGAAAATGTCCCTATCAAATAAAGAAAATGAGGACCATAGATGCTTAGCTTTCCTGTTTACAACTACTTAATTACTAATTAATAGACAAAAAAGAAACAAAGAGTTACAGTTCTAAGAACTAAGAATATTGACCTGCCAAGCATTGCCCATATTCATGATAAAGTATGAAGTAGAAATAGAACTTTCAAGGAATGGAGGAGGTAGAAGAACATATTCCAACTAATAAACTCCAGTGGATAGCTCTTCCTCTCTGCAAAAACTAAGAAAATATTCTAACCTTATTCAGGGGTTTTTTAGACTGGTCAGTGCAAGTTCTATGCCATCTTTATGATCCTCATCATTTTCCCTTCTCTTTTTCTTGCTATTTATACTATTTTCTTAACTTTTTCCATGAAATAATTTTAAGCCCACAAAATAGCTAAGAAAAAAAAAGGCAAAGAATTCTCATATACTTTTCAACCATCTTCCTGTTAATATCTCACATAATGAAAACATCAAAAACTAAGAAGCTAGCATTGATTTAAATACCACTAACTATATTATAGACTTTATTAATTTTGCACTAGATTTTCTACTAATGTCTTTTTTGCTGTTTAAGGACCTAATTGGTATTGAATTAAATAGCACTTAATTGATATTGCAATCATACTACATTTAGATGTCATATTTTCTTAGTCTCTCTAATCTGTAATAATTCTTCAGCCTTTCATTATCTTTCATGTCCTTGACATTTTTAAACAGTATTAGTCATAGTTTTGTAGGATGTCCTCAATTTGCATTTATTTGAAGTTTTCCTCATGAGTATATTGCAGTTAGGTATTATTAAAAATGATATCAAGGGACAGGTATAGCCCTCTCTGGACTCCATATTGAGGGGAACATAATATGTTAACATAAACCATTTGTCAATGGTGAGATTAACCTTGACCATTTGGTTAAAGTGTCGTTTAGTTAAAGTGTCATTTAGTTTTTGTCACCATAAAGTTATCATTTTCTCCCTTGGTATTTAATAAATATTTAGTTTGTTCTCCCTTATGTTTTACTTCTCAAATTAGAAATTCCTTGTTTCCCCTACCCTCCTCTCCTATCCTATTAATGCTGTATCATGATCACATAGCACTCACACATGGATCAGAAAAGGGGCCATGTCATGGAAGGCTCAAATGCTTCCCTATAAAATAAAGACACTCAACTATTGTCTGACCTCTTTCAAATGGAAACTCACATCAGCTTAAGCAAAAAGGGGAATTGATTAGCCTACATATCCATGAAAACCCATAGTAAATTTGTTTAGGAATTGTCAGTCTTTAAACTCAAGTAATGCTATTAAGCTCTTCCTTTTTTCTGGTTTCTGATTCCTTCTGCTAGTTCATTCTGCAATCTATCTTTGCATGGGGTGGAAGATGATTGATCACAATTTCAAGAGTCATACCTTTCAATTTAACTGTGGATAAAGACATTTCCATTTCTGGATATCCATATATCAGCTGAATAAATTATCTTCTCTGGCTGGTTAACCTTTATAGGATCATTACTGAATAGATCCCTATGGTCTTTGGAATGATACACTCTGTTAGATTATTTTTATGTCTCTGAGTTTTCCTGATTTTTTAAAATAAATATGCATTACTCTTAAGTACATTTTGTTAAGTGGAATTAAATAAAACAAAAGATATTTTAAATGAGAAAGATATTTATTATAAAAGCTCATCAATGTTTTGAATTTCTTATATAGAGCATTGAGAGTTTCATGAAATATTTGATGGTCACTGAGGAAGTAAGAGACTTCATGAGGAGTCCTTAATGCTGAGACCCTCTCTTACTAGTGCTACCAATTTTCTCCCCTCTAGTAGATGTAGCTCCTGAGAGGCAATAGTGAATGTCAGCATGTAAGAACTGGTGGTAGAGACGAATCTAAGATCTGAGCACCCCATGAAGTCTTCACTGCTTGGTTCTCTTGAGTATTCCATCCTAATGTCAATTACCTTCAAGAGAAAAAAGTAACAATGTACTTTCACTGTCTACTAACAATAAGTTATGGGCAGAGATCACTGATATTTTTAATACTCTTTCTTAAGGAAAGAAGATTATCAACTATCCACCAGAAAAATTAATAAGACACTTGAGAAGCTTGAAAATCTAGAGGGAAGCTTGGATTAGCACAAATGTTGTAGAGACTCACCAGCAGGGAAATGCATCCAGGAGAAAAGACTGAAAATGAACAAACTAAAATCAGACTATAGGCTGGGAATATTGTGGGACACTATACTTTAAGAACCACTGACCTCATAATAATGATTTACTGTGGGAAGTCTCCCCAGAAACAGAGAGATATATTCTAGTCACATCAAAGCCAAGAAGGCATTAGAGAGGTTTTAACAAATATTATCAATGCACAGGGAAGATTATACATTTGCATATATATCCAATGCCCTTACTGAGTAAAGAACAGGATGGTAACAATGCCAGACCTAGATACTTCAATCTAAATTATATCTCTAAGTAATAAATACCAAATTACTCCTAAAGTTGGCCAGAATCCCTAAAACATCTGATAAATCTGAATAATGCACGGACAGTGAAGCATTATTTAGATTTTCAAAACATTAATAGCATTGACTGCTAGATCTCATCCTCATTTGCTTCCAAAAAGTAAACCTACATTTTAAAACATCCAATCCAATCTCATGTATGAGACGTTTTGAAAACACTTTGTATATTCTGTGACATGATGTATATAATTTTTCATTGTTAGTTTTCTACAATTAAAACTATAGGCTTTATTTCATATTTTCCCCTGTATGCACATACATGGCAATGTTTTGGGATCTGTATGCAAACTAGTATACTTGATCCTCAGAGGCCAAACATGTCTGGTTTATGGTTCATTCAAATTCCCCTGGCTAATTCCATAATTACCTTAATTAAGTATAATTAACTATTACTTAAAATAACCTTAATTAAGCTACCATAATTAGCTAAAAGGGCACTGTGGTTTTAAAAATTTCATAACAAATCTTTTGTTCTTGTATCTGTCTCCTTGGAGGTAGCAGACTAATATTACTTTATTTCTGAACTCTCCTCTTCAGGGAAAGAAACGGGACTAAGTTAATCGCCATCATAAACCCACATTAAATTAACTTCCTTTTTGTTACCCTAATTATCTAGATGCTAAATTACAAATGATTTCCAGAATATTGAGTTTATTGACTTTTATGAACTTATATAAAACTCATGTAGTAAATAAAACTCCAAATGCAGAGGACAAACAACTGAATTATAAAATTGTTTTCTTAGGTGAGCATTTAGTGATAGTGATTCTGAGTTTTCTCTGGTAAGCAACCTTGTTATTTAAATCAAAATAGAGAGGGAAAAGTTGTAAATAATCCTTCTTCTCATTCCAAAAAGATTGTATGTCATAGACAAAGCATAAGGCTTCTGAAAAAAAGATAATTCTGGGTTCACATCTTTGTTCTTCTAACTTGCTGAGCACAGCTGGACAAAGTCCTTTGGCTTGACTTCAGTTTCCTTTTATTTAAAATCAGCCTAATTTTTCTTTGCAAATACATTGTGAGAATTCAATGAGATAAAAAGTATTAAGTACCTGGTAGTCAATAGGCACCAAAAAATAGTGGTGCCTTTCCTTCTGCCTTCTTTGATCTTTTCACAGATATCAATTTATGCTCAGAAAGTCTTCGAAAAAAGGCAGGTGGTCAGGGATAACTAAAGTACCTCAAATATATGGAGCATAGAATATAATCCTCAGAAAAATGTCAACCATTAAAAAAACTCCCCTATTTAAATACACACACATATACACAATCACACTTTGTCTCTCCTCTGCTTTTATTCTCGTGATGAGTAGTTCTCTCTTCCTTTCAGTTATTTCTAGCTGATAAACTCTTTCTCATTAAAATTTATATAAATAATCAACTCCTCCCAGAATTCTTTCTCTAGCATAATCCTCAACAACTGCCTTCTCAAAAAAAGTTCAAGTTGGATGTCTTTTCCATTTAGCTACCATGATGCAGATTGTTCTGATCCTGTGCATATCTGAATATATCTGTACATATATATACATGTCTATATAGGTATGAAGATAGAGATGTATAGACATCCATTATTACCTTACTAAATGTCATTACCATTGGCTGTGTTGGTCTCCCCATCTTATTTAACTGCTTTAGTGTAAAAGCTAATTAATTTTTATTGTTTTATCCACATTCTCTAGCACAGAACAAAGAAGGTACTCAAAAATATGTTACACAGTGAGTGAATGAATGACATTAAAGTGGTTAAAAGCACTTGACTTTAGAGACACAGATGTATGTATCACCACCCAGCTCCAGTACTTATTTACAACCTTAAATCACCTATCAATTTCTTTCTAAAAATGACCTTGAACAAGTCATTTTTCTAAGTATCAGTTTCTTCAAAGATATTAATAAATACTAGCACTTCTATAGAATTGTTGGCAGGCTCATGAGTGATAATGCATAGCAAGCACGTAAAGGGCTGAGCGTATCCTATGAACAACATGGCAGGGGTGTGCTGTATGTGAAAATGTATGTGCAAATGTAATTTCATGCTGTCACAACAGATCAAAGGTTAACCGTGTTCTTTGTTATTTGTCTTATTATATCGAAGACTCAATTTTCATTTCCTATGAGATACAGCTATGTGGCTCCCGAAACTGCTTTTTGAGATAAGAAACAGAATTCCTTACTTAAGAAAACATCTATATTTATTTGTGCCAGGAACAGAAGCCAATATAGAAAAACAAGAAAAACCTGGACTTTGAATCAGATCAAATAAATTTAAATGTTGAATCTACCACTTTCTGAGAATCTTGACAAATAACTAAATTTTTCTGAACTTTGTTTTTTTTCGGTGAAATAATACCTAACCTCAATGAACTAAGTAAGCTAGTGCACAGTGAGCATTTCCTACAGTGTTTGTATCCAGCAAGCACCTCTGTCTGAACTCATCAGTAGACTCCACAGTGACCACACTGTGCTCACTCTCCACGCACATACTCTAGCTGGACTGTTGGCAGAAAAACTGTTGGAAGAAAGAAAATAAAAGAATGGCTCGGGCCTAGGTCTGAGTCCCTAAAATACTGATCTAGAAAGCCCAAGTTGATCTATTTTGTCACTCTTGGTCTGTCTTGTTCTATTTATTGCTGTTATCATATTCAATGGAAGTAAGAGAGGATTTAAAGAATAGTATGAAAGAAATTAAAGTATGGAATCAGAGAGAACAAGAAAGTCTTTGATCTATTTTTTATAATCTCATGATTTTCTCTTACTCAGTGACCACAAAAAATATTATAGCATTTAGATCAATTCATCAATTCCTTTACAACATAGATAAAATGCTTTCTCCCATCTTTCTTTTTAAAAATTTTATTGAAGGAATACTGCCCTATAACAGTAAATAGGTTTATGGTACACATCACAGTGAATCAACATCTATATAATTCTATAAATTCACCCCTATTTCATTTTTTCCTTCACTAGACAATTAATCCCCTTTAATACATTTGCCCACCCCCTTTCCTATAACCACTGATTTGCTGCTTCTTTGATTTTTCTTTTTGGCTAAAAGTTTATTATTTTATTTAGTTCTCCCATGTTTCCTGAATTCTCAATTTCAAAACAGCACTAAACAATTTGAAATCTTCTTCCACTGCAGGTTTTAACAAGTGAATTTAATTCTCATTTACAAACTACAAAAATATAGCTCCTTGTTTGTTCATCATAATTTCTCCCTACTTCTTTGAAAATATAGTGACCAGGTAAAGGAAAATAATGTCCTAAAGCAATATGTCAGTTCAGGGCCCTCTTACCCTGTGAATCTTGTACCATCTAATTGCCAACTGCCTTGGTTGATGAAACATGAGGGTTTCTACCCAAATGCCTATTCCTCGTTTCTTCCAGAAGGTCCCAGAAATAGCAGAGTGAGGAGGGAGGTATAATGATGCCTGCTCCTTTGCCCACTGAGGTCTCTGAACCTGGTTTAAAAAGTGGTTTAAAAGGAAACTTAATGAAGAGCAGTCTTTCCCTTCATGTCAATCTTTGCTCCAATAAACTAGTTTCCTTTACAATGTCTTTGCTTCTACTTAGCAGGATTTCTATTCTAAATAAATTTCCTAGGTCAAATGATTTTTCATTGTAATTCCATCTTACAATAACATAATTTAAAAACATTTAAATAAAATATACTACCATTTTAAATAGATATGCAGGAACACATGTGGTGGAGGAGTGGTTTCGTCAACTATCTCTGGTCAACAAGCAGGTCACATACATCCCTAAGACCCAGGTTCACATCCCAGCTCAGGAAGAACAACCAAGATGTATAACTAAAATAAAAATAAAATAAAGTGCTTCTTCCTACTCTCTCCTCCTTCCTACCTGCCTACTACCTTCATTACTACCTGTATCTTTCCTTTGAAAATAAATAAATGAGATACGATATGCTCTCTGCACTCCAATAATTATGGCTAAATAACTAGTACTAGTGATCTTTCAAAGGATATTTTTTCAGAATTTTTTACCAGGAAAAAGAAAATATGAGTAGAAGTGATCATTTACTAAAATGCTTATGAAAGTAATATTATAAAACATGATATTATAATATTATAATGTGTATTTAATAAATTAAAATGCCTGTGACTACTTTATTAACACTTTCAGACTAAGGTTAATCAGGAAAATTAACATGCTACATGCCCAAACAAAGTTAAAAAGCAACGGTTATTCTTAGATTATTCATGCAACAACAACAGAATAGATAGACAATTGATAGATGGTGATGATGATGATGATATATAGACAGATAGATGATGATGATGATGATAAATAGATAGATGGATAGAGCAAGCAAATTATCAGTGAGTTGTTTTGCATTGTGACAGATTCAAAGCTCTGATAACAGAAGGCACTAGGAATGATGCTGAAACAAGAAGAGGTAAATTCAAGCAAGAAGTGAGCAAGAAGGCTTTCCAAGAATACAAATGAAATATTAACATCACTTCTGTTCTAACTGTACTGACATGGGAAGATTTTCTCTTTTTCTTAGTCTTCATTTTACGGGGTATCTTAGCAGAGAATTGACTAGCTTGGTTTTCCTCCTTTGAGCTAGTTAGAGAGGAAGTACTAGAAAGTCCCCACTGGCCATTCCAATGGAGTCATCTCCTTTGATGCACTGAAAGCATCTGGTCTTCAGAGAGTAGATGTGTGGCTCTTTGAATGCAAAATGTAAAGCTGTTCCTAGGCGAATAGATAGGAAATAATGTGCAATCAGATCCATTTCTGCTGCAGTTTGAGAAATCTATAAATTCAGTACAATTTTAGACACAATCCCAGTGGGCTTATCTTGTCTTGGATTTTGACAGGCTGATTCTAAAATTTATATTGAAGAGCAAAAAGACAATTTTGAAGTAAGAAGAGTGAAATTAGTCTGCCATGTAGCAAGTCTTATAACAAATTTAAGACATTACAATACTGAAGCAGAAATACATGATTGCACCAACGGCAGGGAATAGAGAACCCAGAAGCAGACTTACACATATCCCATAACTTCAGAGAGAAGAGAGCACTACTGAAGACCAGCCAAGAACATGTGGACAGTAAATAAATGGTGTTTAATCAGTTACACATTTAGGAAAAAATTGGACTCCCTGCCTTACCTTGAAAGCAAAAATAAATTCCAGGTGGTTTAAAGACCTCAATATAAATAGCAAAACTTTAAACCATTTAGAGGAAAAAGACAATAGGATATTGCTTTCTTTTAATAGAAAAAAAATTATCATAAAGGAATAGATTAGCAAGCTAAACTACATTAAAATTAAGAATTTCAGTATGCCCAGGTGAAGCAGCAGTTAAATAATTTGGCTCTGAAGGCATACAGGACACATACTCTTGGGTTCAAGTCCTGAGCCCACGAGGAATCAGCAAGTGTGAACTAAATAAATAAATGTATATTCATCATCATTCCTGCCTGTATCTTTCCTTTAAAAAAACAAAAGAATTTCTGCATATCAAATAGCTATATTAAAAGAAAAAAAGTCAAAAGATAAGCTTAGACTGAAGGAAGACATATGTAGCCAGTTTAACCTAAAAGAGGTCAATCTCTAAAATAAGCCAGAATATCCAGAAAAACATGGACATGATATTAAAAGGTAATCATGGCAGAAAAAAATCAAGTGATCAACAAACAAATGAAAAGATGTCAAGGGAAATGCATAAGAAAACTAAGTGAACATTTCACATCCATCTAATATTCTCAAGTGTTTAAAAAATATGAAGTAATAGCAACTCTACACACCAATTTTGAGAACAAATTGATATAATCACTCTGAAGTATAATTTGACAATATCTAATAAACGTAAAAACACCCAGATCTCTTTTAATCAGATAATCCACTGAGATATACTGCCAGGAACAAAATCATGAAAGCAGAAAAGATTCTAAATTTGGAGGAAATGACAATTAATTCATTTTGGCTGGAGTTTATGTAAAGGAATTCTAGATGAAAGAAAAACTTTAGTTTAGCAACATAGTCCTCTTTTATCTGCTCCAAGCTGTATTTCCTACTAAAACTCTATTCCATAGGCAATGAGGATCAATACAAACACAACTTTGGGAATTCAAACTTAGGAAAACAAGGAAACCTCTGAATGTTTATAAACTGAAGCGTGACATGATCCAATATGCATTTTGGAAGATTATTTAGACATGAAATGATTATTCTATTTCTGTGCTCTTATTGTCAAAGAGAGTTGATACTAAATAACACAGTGGGAAAAGGGCAAAAGAACAATCAACAAACAACGGTTAATTAACAGATCACACTAGAAAGTAAAGTGATATCCTCAAAATGAAAATTTGTCAACACACATATCACTGGAAGAAATTCACTGACTGATGTTAGGAAACAGGACTGCTATAAATTTTAAGATATTATGATTTGCCTGTTGCTCATTTTTATTTTCTTTTAATAAAACTTTCATCTTAAAATAAAGGTCCCCCTTTTTGTCAGTAGGCATTTTTCACATAAGAATTATGTATGTAAAAAATTTTGCCTTGCTATTACAGATTTTTCACTATCTAGCTGTTTATACAGCTCATAAGAGAATAATTTATAGGAAAAATTAATTCATCACTACTGAAGGAATGTAAAAACAAAGAAATATATTCCTATGTCCACAGTAAAATGTCCCACCCTAAAAATGAATCAAACATCTTTGCTGTTTTAATAATATTCTTTGCAGAATTCTATAATCTTAATAGATTTCCATAATCTAATCCCCAAAATAATAAAAAATTGCTTACTTCCTATAGATTACTGCTCATAAATATAAAAGATTAAATTACAGATCTATTTTAAAAAGAATGATATCACATTCCTATTTTCTCTTAAACATGATAAAGGGTCACATACATAAGGGGTATATTGTAATTAATTCCAACAATAATTCTGAGAATGGTCCTATAGCAATTGTCAGGCAGAGCAGTGTAACAAGTGTCTCAAATAGTTACTTTTATACTGTATTTATTTCATATGCTTCTTTTCTTACAGTATCTGAAAATAAAAGACCATCTAAAATTTTATCTCAAAATTTATCATAAAGAGCTATTTGATTAATTAAAATTTCATTCAATAATTTCTACATGAGAACAGATTTCTATTCTTTCTTAAATGAGTCACTTAAAAATATGTCTAAGTCAGTAGTTTTTCTATGAAAATTTTAAAAAATTATATCCACTGTCAGCAAAACAGTTCTAGTCTCACTAAGATGGTACTTTGTCTAAAATGTTTATTAGTTTCACTTTAGTACTAATTTTAGTATTTTAATACTATATTATTTGACAAATTTTTATTTCCCTCTTGAATTTGAAAGAGTATCTACCATGAATATACTATGATAGATACATCATGAATTTGAAGTGTCAACGTGAGCATCCAGCTGCCTAGTTACTCTTCCTTTGCCGTCCCATCAAATATGGTGTTAATTAGCCCTTGCTGGCAAATAAATAAAGATTTAGACTTCTGAATGAGCTCTCCATTTTCAGGAGATAATCCTTTTCAACTACCATAAAAATTCAGAATATGAAACCACTTTCTCCAAAAGCAGCAGGGGTAGGTTTGGATGCTGTCAATATTTCGTGTAAAACCACTTTCCAAAATGATGAAGCTGAAAAAACAGAGCACATATGAAGAATCTTTGGTCACAATTCCTTACAAAATTATTGTCATGACAATTACTGTCATCATAAAATATAAAGAATGTTAGCACTATGAAGGAACATAGAGAAAAAGTTGAATTTGGCCTCAATTTTGTACCATTTTTCTCTGTTATTCTTCTTGACCTATAAGTAGCTTGTTTCTGCTGCTATTATGAGGGAAAAAAAACAACACTGTGCCCATATGAAAGCAGGAGTACCCTTTCTTTCCTTTTTGTTCCTTTCCATAAGCGTCTTCTGAATACCCACTTCAGAAAACCACCACATGACTTATTCACACAGCTATTTTCCCACAAAACCACTCTCTGCTGAGATCTCTAAGAAGAGACTGTCATTATTAGAATCACATTTAGATACATTTTAGGAGTTAATACAAGCATCAACTAGCAAGACCACTATTACCTTTCGAAGTCGATAATATAATTCCATGAAAGACTGTCCCTTCACTTAGGCTTTCAAATTTCTGACCACAAAATCTGACCCATTAGTGTCATTTTGATAGAAAACTTTTACCCAGTAAAGGATTGTATCTCTAGAAACAGAAGCAAACTTTTGGACCAACTCATTCTATGTCTTCTGTGTTCTTCGTAAAAGGTAACTTTGGCCAGAACTTTTGCTTTGTTTGCGTAGAAAATAATCTTAATGCTAATGACAAGTAATATTATTTGATTTGTACCATATTCTACTGAGGATCATGTCCCTCTGATTTTCTCATAAATTGAATCCTTATATTTGCTACAATTTTATTTAACTCCTTTCCTCATGCATCCCTGAAATCTCCTTTAGGAAGTAAAAAATGAGAGAAAAAGATCATTTTTCTCTGTTCAAAAGTAATTAATGATCCTAATTTAATATACTTAAAATTGTGTACAAAACATTCAGATAATGTACCAGGGTTACAAAGATCTAGCCTTTGTCCTCAAGGGGATGCTTAATGCAGCTTCATAATGCTATGAATTAATTCTAGTACTCTGTCAAGAGCAAATAATTAAATATCCACTGAAGCAAAACAAATACTCCAATATCAATATAGCACATAAAACACCACAACTTGTCAGGTAATTTAGCATGCTGGAATTCTTTCAATATAACTGACACTAGCAGCCCCAATTCTCAAGGTAATCTGGAAATTTTATCAAGTATTGAAATGCAATTCCTTTTAAATGTTGAACTCTGAACGTTTTAGCAGCATTTATTTCCCAGCCTCATATACATCCCGTCGAATCTGCTGTCAGAATCAAGTTAGAACCAGGTACAATAAATTCAGGTACAGTAGTACTTTTCCCTTCAAAAGGGATCCTAACTAAAACCATTTAACATGCCTAAAGAACAAAAATTATTAAACAAACTACAGTGGAATTGTATTAATATATGTGACACCTGTGACTGAAGATATTGTAATTATTTCCCTCATTAACCAAAAACAAAGCAAGAATTAATGAATAGAAGCAGTTAAGATTGGAAATAGTCTGACATTCTTTTTTGTTGTTGTTCTTTTTATAGAGTTATCCCCAATGCCCAGGATGGGGTTTACACTTAATAGGTATTTGTTACATGAATGAATAAAAAGTATAGCTGAACAAAAAACAAACCTTGGATATTGACAATAGAATGGAGGTTACCAACAGGGAAGGGGAAGGGGAATTGAACAAGTGGTGGTGGGAGCCAGATGGACAATGGTGGAGGACTTTTTGCAATTTGGAAGTAGGCATGGTGTGCTGCTCATACATCTGATGAATAGTGAACCTGCACATCTAAACTTACATTGCTTTATAGATCAAATTATAATGAATAAACAAGAATTTTAAAAAATGAAAGTATATTTGAATCCTACTTTAGTTCCAACTCTAGAACTAGTTGATAAAATCTTTTTCCAGCTTGGAATTGAAATGAATTAAAAATACTTTCCTTCTATAGTGTAATCTCCAATAACTTAGGACCCAAAATAAACTCTTCCTCTGCCTCTGTCTACCTTCCCCTTGGCTTTAATCCAGTTATTAGGTTTGGCCTATATGTCCTTGGATGGATTTATATGCTTTATTAGTTAAGAGAAATCCTAGCTGCTATAACAAATTAAACCAAAAATTTCAGAGACCCAATTAAAATTTCTTGCTTGCTCAACTAGTAATGCTCCGCATGAGAATAGGAAGCCTTCCATAAAAGAACATAGGAACTCAAGATTCCATAAATTCTGCCATCTTTGTTACAGACTTTGTAAATGCATCCTGGAGGTTACCATGTTACAACTAACTCTAGGAAAAGGAGAGCCTGGAGAAATATACAACAGAAGGTTTTTATGAATCAGACATTAGAGTCAATAACTTTCTACTACTAATGTCAATAACTTTCTATTTGTAAAATCCAATCTATGACTGAATCTAATTACAAGGGGTTCAGAAAATGTGGTTCCCACCTAAGCAATTGTTTCTCCAACAGCTCTGCAACATGTAAATTGAGGGGTAGAGGAGGACACACAAATATTTTGCTTGACAACTCCATGACTTATCACATGTCTTCACAGGAGACATGAGATCTAAGATAGACCAGAATTAGGACTGGCTGACTGTGGGTTGATGCTGTCAACCTCAACCTCAGGTTACATATAAGTTACCTTTGAGACACATGTTGATCAAGAAACCATGGAGAGACTCAAGATGACTGAAGAGTGAAGACTACTATTGTTTTTTTTATATGCTAAGTAGTTTTTAAAATAAATGCCAGTTTATAACATCATCTTAAAGTGATAAAGTGTTACAATTCAATCGACAATATAATTTTACTATTTCATGTGACCATATCTCAGATGTAAAGAAAATTAGTGAGGAGTAAAACAAAAAAAATCAAAATCTTCTGAAGCACAATATGAGATTTCCATAATACTTCTAGTTTATATTAGACAAGAAGTAGGTCTTTGATACAGCCTTTAAACTGTCCTTAATATAGTGATAGATAGCATACTGAAAAGAGCTGTATGCCATAAACATGATCCAATTCATATTCTTCCAAAGAAAGTCTGGTCATGGTCTCAGCAGAAACTCATTGCAGAAGTCAAATTTTAAAAGTTCCACAAAGATATTTTTTCAAATCTTTCAATAACCAACCTCTGCCGCTGGCCCTAGTCATTTTACTGACAATTCCAGAGTACTCAATGGATCTAATGAAACAATTTGAACTTTATTAAGTGCTCAGTAATCTAATAGCTAGGAATCATTATTGCCTAAGTTGTTGGAAAATGATTGGCTAGAGCATTAGTCATAATCTTCCAAGGGGAATTATAATAAATCAGTCTATATTTAATGAAAATCATCTGCCACAGATTAAAATACAAATATCCTGTATCCAGCTGCCTATGCTATTGAACAGAATTGAAGAAAAGATTTAACTTCCAAGAGAGGCAATTAGGGATAAAATATTTGTTATGGTAAAAGTTAAAAATAGCTAAGATTTAATATTTTCTAGAAACATATTAAAAGTTATAATCTTTAAACCCTTTTTCTATGTCATACAACATGTCATTTATTCAGCAGAATGAAGATATAGGAAACCCCTTGCTTTTCCATACTATGTACATCACTAATTGCTTCTGCAATAATTTAATTTTTATCCACTCACCTGAATTATATGCATGTCCTTGCAAAGTATGTGGCTCTATAAAATTCACAACAGCAAGAAATCTACATATGAACTCTAACTTTATGTGAATTTAATTTAACAGGGGCTTGGTTAAGTATAATTAAGGGCACCGAGACTGAAAAAAAGAAAAAGGTGTGTTAACAGACCTGACAATACATTGCACACAGCAACTTGGACCAATTTAACTTCTGATCAATAGTTATTCTTCAGAGTAATGAGAAAATAGACTAAGCATATCAATTAAAAATTGTTCTGAAATAACAGGAGCCACTTCAGATGAACCTCAACTACATTTGAAAAATGATATTCTAAAAGATCAGTACAGTTCCTGGTTACCATCTATAGACTTTGCTTAAACTGGAGAGCCCGTGCTGGTTTGCACAACATATAACATTTTCCATTTTGCATTCTGTGATTTAAAAGAGAAATATGCTGGTATTCCAGTCAAAGAATGACAAGTACTCTCAGGCACATAACCACATGCTGTGGATTTATTTTCACTTGTGAGGTTGCTCCAACATGTGTTGCAACTAAGTTTCCTGGGTAATCTCTTGGGGACTCTCGAACCAGATGCTCAAAAACCCTGTATGCCCTTTTCAACATAACACATTA
The DNA here is from genome assembly GCA_004363575.1 of Solenodon paradoxus. NCBI lineage: Eukaryota > Metazoa > Chordata > Mammalia > Eulipotyphla > Solenodontidae > Solenodon > Solenodon paradoxus. The sequence continues at coordinate 1,628,353 of RJWH01000034.1, forward strand.
TGGTAACAAGGGAAGCTGATCCCCATAAGATAGATGCAATATAAACTTGAAATCTATTTCTCCTTTCTGTATTTACAATTTTGTTCCTGGGTTAGCATGGCATGACACTTTACTTATTCTTGCTATCCTCTCACGGGAAAAAAAAAAATCACCCTATAATCTTGCTCAGGTATGTTTTTCATTTCATATATCAATATTATGACAAGCCACCCCTGAGTAACAGGAAGAGTATCAGTAAGAATATGTTATTGTTCAGAATCATTCATGCTATTTTGATTGGAGGGATTTTAATATTTTGTGTTAAGTATTATTAAATATATTACACTAATTATTTAAACCAACAATCTTAGTGAGATAATTCAATATCCTTGTTACCCTGGAAAAACCTCTACAATAGATATATAATATTTCACACATAAACTCTAATTACACTAATTAAAATGCAGAGGGAAAACAGCCTTTGTTTTGTAAATGCCTAATAAGATTGAACATCAGAGTATTCCAAATAAATTCATTAGGCATTGGTTAAGCAACAAGTCTTTTGGTCGGGTTATTTACGGGGCCAAGAGAAACAGCCTTCCTCAGATATGCCTTTGGTCGTAATTCTCCAACCTGGTTCCAAACATTTAATGACTAAATTTAAAATTTAAACTGAGGTAAAAAGAAAAACAAATTGATGTCTGTATTTGTAGACCAAACTAATTTTTCTTAATTATCTTTGACAAGACTAATCAAATAAAGTCAGTATTTCACACTATGAGGCATCTTACCTAGCTATATAAAGATAGACTTGAATTGAATTAGGGAGACAAGCAGGAAGGACATCAGTAGTTCTCTTTATAAACTCTCTCCAAGAAAGCTATAAAGCATTATATGCACACACACATATTTATACAAATACACACATACACACACACACACACACACACACATATATGAGTAATAGGGAATAAGAGGGAGAGACTATAAAAAAGGAAAAGAAAAGAAATGGTAAACATAGAACAGTAATATGGCTAATAGTAATCCTGTCATTTAAAAATTTTATTTCACAGTGAATATGTATCAATGGAATGTTATATTAGTAATAAAAGTCGTGAACTCAAGCAAAATATCTAAAGTAAAGAAGCAAAATTAATGAGACTATGCTTTCTATTCTTACTTCTTCAGAAAATAATTTTTCCAGGAAGATGGTGATAACATATTTTGAACCTTTATACAAAGTAATTAGATAGCAAAGAAAAAGTCACAGATAACATTTATAACAAGCTAAGTGGTAAGGCACCCCCGCAAACCCTAAATTACAGAAAAACAAGTAAGGACAAGTCACCACAAGATTTGCATGGTATATTTGTGCAGAAGAAAGCAAAGGAAAATAATAGGATGTCTGACAGTTCTGCGTAAAAGAAATGCCAATATTAGGCAACAAATGCTCTCTGGAAATCATGACACATGAACTTGAAACAGCACCTGAAATTAGGAGGGGTTTTGCTCTCTCTAACTGTGAGAGAATACCAAGAAACCACATTAAGAACTGAACAAGCGAGAAAAGTCTAAATCCCATGAAACTGATCAGATTCTTCTGAAGCAGACCCCCATTCTGAAGAGAAACTAATGGGAATTGGATCAAAATTCAACAAAACAGATAGATTCCAATTCCAATATGGCAGAGTTTTAAGATCTCAGGTTTGCCTATATAGCATAGCCTATAGCATAGCTAAGAAAACATTTATTTGCCTACCACAATCATTGAAAAGAAACAAGACCAGCATCTCCACAGAGAGAGCACAAATACCCCCACAAAAGGTAGGAGATGCATATCTGTCCTGATGCCATATCACTCTGTTCAGAGATGCTAGGGCCAAGGGGAGAGACTGGTAAAACTGACACTCTCTGAAGCTAAAGGAATTTTTCCCATATCTGGGAGCTGAATTTCAGTCACGGAGCTGGGGGTCTTGCCACTAGTTGGAAAGAGGGTTCAGACCCCAGGAAACAGAATCACTGCTTCCTAAGTGCCAAAACTGGAAGCCACCATTACAGGAAAAACCCCAAGAGCCTGTGCCTGGCCTCTCCAGCACTAATGCACTGGTGCAGAATTGTTGGTCCTTACCACTGCCTTCCCACAGGCAGCCAGGCAGTCAGCCAGGTCAAGCAGCACACAAGTGGATAGTTGGCTCTTTCCCAGCAAGAGGCACTCCTTTCTGCTCCTCTCACAGGAAAAGAATTGGAAGACTCATCAAAATGGCAGTTCCTCCCAACCTGCAGCTAAACTAAAGTAGCTTCTTATCTGCTTGGTATCTCCTAAAATTCCATGCCCAGAATTCGGGGTTTCTTTACTGTCCTTGCTGGACTTGCCAACCCTCTAGAGAACTGAGGGACATTTACAAAGGAGGGCACTCCATGAGCAACAGCTATGGCTTTGCCTACTATGGGCTGTGTTGTGGCAGTGGTTTGTTTGCTGTCTGGGTCCACAACTCTTGGGTTGCTCTCCATTTAGTTTTTCATGACTGTGACTTGAGGGAAAAACTATGCATTCCCTATACCAATTACAACCTTGTAGACTAGACTCTGGGGTCTCATACAAGGTTCACCTTAGAACTTCAACAAAAAACTGACAAGTGTTAATATCATACAAATAAAGAAAGTCCAGCTTTCCAGACCAACATCCAGGTCTATTCTGTATAATCTGATGCCCTAACACAAGGCTTTTATATCAGGGAAGCATACCCCATTGAAATAGACACAGATAGTCAAACAGAACAGACATGCAAAGAAATATGCATGAAATGATTACCCTAACAAAACCCAGGGGAAAATCTGAATGTAACAGACAAGTAAATTACCTGATGGAGACTTAAAGCAACATTTGCTGATACTCACTCAAGTCAGAAAAACAATTCAGGAACAAAAAGAGTGTGAGACAATACAAAAAAATTCATAAAGCTAAAGAACACAATAGAGGGGTTCAACAATAGACTGAAAGAAACCTCCAGGAAGTGGCCAACAGGACAGGGCAGTGGAATGCACTCAAGTAGAACTGCAAAGATTAAAAAAGAGAGAGAAAAGGAAAAAGGGAAGACAGTATATGAAACCTATCGTCTAACATCAAGAGAAACAACATTTTCATCATAAAAGTCTCTGAAGAAAATAGAGAAGAGGAGGGCATAAACTGTATTTGAAGAAATGATAGGTGAGAATTTCCCTAACCTGGGGAGGGAAGCAGACATCCAGACCCAGGAAGCTCAAGGAGATCCAAAACAAAAAACCCAAACAGACCTAGACCAAAATACATTATCATTAAAATGTCAAAAATACAAAATAAATAAAGAATCTTAAAAGAAGCTAGAGAAAAATCAGTTACTACAAAAGAGCCCCCATAAGATCATAGGTGAATTTCTCAGTTGAAACTTTACAGACCAGAAAGGAATGGCATGATATATTCAAAGTACTGAAAGTCAAGGACTCCCAACTAAGAATAATCTACTTCACTAAATTATAATTTAGAATTGAAGGAATGATAAAGATCTTTTCAGACAAGCAAAAGCTAAAGGAAGTTATCATCACAAAACCAGCCTTACAGAAAACTCTAAAGGACGTTCTATAAAATGAAAAGAAACCTCACTTAAAAGAAGTTAGGCATCAAAATATAAAACGTAGGGGAAAAGAGGGTTAAAATGTGCACTCTTAGAATGAATTCAACACTATAATTTTTTTTAGGTAAAACCAGGTTATGATATAAAAACTTTTTTGTTAACCCTAGAGTAATCTCAAAATATACTTCAGGAAAAAAACAAAGAAATAAAAAGGAAGTCAAACACAACATAAATGCTTTCAAATCACGTAAGAAGAGGAAAAGAAGAAGAAAGGTATTGTCAGCAAAAACACCCAGAAAACAATTAACAAAATGGGAGTAGTTACATATAATAATCACTTTAAATGTCAATGGATTGAACTCAATCAAAAGGCACAGAGTTGGATTAATAAACATAACCCAACTTTCTGCTGCATTCAGGAGATTCATCTATTTAAAAGATAAGCAAAGACTCAATGTTAGTGGTTGAAAGAATTCTGGAGTCAAATGGCAAACAAATAAACAAAAAAAGTATGAAGAGTAATACAGAACTTATATCAGAATATCAGTACTTACGGCACAACACTTGTATCAGAAAAAATAGACTTCCAACTAAAGACAATAACAAAAGATATGATGGACATTATACAATGATTAAAGCATCAATTCATCAAAAAGATGCAATGTCTATAAATATATATTTATATATATACACATTTATATATATATACACACCAAACCAAGGAGCATCAAAATACATAAAGCAAATATTAACAGAACTAAAGAGAGACATAGACAGCAACACAATTAGTATGAAACTTCAGCACACCACTTACAACAATGAATAGATCAACGAGGTAGAAAATTAACTGAGAAAAACAGCTTTAAATAACAAATTAGAACAGATGGGTTTAATAGTCATATACCAAACACTTCACCCAATAACTAGAGAATTCACATTTTTCTCAAGTGTTCATGGAACATTCTCAAGATCGACTGTATGCTGAGAAGCAAGACAATTCTCCGTCAATTTATAAAGACATTGTACAACCATCTTCTTCAATCACAATGATTTAAAACTAGCAGTGAAACACAAAAAAGAAAGTTGGAAGATTCCAAAATCTATACAAACTAAACAACATGCTTCTGAATGACTCTTGGTTAAAAGAGGAAGTCAAAGGAGAATTTAAAAAATATTTGGACCAAATGGTGACTTGGTAGGAAGAGGACGCAGGTCACTCCCCACAGGCACCTAAAAAAGGAGGAGGGGGGCGCAAAATCACTTATTTTCCAGAGACAAACACCAAGAGACAACTGGCACTTCACCTGGAGAGGGAACGTCATCCTGACAACAAATGGTGGGTGGGAGCGTCCAGTGTGGTGTGCAGCTAAACCACGGATTTGGGACTCATGATAGGTGTCTCTGCAGTTCAGTGAAGCATGGCAGAACCTAAGGAGGACACTATGGGGCTGGGGACCAGTTATGACGACAACAAGGGGTATGCCTGGCCAGGAGGGACACAGAACCAAGGAAGACCAGCTTGGCGTGGGGTGAAAGGAAAGCCAGTGCACAGAAAACTGAGCTGGAGCCCCACGTGGTGAACATTGAGCACTGCCACAACCAGAAATCAGCCAAAGAAAGTACCACCTCCAACCTACCTTACAATCATTTCACACAGAAGCTTCAAGTTCCAACCACAGGGTATCACACCCTCCCCACCACCCCGACCCCCAGATAACCCGCCCTCCGGATATTGAGCCCCCAGGATTACAGGAAGTTGGTAGTTTCTTTGACAGGACCAAACTTCAACATTACCTGCTAGCACAACCCTGTGGGTAGAGGCGGAACTGCAGCCTGATTGTCAATTATGGACAACCAATAAGGTGATCAACTTACACACCGCAGGCAAAACCAACCCTCAGAAACGTAAACAGAATACCGCCAATAGAGCAAAGGCACAGAGAAATATATACAAAGTGATGGATTCAATCAAAAACCCAGGGGAAAATCTTAATACAGTAGACATATGCAGATTACCTGAAGATGAATTTAGGGTAACAGTGATTAACATACTCATGGGAATCCAGAAAACAGTACAGAAAGTAAAAGAGAACATCAGGAAAGAGAGAGAAGAAATGAAACAAGACTTCAAAGAGGTAAGAAATAAGATGGCTGAACTAAAGAGCTCATAGAGGGACTCAAAAATAGGACAGATGAAGCTTCCAATAGAATCAGTGATCTGCAAGATAGGGTAGAGGAACTCAATCAAGCACACTAGCAAACAGATTTTAATTGATAGAAAGAAATGAAGATAGCATTAGAGAACTCTGAGATAATATCAACAGGAATAACATTCACATCCTATGGGTCCCAGTAGAAAAGAGAGAAAAGGGGTTAGAAAACATATTTGAAGAAATAATAAATGAGAACTTCCCCAATCTGAAAAATTAAGCAAACCTCTAGACCCAGGAAGCTCAAGGAATTCCTAATAAAAGAAACCCAAACAAAAATACATCTAGACACATCATCACCAAAATGTCAAAAACACAAGATAAAGAATCTTAAAAGCAGCCAGAGAAAAACATGTCACATACAGAGAAGCCCCCATAAGACTGTCAGCAGGTTTCTCAGCTGAAACTCTGCAGGTCAGAGGGAATGGCATGATATATTCAAAGGGCTAAGAGAACAGGATTTTCAACCTAGGATACTACGTCTGGTGAGATTATTGTTCAGAACTGAAGGAATGAAAAAAACTTTTCTGACAAGAAAAAGTTAAAGGGATGCATAACCACAAAACCAGTCTTACAAAAAATATTGAAGGATGCTGGTAAAGTGTAAAGGAATCCTACAGAAAATCAGAAAGACAGGAAATATTAAAAGTAGGGAGGAAGAGGAGAACAAAAATGTGGATAGTTAGAATGAATGGAAAATTAATATGCTTTCAAATAAAAATATGAAGTGAACTTAGACCTGTGAATGCTAACTCAGAGTACCTCAAAATACATGCCCAGGGAAAAAGCAAAGTAGAAAACAAAAGGAGAAATCAAACAAAACAAAACTGCACCCATTGGACCTAAGATGAGAAAGAGAACAACAAACACATCGTCTGGAGCAAAATGAAGAAGACAAGATATAAGATGACACTAAGTGGCTATATATCAACAATCACCCTAAATATTAATGGACTGAACTCACCAGTCAAATGATGCAGAGTGGCTGAATAGATTTAAAAGCATAATCCAAACTTCTGCTGCATTCAGGAACTCACCTTTCAAAAGATAAGCAAAGGCTCAAAGCCAATGGCTGGAAGACAGTCCTAGTCAAATGGCAACCACAAAAGAGCAGGAACAGCTACACTCATATTAAATAAAACAGACTTTCATCTAACTAGCAGAACAGAAGACAGAGATGGACATTATATAATGATTAAAAGGCCAATCATCAACATATATACCAAATGAAGGAGCATCAATATATTAAGCAAGTACTATTAGATATGATGAGAGACACTGACAGCAATTATATAGGGGGGACTTCACAATTTTAGGGGGGACTTCAACACCCCACTTACAACAATGGACAGATCAACCAGGCAGAAGATTAACAGGGAAACAGCTACTTTAACTGACTGTCTAGAATAGATAGGTCTAATAGACATAGGCTGAACTCTTCACTCAATGACCACGGATTTCACTTTCTACTCAAATGCACATGGAAAATTCTCAATGATAGATCAGATGCTGAGACACAAAACATCTCTCGACAAATTTACAAAGATTGAAATCATACCAAGCATCTTCTCTGACCACAATGGCTTAAGACTAGAAATCAACCACAAAAAAGAAAACTGGAAGACCCCAAACTAATTGGAAACTAAACGGTATGCTTTTGATCGACTCTTGGGTAAAGAGGAAATCAAAGCAAACTTAAAGAATGGAATCACCATAAATGGATTCACTCATGATACAGTCAGTAAGTTTACTACAAAAGAGTCAAGAACATATGATGAAGAATGGAAAATTTTTTCAATAAATGGTGTTGAGAAAATTGGACAACCACATACAAAAAAATGATTCCAGACCACTCCCTAACACCATAAACAAAAATTAATTCAAAATGAATTAGAGACTTGGATATAAGATGGGAAACCATAAAATATTTAGAAGATAACATAGATAATGCATCCCATGACATAAGCTTTCCAGACTTTGGGAACCCAACTCCAGCAGCAAGGGAAACAACAACAAAAATAAGCAAACGGGAATAGTCATGAGGTTAGAAAATATTATTAGCACTAAGGCTGTGGTTTTGAGGTGCCTTTTCCCATTAAGAGTAAATGGAGATTCTTGGATAAATGGCGTATATCATGTCTGGGACAGTATGTGTACAATAGGAACTTAAAATATCTTGTCAACAGATCAGTATCTTTGCTGAACACAGATACAAATATCCTCAACAAAATATTAGCAAACTAAGCTCAACAATTCATCAAAGGATTATATATCATGACCAAGTGGAATTTATTCCAGAGACGCAAGGATGGGTCAACATATGCAAATTAATTTTGGCAACACACCACATCAACAAAGAGAGCTATGAAAATCATATATCAATAGATACAGAGAAAGCTTTTGATAAGAATTAACACCCATTTATGAGAAAAACTCTCAATAAAATGGGGATAAAGGAACATACCTCAACACAATAAAGGCCATATATATAAACCCACAACTAGCATCATACTTAATGATGAAAAACTGGAAGTGTTTAAGATTGCAAAAAAGACAATGTCTACTCACTAATACTATTCAACATAGTTTTAGAAGTTCTAAATAAAGCAATATAAGAAATAAGTTATATTTCAATATGTAAACAATGAACTAAAATGAAAATAATTTTAATCACAATTATGATCACATGAAAAAGATTTAAATACCTGAGAATAAACTTAGCAAGGGAGGTGAAACACCTGTAGAATAAAATCTACGAGACACTGTTAAAAGAAATAAAATGTGGAAAGATACCCCAAACTCATGGATGGAGGTAATTACCACTGTTAAAATGACCAGCTTATCAAAAGCAATATACAGACTTAATGCACCCCTATCAAAATCCCAATTACCAGTCCTATGTATATGGTCATTTATAAATGTATGACAAAGGATCCAAGAGCATAAAATAGAGAAATGAAAGTTTTTCAACAAATACTATTAAAAAAAACTGGGCATATAGATGGGTACAGCACATGAAAAATAAAATGTTCATCATCATAGGGAAATGGAAATCAAAACCACAATGAGATATCACCTCAGAATTATGAGAATGGCCTGTATCCCAAAAAAGACTACAAAGAAACAGCAAGTGTTGGTTAGGGTATGGAGGAAAGTAAATCTTTGTACACTGTTGGTATGAATGTAATTTGGTAGAGTCACTTTGGAAAACAGTATGTTGTCTCTTCAAAAAGGTGAAAATTGAACTACTATATGAGTCAGCAATTTTCTTCAAGTTAACTATGCAAAGAATATGAAAAGACTAATTTGAAAAGATACATGTACCTCAGTATCCATTGAAGCACTACTTAGAATAACCCAGATCTATTGGATAACTGTATAAAGATGTGGGAAAAATATACATATTTATATATATATAAAATAAACAATGGAAGGTGACACATTCCTAAAATAGATGAAATCTTACCATTTACAACAACATAGGTAGAACTAGAGGGGATTATACTAAGTAAAATAAGTCAAAAGGAGAACAACAAACACTAGATATCACTCATATGTAGAATATAAATAAAGCAAATGAACAGATAAACCAAAACAAAAACTAACCTTTAGACTCTAACAACAGAACTGAGGTTATGAAAGGGGATATGGGTAAGGGATGGGAGCAAAGAGCAGTTAGTGGGAGTCCAACCAGCAATGGTGAAGGATTATTCAAAACTTGGTGGCAAGAGTGATATGGTATATGTGATAAAGAGTGAACGTGCACAAATAAAACTTATGTACTCTGTAATGCTATGTTACCTCAATAGAAATACATTTTTAAGAATCTTGCAAAAAAATAAGCAAAGACTACTAGAAACATGTCAGAAAGACACAGTAGTTAACTTTATGAGCTTTCACCAACCTAAGAGGGATAAATTTATCTTCAATAAGGAAATAAATGGCATGGATTAAAATAAATATGCATGATTAATATTATTTAATTATTAAAAATTAAATTACAGCCTTCATGGTATGGTAAACAACGAGAAAGAATACAGTATTCTATCTTTCCTATATGATTATACCACTAGGTAATTAAACAATAGATGAAGGAAGATTTCAGTTTATAAAAATTATTCCAGAAGGTTGCGACCGCCCCCCATTCAATGAATTAATGAATACTGGGCATCAACATCTGTTAACAAAAACAAAGACAACCAAACATATACCCCTTCTATGGTCTTGCCAGAATGTCAGATGTGCATCTGATCACCTCTGGATTCTGCAGCCAATTTTCAGGGAATAGAGCAAAAAAAAAAAAAAAAATGTTAACTCAGCTAAGAAGATTTGCAAAATTCAGATAATAGGAAACACAATTTAAAGTGTCTTGCTCTTTCAATGAGAAAATGTAAAGGAAAAGAAAGAGATGGTATAGTGGTAGAGAAAAGAACATATCAAATGAACATCTAAAGATATTTTTAGTGGAAAAGACTAAGATATAGTATATAAGTGTGTACTTCTGGAGGGTAAAACAATAAGATAAACAAATAAAAATGCAAGGATATTATTACTATTAAAGTCAGAGTAATGGTTACCCTGATGGAGGAAACATCTGTAACTAGGAGAGGCCTCACCAAGAAGTTTCTGGAATGACTGGCAAAGTCTTCTAAGTTCCATTAAGAACAAGATGATAGTCACGAAAGTGTTAACTTTAAAGTAATTCACTAGCTGAAAACAATATTAAGAACAAGAAAAGTTAAAGAAAAAGGAAAAGAAAAGAAAAGCAACAGCAGACCTATGTTAGTCAAAGATGGTGGGATCTGTGCATAGCTTCTGTCTATGCAGTCAGAAAGGAAGGATTAAAACTCTCAAACGATCACCTTCCAGCTCCAAGGCAACTTTAAGGTATATAGAAACAAAGGCCAAGAGCAGATCTATAGTAAAAGACCCTGTTTCTCTCAAATCTTTGTCGGATTTCTCATCACATTACTTTTCTAGGAAGAGGGTTCAGCACACACAATAGATTCCATGATCAAGGAACAGAAAAACTCTCCAAAGAAAATTAGACTTTAAACTGACACAAAGAAAAGAATTAGCCTCAATGCTCTATCATCTCATGTAAAAAACAAGAGGTTGGAATTGAAATGTTTCAGATGACTTTATTTTATTGTTTGTTCTTTCTATATTTCTAAACTTCTAGAACAATAAAATAGCTTTGGCATGGCAATATATTGTCATGTGTTCTATAACAACATATGAAAGTATAATTTGATGAAATAACAATTTTGAAGCCTGAAGCAACTGCAAATGCTTAACATAAGACAGAAGAATATGGGAGAGGAGGAAGCCAATATCTTGATTTGAATCAAAAGTCGTGCTGTGGTTGTTACTCTTCATCTGTTCCCCAGGGTTTTCTGCATAGTGCTAACGGCATAAAACCTTGAAAAACCATGGAAGTGAACAGTATCACAGTCAACAACCAAAATGGCCTGTCTACTGGTCTGATCGGGTCCCACAGAGGTCTTTTCACTCCGAGGAAATTTGGACACCTAATGAAAAGAGTTAAAAAAGGAGCATCTACAACCTATTTTGGCCATGAAGCACATATATAGAATCTTTAAAAAAAAAAAAAAAAAATTCATTTGGTTATTTACTGCAGGTTCAGCAATATGGCATCCATACAGGGGCATAGATCTAAGAGGAGTCATTGTCCTATTCATGTCATGAGCCATTTCCTGGGCACCTGGAGGCCAGCATGCAAGCTCTCTCTAGAGACCAAGAGACCTCCTTCAGACCCTCCATGAAAAATCCTCTAGCACACACTGCCACTCATTCCTTTTAACCCCTCACTCCCCATATCCCAATCCTGTGTCCTTCATTCTCTTCTAGTTGATCCCCAAAGAGGGATTCCAATCAGTCCCTTCTCCCTCTGGTTCTCTCACTGCTGACATCAAAATGATGCTCTGTACCTCCATGGTGGTCTAGATTCAAGTGGAATATCCAACAAAGGAACAATTAGTGCAGCAGGGGGAAGGATAACCTCCTGCTGGCATACATCCTTAATCTTATTTTGCTAAAGAAGTCACTTTTCCTCTTTGAGTTGCATTATAAAAAACCTCCATCTTCCATATTAATCCTTTAACATTAGCATCCAGGTAAGGAAATAGGATCATCACAGAGCAAGGCAAGGGTATCTCATGCATATGTGACTTAGCAAAAGTTTCAAGCTTAGAGCAAAGACATTCACATAAATAGGCCTACCACCCCTTCTGCTTAAGACCATTGCTTGAAATATATGGAAATCCAAAAGAAAACAACATTAAATGAAGGGTTATGATGGGTAAAAGACCTCTATTTAAAGAAAGGCAGTGTCGTGTTTCCAGAAGCTGGATTTTAGGAGGTCTCTGTAAGGAGGTCAAGAGAGTATATGGACTCAGGGAGAGTTATTTCAAATAGGTCTTTAAAAACTGAAAGAGCTATGACCAAATAAATTAACATATACTAGATAACCAATAAATAGTTGAATGACCAAAGGAATTACTGAAGATATAACAGGATTGACAATAATCAATTCAAATGTGAGAAAAAAATTAAACATTTCATACAGACCCTATCTTGCTTTAGAGTCTATCAGTGCTTTTCAGGTATTATTATCTCAGTTACTTTCAAGACGTAACCTCCGTGAGTGACATCCTTCCCCACCCTCCTTCTAATGACTTTCTAAGTTCTTGCAGACAGAAGGCAGAGGTGTTCTGGCACTGACACGCTCTGGTCTAGCTTGTCCCTACTGGTTGGGCATCCTTCTAAAGTGAGGCTGATCCTATTTCCAACTTGTACCCACTGGAGAAATGGGGTAGGGTCTAGTATAGACTTAAGTCACACAGTCCTCACATTCAGCAGCTTCTTTCTCCTAACTCTGTATCTCTTCCAATCCTCTCAGCATTTGTCCATCCCTCATAGGGCTGAGAAATGTATGGGCTCCCTCACAGGGCTATGAGAAATGTGTGGGCTCCCTCACGGGGCTATGAGAAATGTGTGGGCTCCCTCACGGGGCTATGAGAAATGTGTGGGCTCCCTCACAGGGCTATGAGAAATGTGTGGGCTCCCTAGGAGATACACAACAACCATGGCAACCAAAGATGCTAGCACAGGCTTACTAGCCTCCAGTTACTCTATGCCAGCTACTTTCTTCAGTATTTTACTTATTAGTTTATTTAATACTCGCAAACATGTTAGGAGAAACAGAGAGGTAATACAGATAATAGACTCATACACCAATAGAGCTGGTGTCAAAATAAAACACAGGTGGTTTAGGTTTTAGCCACTATAGTATAAACCTCTTGGTAGATATTCAAGGACCAGAGATGCGAATGAAAAAGGCATTAAATATGTGTGTGGATTAAAGAGGGGGATGGGTTTGATAAGAAAATTAATGTTTTTGATAACTTTATTCCTGCTTCTTTTGAAGTTAGGACTCTTCACGAATCTAGTTACAATGAATGCCTATGTCTATGGTCGCCAGTGTTCCACAAGCACAGAGAATTAAAGCTTATCAACGCTACTTGTCAGTGATTAGTTTTCTCTATATCTGTAATTTGTTAGATGAGTACCAGGCAGTTTAGATGCGTAATGTTTGCATTTCCTGTAGTGTGTCAGTACCTTTTCTTTACGGATCAGATGCTTAAACTGTGGTGGCTGATATATCTCAGTGTGAACCATATGCAGTATTAGGTGGGTAAAGATAGATCATTGAGGGGCTTGCTTATTCCTTCGAGCTTTAGTCTAGCTCATTATAGGTAGCCACTGGAAGTGTCCGGCTAAGAGAGCACTGCAAAAATAGTGGTGTTTTATATAGCAGGGTTGTTATTTTTTACAGAACAGATTAGATAAAAATAATCTGTTTTCAAAAATAAACAACTCTACAGATAACTTTGCTAGGCTTGTATCTGCTTTTAGGCAATAAAACTTTAAGATCAAAAATCAAATAAAATTTAAAAGTGGTAGGGTGAGGGAGGAAAGACATTTGTTATTATTTCAAGAAGCAAACATCTATTAAGAACGTCCCAGATAAAGCACATAGTACCGGGAAAAAGGTGGTGGAACAGTGAGGGAAGCAAATTCTCAAAGATGCAAAATACTTTGTACAATTAGGACAACTTGGAGCATTTGGTAGTGCTAGAAGATCCTAGCAAGACCCCAGGCTGGAGAGAGAAAAAAGATTTAACCATGGAGAACTTAAAACTACCGTAAGGAGCTCTAACTCAGGCAGAGGGGAAACACAATTACACTGGCAATACGTGCTTCTGATGACAGTGTGGAAAATAGCTTAAAGAAGATCAGTGTCTAAGAGGGCATTTTGTAGGCTGTTGCAGTAACCTAGGTCAGGGACTATATGGGCTAAAATTAAAAGAGTAGTAATTGGGATATAGAGGAGGAAAGATTAAAAAATGGAGACAATATAAAAGCATCAAAAATGACAGTTTCTTTGAAGCCATATTTAATAAATTATTCATAATTTAATGGAAGTGGTAAAGTACTTTGCATGTTAAAGCATGCTACATAAAAATATTCCATGAATGAATGAATGTGGACATGTAAGGGTAATTTTTGCATTTAAAATAATTTATATTTTAAAATAAATATTCCTCTAATGCTTTTTTTTTGTACTATATTAACATGTGTAAATATTTAGGATCTGGTAACATAGATTTAAATTTTGCTTCAGATACTTTAATCTCCATGAATAGCAGTTCCACATTTATTAAATTAGTATAAATATTTTTCTAACAAAGAGTAAAGTGGCAAATGAATTGACAAATGAGAAAAAAAATATTTCATGTCAGGGAATAAAATACTTCTTATTTATATGAAGCTTTACCCAAGTTAGAAACAGAAAAGCACAAAAATTCTTTTCCAGAAGCAAGCTAATTTCTATACCAATATCTGACTAAGAATAATAACTAGACTGATCAAATTCCATTCTAAGCATTTTTCATTATATTTAATATTTAGAATAACGGCCAATAAATCTCAGGGCTGAACTCAAACCAAGTTAGCTGGTGCCAACCATGTGATCTTACTCATTATATTCACATCCTCTTAATAAAATCATTGCAATGTGACTGAAACAAAATGTGTATAGTAAGTACTTTTCCTATTTAAAAATAACAACCATTAAAGGAATAATAAATAAAACAGAAAAAAGAAAATGTCTAATATGCTTAAATATGCTTAAAAAGAAATATAGACTAAGAAAACATTAAAATGCAACTAAGGTACAACCTGGTGGCTCAGTAGTTAAACACATGCCTGGGATGCAGACCAAGGACCCAGGCTCAAGTAACAGGAGTGGGGCAGGGGTCAATTAAAATGAAAAACTAAATAAAAATGTTTCTTCCACCTCTCACTTCCTGCTTGCTTGCTGCCTACCTGCTTGCTGCCTACCTGCTTTATTTCCATATGCATGCCTTCCTCTTTATAAGTAAGTAAACAAAAAGCAACTGAAGAAACTAAAGGGAAGGCCACCAATAAATTTAAGAATTTAAGCTTTTTTGGCTACAAAGATACCAATTCTCTTTATATTAATTTATAAACATATATGAACTCTAGAAAAATAACTTCTAAAAATAGACTTCTAATGTTAAGAGCTACTCCAGCTTATGTTCAAAGCTCATATTGAAAAATATTTTTAAAAAGTATTCTTGCTTACAATAATATATAGAAACACATTCAAATATACAGCATATAAAACTGTTTTTTTAAAAAAGAGAGACAGATCTATGGGCTATCCAGAAATAGACCCAAATGGAACTTGGTATGTGAAAAAAATGACACTTTATAATATGAGAAAAATATAGTTAGTATTCACTAAATTATGTTAGGCCAACTACATTTAAAGAAAATAAATTGAGTTCATATCTTCCCCTTATAACATGATAAATCCCATACGGTACAAAGGTTTAACTGTATAAAGGAAGTAACAAAGAAAAAAGAAGTAACACAAAAGAAATGTGTAATCACTGAACACAAAAACAATTTTTTCTATACCTGATCCAAGAAAATCAAAGACATTAAAATATGACAAATTCAGCCACAGTTTAAATGCCTAATGAAAAGAATTATTATAATTTAAATCAAAACAAATACAAAACTGACCAAAAAAATACAGCAACTTATAATATTTATCTTAATATATAAAGATCTTGTATAAATCAATAAATATCCAACATTCCAAAAGAATAAGCAAACAACATGAACCATTATTTAAAAAGTTAGAACAACATGCATACTTAGAGACATTTAACATATATTATGTCAATCAAAATTAAAATATCAAATATTTTTACTTAGAATTTATCAACTGATAAAAAGTTGAAAACCTTTGTGTGGCATGAGTATCAAGAAATACATATTTTATTCTTTTTCATAGGAATTTAAAGTGTACTTCTTACATAAAAATGTTTTCATTGTAGGGAATTTTGGAAATAACAATAAAAAATAAATATACCATTTTGGATGAGCAATTTTACTTCTAGAAATTATTCTCCATATTTATGCACATGTGTGCCAATACAAGCTTTTGCAGATACTCTTTCAAATGAGGAACAATGGAATCATCGTAATGAGAGATAAATTATGATTCATTTTACATAATAGTGTGTTGCTGTTAAAAAATATACATAGCCTTCCTTATATGCAAGCAGTGAATAATCTGAGCTAAATAGCCTTAGAAAGGGAAAAAATAGTAACAAAGTAGAGAAGAGAGTGTAATTGTATAAAGAAAGGTTTTAGCAGAGTTACCAGACATTCCAGTCTCTGTCACTTATGAGCTACTGAAATGAATTAGTTTTTCAATTTCTGAGTTTATCAATCTGTAATGTTGGAATCCCTAGGTCATAGAACTATTGTAAGTACTAAATGAATTACTACAGAGACTGCCAGCTGATCATCAAGAACATTTCCTCTTCTTCCTGGCACCCACTAGACTACTTTTGCCAGCAACTTTTACAGTAAGATCTGGGGCTGTTAAGAGAATTCGAGTCAATGACTGCCAGACCTGGTCCATAAAATCTTCTCACATACCATGCTTCATGCCCTCTGCCCTTTGGCCAGTTAGATATTGATGGCCAGGTCAGTCGCAAAAAACACATTTAAGATGACAAGGCTCTGTCAGGTCCTTTCATGACTGACAGTAGAGCAGAATCCTTGCCACACGTATTGTTGACTTAAGTCGCATACTTTTGGATTTAATGAATAATAGCTTTAGGATCAATTGCTACCTAAGCTTCTATTAAGTGTTAGCATCCATTATCTTAATTATTACTGTTTTTCCATTTTATCATTACTAGTACATATTTCTGGAAGAAATTAATATTTTTTGTCTCTGGCAAAGGGGACTGTGAGGCCTCTTATACATCTTGAATCTTGTGCTTCTGTATGTCCCATATGCTTATATCATGTCTGTATTAGGCAGGTTAGGTAGGACTATGATGTGATCAGTTAGCCCTGAAATCTCATCCTTAACACCAGTGCCTTTCTGTTCTCCTAACACACTCTTAGGGTAACAACTGCTCGCTGTTTGTATTCCTTTTAAAAAGAGAAAGAGAAAAAAGAAGGGGTATTCCTAGAGCCGTAGGTCATAAATTCATGTGAAAAATATATGTAATCTACTCTAAAAAATGAATTCTTTTTCAATTTTTAGATAAACGCATCAGAGTGAAAACTAAAGGTGACTGTTGCTCATTGGGTCCCACTTGGCTCTCTCTTCATCTATAACAAGGCATTTATTGCTGTTTCATGTCCCCTAGGCCCTTCAGAAGGTAGGACCAAGTGACTAGTTCTTGCCAAATGCTGTAGCAGAAATAGTCGCACATCAGACCAAAGCACTTGGGAGTCACTGTACTATTCTCTTTTCCTGTTGCAAAGCCTGAAGCCTCCTATTTTAAGAGCTACATGATGTCAGAAAAGAGCTGCTTTGGAGAATTACCAGGTGGTCCATTTCTATGACTGAGAAATAAACCTTTATGTGTTAAGTCACTGATATCTAAAGCCATATGTGTTACTACAGCATTGTCTAATCTACACTAGCTAAACTACTTTCTTTAATATATCTGAAGAACCTATTCCAATATAATTCAGTTAACAACACATGTTTAAAACCTACCATGTAAATATAATAAGATGATAGATATAAGATCAGTACAAGTACTGTCACTATATAAAGTAGGTGCTCAACTGAAATAGTTAAAGACAAGGGTAGAATGAGAAAATTAAGTATTATCTTTTCAAAAGTTTCCAAACTATTTTAAATACACCTTCATTTTATTTCAATAAACATTTATCAAGTGTCTATATTGGATAAGGCTTCTGAGAGGTTGATGATGCAAAGGTGATTAAAACAAATGCCCTTCTCTCGAAAGTCTGTCAACCGGTGAAGGACAAGGTTAGACCACAGCTTACAAAACCATGCAGAGTCTCACAAAAGTAAGGTGTCGTGAGGGATAATGAGCTGAGACAAGTTAAATCATAGAAGGCTTGCCCAAGGAAGTGATTCCTGAAAAGTAATAGGTAGGGTGATCCTAGTTCTTTGCTTTTTATAAAGAACAGCTATCAAATTTATATGTTGCTTTTTATTCAGTTGAAATTATTAGATGTGTGTAAAGTAATTGCCTCTAATGAAAATAGGAGCAAAATGTGAACTTACTTCTTGAAATTTAATTTCTCTTTAGATAATTAGGAATGAACAGAAACTCTTATAACCTCTATGACATTCCGACCATTGTGTACCCCACCTTCATATGCATTTACCCTAAATATAATCTCCTTCTGTACATTCATATGATATGGTTCTAAAGCACATGCCAAGATTCTGTATTTCCATTCATTTCTGCAGACTATGTGCCCATATCCACATGATTTAGCATGTCTCTGGTGTTTAGGATATATGATTCCACAGAATTCCACAGTTTAGTATATAGTGGCCAAGAACTTGGATTTGGAGCCAACTTTCCAAATCCTACCTCTGATTTTAACTAGTCATGTTAACTAATCATAGGCAAGTTACTAAAATCAAAGTGCTTTCATTTCTTCACCCATGGAGATGAAAGTTTAATGGAATCTATTCCATTACAAGTTATAAGAATTAAACTAGTTGACATAAATAATAAACCTATAACAGTTCAAGGGTTTGATGAATTGGTTATTATGAGTATTAATTTTGTTTTGTTGTTGTTATTTACTCTTTAGAGGAAAGTGTTTCCTTTGAAATTTGTAGCTCCAGACTAAAATTATAAATTTAATCTTATGACAATAGGCAATAAAAAAGACAGTTTAAATCTTGAGAAATTGCAAATTTTTTAATAAAGCAGTTCCTTAATAATATTAATAACCTAGTCATAACTCCCTACAAGAGGAAGTTAGAATGAAGTTAAGTGACTAGAAATAAAGAATAGAGGAGCAGAAACAAGAAAGAGGCACTCAATTCAGTGACACTGTACCTAATTGTAAAAGGAATTCAACACTTAGCCCATTAAAGTAAAAAGGTTCTATTGAGGCACATGCTGGTGGCTTAGTGGATAAGTCTGTCAGGCACAGTCCACATAAATCTCAAGGACCCAGGTTCACAACCTCGGGACAAGGGAGAGCAACCAAGATGAGCAACTACAGAAATGTAAATAAATTCTTCCTCCTCTCAATTCCTGCCAAGCTGTCTATTCATCTTCATTTCTGTTTATACCTTGAAAATAAAAACAAAGTGCTATTAAGAAGAATATAAACATCAACATTCTGCCAGTTTCATGTCTCTGAGAGGTACCATCTCTAGAGCATGTTCCTCCTATACCTGAATAAGAAACATCCATTTAAAAAATTGTAAGGTTAATAACTCATCTGGGACATCTAACATCACTCAGATTAATTTTAATAGTTTCATTTTACATAGTATACAACTGAGTTGCAGAAATATTAGTCTTTATGGAAACTATAAATTATAATAGGGATTAGAATTCAAAATTCCTTACTCTTAGCAAAGTAACCTTACTTTTTCTTTTCAAAAATAGCCTAACTTCAACCATGCAGAACCTTAAATGTAATCCCCAGGAAATGCAAGGGGAAAATAGATCAGTTAAGTGACTGTAATCCTAAAAACTAATAAATCTGAATTTCAATACACCTTTGGCTTTGATGTGCCTTATAATAACATATAAGTCATTTATCATTTAGAATGTCTCATACTCTAACAATAGAAAATCAAAGTACTTTATAAGGATATTAATCCCACCTGCTTCTTGGAAATGAAATAATAATGTAAAGTTCTTTGAAATGGCAAGTACTAGAGGAAAAAATATCTGATTCAATATTCTATTGCTATTTCAATATCAAAGCCCAATACTGCAAGTTAAGGATAGAATGAAATCAAATGGTTGATGAAATTTCCCAAAGCTTAGCTGTATCTCATTACATCAGATCCTTTAGTTACTAGGGTTGCAACTGTTACCAAAAGAAAAAGATTACCTGTCTGTTCAGAAGATAGGGTGGCATTCTTCCCTTTGCTCTGCTTTGCCTTGTACATTTGGTTCTTAACATTATTCCAAACCTTCTTAGATTTAATGAGATGTGTGTGTGCATATGTATGTGTGCATGTGGGTGATATTCAAAGCAAAGAGGAAGTTCATAGAATCTGAAAGAAGCCCACTCTTTCTTCTTTTCACAACAGGATTTCCGTTTCTCTAGTCATATATATATATATATATATATATATATATATATATAGTCATATATATATATATATTATTCTTCAAAAAGCTTCTGCTTTACTTAAATAAAAATAAAAATCTGACATTGGGATAGCAGGTATTATAATAACAGAAGATGAGCTATACAGGCATTTTCAAATGGAGATTTGCGTGAAGCACTGATCAGCCCACTTTCTCAGTGTTCACTGGTATTTCACTGATGAATCTGAGGCCTTCTTTGTACAGTCCTTCTGTCTTACCTGCCACAAAACTTCTGTGAGTTTGTAGGAATTTTAACTTGAAGTCTGTGACCTAATGAAATGGTCACTCAGCTGCTGCTTGCAGAAATACAGAAACCAACAGTCTCAACCTCAGATTTCAAGAGTTCTACATTTTTTCTATGATTCATGAGAAATTCGTCTCCTAAATGTGGTATTTATAATAGAATTAATTGATTATTTCAAAACAGTCCAAAAAATAAAATAAAATAAGAAGGCTTGGAGAATCTCCCAAGAAGGCAAGGCAGAGAATAGTTTAGGGCTCACATAAATGTTCATGAAGTTGACAGTCACATCTTGCTTTGAATACTCCAAATAATTCAGAGCACACAGAGGAGAAGACAAAAAGATCAAGAAAAGAGAGACTAAACAAGAGGCTGGGCACATTGTAAGGATCAGATCTTTAAAAACTGTGAATATACTTCCTTTTACGGCTCAGGTTACCCAGGAAGCTAAAGGCAGCTACAAATTCTGGAAGCCATTGGCCTGAGTTGAAACCTATGACTGAAGTGGCAAAATAAAAAAATAAAATAACAACAGTGAGCTCATGTAAATGAGTTTAGAATTCAATCTGTTGGATATTTTGAGCAAGAGCTCAATATAACAAAGTAACATTTAAAAAACACAGATTATATATAGGAGTCAGAAAGATTGCTCAGGAGGCTAATGTGTTATTTTGGGAGAAGTTAATGACATTTGAGTCATATCATTGACAACAGGGAGAAAGAGGAAAGAGCGAATTCAAGAAGTAGTCAAAAGGTAAAAATGAAAGGACAAATAGAAGAATCTCAAATTCTTGAAAACTTGGTCTTAGTTTACCATAAGCTTGATAATTGCTACCATTCACAGAAAGAATAATTACATATGAAGATAAGGAACATATACTGAACACCTATTATGTATTAGATGTTATTTTAGGAGCTACTATTACAATGCTGAATAAAATCTCCTCTAGTAGGTGAATGAAGAAATAAATTGTGGTATATTTAGATAATCGAATATTAGCCCTAAAAAGAAATGAAATATCAACCCCTGGAAAGACATAGAGGAAACTTAAATGCATACTGCTCAGTAAAAGAAGTCAAACTTAAAGGGTTATAGACTATATAATTTCACCTACATGATATTCTGTAAAGGGCAAAGCAAGGGAGGAAGTAAAAATACCAGGAGTTGCCAGGAGTTAAGGGGAGCGGGGAATGACTAGCAGAACACAGAGCAACTACAGGCAATGACAGAATGTATGTGTGACACAATAACGGTGAAGATATGTCATCACACATTTGTCCAAACGCATAGAATGTATTAACAGCAAAAGTGAAACCTAATGTAAACTCTGAACTCTGGGTGATAAAAATGTGTTGATGTAGGTTCATCAGTTATAACAAGGACCCCACTTCAGTAGGGGATGTTTATAATGGAAGAGGCTATACATGTGTGGGGCAGGGTAATACAGAAAAATCTCTGGAACTTCTCGATTTTGCTGTGGTAAAAAAACTATTCTTTTTTTTTTTTTTTTTAATAATGTTCTCTGGGAGAAGAAGGTAACTGCATACTTTCTAGCAGAGGGAGCTTACATTCTAGAAGCAATTCTTGAATGAGAATTCTAGAAAAGAAATTATAAACAAAGACAAATCTTAGTCTAATTGCCAATGAACTAAAAGACAAAAGAAGATGGAGGAAAAGGAGAGGGGAAGAGGGGAGGTGATATTTGTTACTATATTTAGGTGACAGGCTCTGACTATCAAGACAATAGCTATTACATCATTGGGTTAGAGAAGAGAATGTGTGGAATTCAGGATATCCTTGGAGACACGATTTTTTATGCTCCCATGATCTATGATAAAATACACACACACACACACACACACACACACACATTCTAGGGAGGAAACATGCAGTAGAAAAAGGGATTTAGAAACCACAGGAAGATGTGAGGTTACCCTTTAAATAAAGTGTTCATTATATAGGAATATTTGAACAGAGCCCTGAAGTAGTGTTACCTGAGAAAGAGCATTCTAAGAAGAAAGAACCAAGTATGAAGTCCCTGAAGCAAACGTACACTTTTCATGTTCAAAAAATGGCACAAAGGTCAATATTGTTAGAGTGTGGTGACCTATGGGCTTGAAGATAGAGTAAAAAAGTAGAATGTTCAGGCAGTTATAGGACTTTGTAATGAGTTGGGGCCTTACTCTAAATATGATAAGTAACACTGGAAAACCTGGTGCAGAAGAATAACATGATCATTCTTGTTTTTTGTTTGTTTGTTTGTTTTTAACAATTTCTCTCTAATTGTTAACGAATATAGATCAGGAGGGGAGGAAGAGTGTAACAGGAGTAACTAAAATTATGAGTTGATGACAATTATTCAAGCAAGATACAAAGGCCATTTCAACCAATGTGGCAACTGTGGTATGAAAAGGTTGGATTTTACATGTATTTTGAAGGTAGTCAGAAGAATGCTAATGCCTTTGACAGGGAATGTGAAAGCGAGAAATCAAGGATGACTTCAAGTTTTTGGACTAAGCATCTGAAGCCTAAGTTGATCATATATTGGAGAGGGAAAGGCTGTGAAAAAACAGTCTTGGATATGGGAGGGAAAATTAGAAACTAGTTTTAAACATGCTAAATTTAAGTGTCTGTTATACATCCAAATGAAAATAGAAATAGAAAGCTTCCAGAACCAAGACTGAGACCTGAGCTGGAGGATTAAATGTTGACATCATCAACACACAGAAGCAAGGTCATGAGAACAGAAAAATTTACTGAAGAGGTGGGAATAAAAAGGGAAGGAAAAAGTACAACCACCAATCCAGGGGCTCTCCACGGATCAAGCTTGGAACCATAAGGAATTAACAGAAAAGGAGACGAAAAAGAAACAGTATACGTTTTTAAAGAGAGGGTTTAAGATTCAGAGACAGATACACACCTTGGCCAACTGAAAAAGGGTTGCAAGAAGGAAGGAATGAGCAAATGCTAGGTGAAGTAGTATGAGGAATTAGAATTGCCTGCTTTATCATTGGGGAGTCACTGCAACCTTAAGTTTAATTTCACTAGAAAGTGCTAGGGAGAAATCTGACTGAAAATGCCAAAGAAAATGATGATACAAGTGTGTGATGATAGATATAATGACATAAGAAGCTTTGTTAGAACTAGAAGCAAATAAATATACTTATGATTGAAAAAGGATGTGGTTTTAAGTGAGTGCTTGGTTTGTTGATTAAATGGAAGAAAACTAAACCTTGATTGTCTAGTAGGAATGATATGCTGAAGAGGAAATAATTTGTGAGGTAGGAGAGACAGTAGACAATTGTAATGCCAATGTCCTTGGGATACAGTCATCCAGGAGTCAGCCAGTCAAGCAAAGACACAATAGCTAATGTGCGAATAAGGAATTTATTTTAGAAACTGGAACTTAGAGTTACTTGAAAGATGCTGAGAACATGAAGAGCTTCAAGGGAAATATCCAGGGCGAGAGCTAGAGGAAGAGTTATTAACCGGCCTGACAAGAGGCATGATGGATAATTTGGAGTTTACAGGGAAATCCAAGAAGCCAAGCATTTGTAGCTGCCAAATGAGGACTTCAAAGGAGGAACTCGTGCACAAATCTATGAGAAGTTGTGTCTGTGTGGCTACCACCTGTGTAGGTTCACAGCCAAACATCTGACGATCGGCCTGAGGCCACTGCGGGAAGCAGAGCTGGCAGCTAGGAAGAAGAGCTGGATGTAGAACAGAGGAACGTGGTGGCCAGCTGAGACTCAACACACACCTCTGCCTCTGATTGTCACAAGTTTTGCCTCTACAACATGCCAAAAGTAAAGACTACTGATGCATTTCTGCCTCTTAAGTCTTGTACGAGTTTCTTTTTGGCCACTTTTAATCTAGCCTTGTGAGGAATTCTAGAAAATGCAGTTCCTAAGTGGATAAGAGAGCTATCCATGACTTTTCACCTCTTTCAACACAGCACCCAAATACTTCCTCCAAACACATTTAAATTTAAATAAAGATAATAGCAAAAGTATGTTACTACTTCATTTGATACAACTATCACACAACCAAAAACTGCTAAACCTCTCCCCTGAAGAGGATACACGTGCAATCCATACACATGAAATACACAATTAACCATTATTTATCTTCTATCTATTAGTAGGAAAAGAAATTTAATTGTTTAATTGCATACACAAATAAATTCCAAAAAAGTAAGCAACTTAAAACATAGCTCTACAAATTCTACAACTGGTAGGCATCCTAATACATAGTGTAATTCATTTACTATCTATTCTAGGTTGATCTTCTCTTCACCAAGGATGTCAGCTGGTCATGAGAATTGACATAAACCTTCCTTTTCTTATTTTTAATTTTTTTTAAATTTTATTGAAAGCACATTGTATAACGTTATATAGGCTTAAGACATGCATCTAGTTTGTGGAAGCATTCTATGAACTCTGTCACAAAGCTGAGCTTACTGAAAGTTGTTCCCCTTGGATCTTCAGGATCCCACATATACTCTTTTTTAGCCCACTGTGAAATAGATATTTTCTTGAAAGTCAAGATAAATTATTCCAAAACTGTAACTTTTATTTTTTTACACTAATGTGAGAAAGACTAAGTTGCCAGGTAAATGGTAATAATGTTGAATGAGAGAAACACTACCACATATTAACTGACATTTCACAGCATCTCCACATCATGGAGGATACTACACCAAACCCACAAGGCGTTGCCACACAGGTGCTTAACTGAGTTCGAAAAACGATGTTCCACTGCCCTATTAGACCAGCTCTTCTACGGTAAGGGAAATGAGGGTCAGTCCAGTGAATTCCATGAGCACTATCCCATTTTCTATAAAATGAGTTCTACCATGACAATAAATAAGACATTCAGTAAATCCATGGATCGTGGATTTGTTGTAAACATTGTAGGCAGAGGCAGTAAATCCACATGCAGAGTGTTTCAGTGAGAAAAAAAATTCTCCCTCTTCCAAGATGGATGTGGTCCAATATAATCAATCCATCACCAAATGGCTGCTGCTGGTTCTCCCAGAAACTGGTGACAGATCAGGGACTCTGCTGGTTTCTTCTGTTGGTATCTGAGATATTTAGTAGTAGCTGTAAACTAATAGCCTTAGTGAGTAGAAATCCACATGCTAAACCTAATTTGGCATTTCCAGCTAGCTACAGTTTCTATTGATTAAGAGCCCCTCAAAACTGAAAATTTTAAAGGTTATTTGATCAATTTTTCTAAGTAGGATGCCAAAATAGAGTATATTTTGCCTCCAAAATCCGGAGACTCTTTGGTGTTATACCACTCTCCTTGTTGTAGGAGGTCCAGTGCAGTCACTTACTCTTCAATGTGTCAATGTGGAAGGGGCATCCCGTGTACCACAGATGCCTGAAAGTCTCAGCAAGTGAAAGGTCTCTAAATTTGGAGTGGGGGGGTCAGAAAGCGAGAGAAAGATTGTTTGACCCATCATTTTTCATGTTTTACCAAGTTGGAGAATTTATAACTTTCTACTTACTAGTCCAATCGGCATGATAAGGAAAAAATCAGTGGAGCGGTATGATATCTTATGGAATGAAGAGCCTGATGGACAAGATTATAAAGAAGAATTAAAGAGGAGTTTAACCTTGAGGAATGCACTGAAGTACTACTGCTGGCTTTACCTACTGGAATCAAACTGCTTCTGATAATATTTATTAACAATTTTAGAGAAAGTGCATTCACTACATTAATCACTGTGCCAGTCATAATTGAACCAGTCGGGTGGTAGGAGGGAATATTAAAAGGCTGGCAGGATGGGATGGAATTGGCTTATATGATTATAAAGGCTGGCTAGGAAAATCTAAAACCTGGAGGGCAGGCTGAAAGGAAGGGCATAATGGATGTCTCATATATAGACTAATGCGCTGTCAATGGAATTTTTTCTTCTTAAGGGAAGTTTCAGTACCTCTCCAAAAGCCTTACAAATGACTGAATGGGGTTCATCGATTATTGATGCTAGTTTCCTTTCCTTAAAATCAACTGATTATGAACTTTAATCACATCTACCAATCACCTTCACATCAATGCCTACATTGGTATTTAGATGAATTATTAGGGTCTGCAGCTTATTTAAGTAGCTTACCAGGTGCCAAGAGTGCTGCTTTTCTCCAGAAAAGGAAACATGGATTTCTTGAAGTCTTATTCCTATTGAATTTAGGGAGTTTATTTCAATGGCAGAAGTTCTTGCTCTCCTTTTCTAATCTATAGAAAATAACCACTATACACTCTTCAGAGATGCTGGCACACCCTCTATGATATAGCCTCAATTTCTTGGTAAACACTGTCTTCCTCACCTCTCCCAGGTGGCACTTTTTAAAGGGGGTGAATATGTTTTCATAGTACCTCTATAATCTAAATATTTTTCCTCATTTTACAAAAGAGGAAATTGAGGAAAGCTGCTTACTCAAGGTCATCCAACTAACTAATGAATTCAGAATTTCAACCCTAACTTCATTTGACCCTTAACTCATGCTTCTCATAATTAGACATTTGGCCACACAAATTCTGAGTTTATTCCAGTTACAGCTTTTCAGGAGTTTTGAAAAAATACTTTGATTGTTTTCAGAGAGCTTTAAGCTCACAGCAATTGAGTGGAAGATATAGAGATATCCTTTGTAGCTCCTACCCAAATGTGCATCTCCCATTATCCACACCCCCCATAAGAATGGAACAGCGAGTGTACCCATGCTATCATAGCACTTAAACTTGACAGTCTACATTAGGGCTCACTCAGTGTCAAAGTCTATGTGTTTGGGCAAATGTATGATATGTATCCACCTCTATAAAATAAAATTTAGTGTCACTGCCTTAAAGCCCTTGGTGATCTATTCCTCTCTCCCTCCCAGCCCTTCCTTTCAAAGACTTTTATGTAGTAAAAAGTGCGACTCCTGATTTTGAGCTCATTCTTCAAACAATTTTATTTTCCAAAAAAGTGACACAAATAAGAATATTTTCAAGTATTATAGATTCTTACCTGAATAAGACATTAATACTGCCAATTACAGTTGATAGCTCAATACATATAACAGGAAAATCAGGTAAAGCAGCACCTTGAACAGAATTCAACTTAGAAGAGATTCTGTGTGCGCACAGTACATGCTGAAGTGCACCCATTGTGACTCTGCACTTTCGCACATATCAGTCCCTAGTCTTACACAGCTGTCCCTCCTCTTTCTACCTGAGAAAATGCCTGCCCATCTTTTGATATATAGAAATGTCACAAAAGGCTCTTTCAGGGATGTGATAATGAAAAAAAAACAAAAGTGTTTTAGAAGCATGCTCAGCTGACAAGGTGTCTGCGCACAGCTGAATTTCAGTCCTTCCAAAGCTTTATTGCAGGTGTTTGCTTACATTTCTCTCTGTCCTATTAGAGTATAAGAATTAGAGGACAAGCCCCAAGTCTTATTCTTGCTAGCCCATTTGGCACACAGTAGAATATACATATAAAATACATTAATGAGCAAGTCATCTGAATGACCATTTGCAAATTCATGATGAGTCTTCTGTTCGTCTGGAAAAACAACCCCAGACCCAAAGCTTGTCTCCAGTTAAAATAGCTGTAATTCCACACCTCTGAATCTCCCCTGTCAGATTCTAAATTCTTCTTTCCTTTTCTCCTGGGTGGGAAGCAGTTGGGGCAGAGGTGGCCTCATGAAATTCCTCAATAGTTTAGGCACAGGGAGAGTTCCCATGGAAAGCACATAAATAATTAGATTCCTCCTTTCTTTTCTTCACCCTTTATCCTTCCAGGTCTTAATTAGGGTTACTTTAGGACAAGATTGCTTATAAGTACAGTTATTCAAAGTCATCAACAACAACAGCTCAGAGCTCTGTGCCAAATTACTTTCCAGGTGAAAACAACTAAACCCAGAGACAATGTGTCTAGGAGGAAAAAAAATTGAAACACTGCTATCAAATTGGATTTTCTGTGTCCCAAAGGCAGTGTTACTTTTGACAGGGTCCAATACAAAATGCTTCCGCAGATGAAAATGTATGATCCCAGCACTGCCTTTGCTCAGTCTGTAGCAGGGCAACAAAAGCCACAGATTGCTCATTAAAGGTTGCCCTTAGAAAACAAGGAATCCTTCTCCACCAGCTCACAGTAAATAGAAAGACCAAGCAATATCTTCAAGGGTTTCTGAACAAGCAGTTATCCTGCCAGCCGCTACTCACAGTCAACAGTAACCGTCTCGCACATGGGAATGTGCACTTGGCTTCAAACAAAGAGGTTCTGTGCACTTAATGCAGAGAATGATATTGGAGTGGAAACGCAGCTCTCGCCGCCACTTTTTTTTTTTTTCTCTCGTGGAGAAGCCAGGCAGGATGTGCATGTGTAAAGCAATTAACCTTTTAACACAAACATGGAGATTGGAACCAGCAATGACCCAGGAAATAGCTGATTCCATTTCCTTGCCAAGATGAGAGAAACCACCCAAGTAACACTAGCTGCTCTGTTAGCAAGAAGGGGACAGCCATCTTGGGGAGTCACGTTGCACTCACTCAGCCTGGGAGCCCACAGCCAGTCTCCCACAGAGACTGGGGACCTGTGCGGGGCACAGGTCCAAAGGAGGGCAGGACAGGTGAGAGGAGGCTCAGCAAAGCCAGGGAACGAGTGTGCCGAGCTCTGCAGGATTGAAAAGACACTGATAGTACTGAAGAAAGTGACAGAAAAAGATTCGCTTCTTTGCTCATTGAAACTTCGGTATAAAAGAGACGGTGCTAGTATTAGAAATATAGCAGAGTTTTTTGTTGTTTTTTTTTTTAATGAGCCTAGCCCTCAGATGCTAACTGTCTAAGTTCTGAGACAGAAAATCATAACAAATGAAATCATTTTGAATCAAAGAGAGAACAATGAAGAAAACGAGGTGTCGTGAGTGAGAATGATAAGGGCTCCTCTGGGCTCTCTGGGAGTTCTGCTCCTGAGTTATTTCTGCCCTGAAAGGGAAGCAGCTGGCAGCCGGGGCCTCTGACATCTTTGTTCATGAGGGATTTCCTTTGGGTAGAGGTTCATGAGAAGGAGGTTTCCTGCATACTGGGGGGACAGAGGCTCTGGGGAACAGAGAGGTGTGTGCTTCTGGCTAGAGTCGGGACTGCTGCTCCCAGGAGAGGGGCTATAGACCTAAGCTAAGAAATCCAGCTTCTCAGTATGTGAGTGGCGGTGGTAAGGAGGAGATTCAGAGCGAGGAGGGCCCAGGGCCCTTCCGGTGGGACGAGCCTGTCTTCTCGGTGGACTGGGGCCTGCTGCACGGCGAGCGCCAGGCCACCGCTGTCACTGCCGTGGTCACCCTGGGACTCAGGCTGCAGCTGTGCCTCCGGGACGCACCCAAGTGGCTAGATAAGGGACACCCGAGGGTTATTCATGATTTTCTGTGACACTACCCTAGTCTCCATGCAGGTATGATTTCGACAGAAGGACACTTAATAATTTTAGAGACAAAACACACACATTGAGGACTGGCAAATGTTACACAGTCCCAGCATTATGTACTTTCATATATTAACCGTCAAAACAACTTTATGATAGCAATAGATAGCAAAAACTCCAGCGAGCAGATTTTAGATAAGAAAAAAATCAAGATTCATAAAATCATCCAGTATCACAAAACTGTTGAGCAGCAGAGCAAATATTCAAAACTGAGCTCTCTGCTTTTGACTGTATGGTGTGAAACAGTCTGCCACAGTTCTTCAGAAAGGAGTGATAGTCATGT
This sequence comes from Solenodon paradoxus, assembly GCA_004363575.1. Lineage (NCBI taxonomy): Eukaryota > Metazoa > Chordata > Mammalia > Eulipotyphla > Solenodontidae > Solenodon > Solenodon paradoxus. The sequence goes on from RJWH01000034.1 coordinate 1,658,894, forward strand.
GACGTTTCTGTCAAGCTCCATATTCCTAGTCTCTCCGCATACATATGCCCACATTATAATGCATTTAGTTTTAATTCAAAAATTAAATAATCACCATTTGTTTATAGTTTTCTATAACATCCACTCATCTCTACATTCAATGAGAATGCCTTGGTGTAAATCTATCTTCCGCCATAACTCCATTTCAAAGAATAGGCAGTTATAAAAAGTAGCAAGCGGATTGGCATGTTCTCTGGTCTTAAATAGCAACCTGGGTCCCAAGATGTCACTCTTCACCAATGGTCACTATTCCAAGCAATTATTTTTACTTTCCATGGAGTACACATGAATTAAGTCTAAGTAAAAGATTTCTCAATCTTTCTCATTTCCTCACTCTTTTACGATGATGAGTACACTTGACTTGTTTACCCAGCATTCAGAATGCCCTGTCTTATTCCCATGATAATACATCTATGGTCTGAATCTGCCCTGATACTTTCATTTCCTTCCACTTATCTTAAAAAGTGAAATAAGGATGCCGCTAAGAAATTCACTTCTTGCTACCATTTTGATGTTTTTCTAACAAGTCTAGGTCTGTAATACAAGGGATTATAGATAGTACCAAGATTTTTTAAAGACTGAATTTATATTTTTCACAATATTTTTTGCAAGAAAAGCACTTTTCAATGAGAGTCCGAAGATGACATAGAGTTATTATCAAAAGGTGAACATTGCACAAAGTAAAACTGCCAATTTGCAGTTAATTTTCAGCCTTTGTGTTATGTTTCTGCAGATAAGGATACTGTAAGTTCCTTTGCTTCTGTGTAATATACATGTGGATAATGATGATAAGGGAGGTGAACACCTGAAGTATTACTGAATTCCAAAGAGAGAAAAGATTCTTGTCCAAGAAGACATATAAATGTCTAAGAACAAAAATTCTGTCTCTCCAGAAGCAGATGTGAAACTAACATCCCAGGTCTCCACTGTGAAACACCAGTTGTCATACAAAAATTTCATCCTGAAATTAGCAGTTTACTTTTCTTTTAAAACTTGAACATTAATTCAGAGGCCAGGGAGGAACAATCTAGTAGCAATTGGTGCATTGACAATGGGTTTTAGAAAGCAGAGATAATATAAATGTTGAAATAGTTTCAGAAATAGAAGAAAAGCAGTTAGTAAAGTCAATCAACCCCAATGCCCACTGCCTCATGAGACACTTCACGTGTTGCCAGTACAGTATGCATACAGAAACACAAATGTACATATATATCCATATAAAATATATTCTGTAACTATATCTGTATTTCACAGGTGATACTTATAAATATATGTTCATCTAAAAGTATACTTTATTATCCCATTCCTACATGTAAAATCATTTATAATAGTTCAAGTTTTATAGAACAGCTAATATCATTTTTCTGGCCTTTTATGGATGTCACGTGTTAGTGGCATCAGCAGTTCTGCAAACAAGCTGTTACAACTTACAAACTAGTTTCAACCAATACTGAATCAAAAGGAATGGCATAGAGGAAACACTGGACTTGAAACTAGTGTATCTCAAATTTAGACTAATAAAATTTTCCTCAGCTTGAAATGGGGAAAATATCCCATTTTACCCTGTCTTCCTCAGAGATATATTGATGACAGAAATGGTAATCCCTTCAGCAGAAGTAACAATATCACTAGAATTGACTTCCATAGCAGGAACAGTAGCAACAATAAATTAGAAATGACATTTACTATAAACAGCACATTGAAATAAATTCGTTGGTCCCCTCACTCAAATTTACCAGAACACTTACGTTGACTAGATACATAGAGAAAAGAGTCCCTATCCCAGGGATTATTATCTATGGGGCATAAAAAATAGTGAATAGCAGGAAAACAACTGTTCATACACATACAGAAATACGTTTTCTCTGCATTCCTTGTTAGGGGAAAATGCTCTAACTTAATTCTCAGGGAAAGATAAGTATCCCTGTCAGTATATTTTTGTGTCCTTCCATGTAAATTGGGATAAGTTTTTTATCTTAGATAACATTTACCCCTTCTATTTGCCTAGGTTCTCTTTTAATAAATCATTCATTTATTCACTTGAGAATTATCAGGAACTTTGTTAAACTCTGATTCTCAAAGAAAAAAATACTTTCCCCCTCTCAAGTAGTTTTCTCAATGCCAGAAAGTCAATAAGAATTCACCAAAGGAAACACTAAGCTAAAAGCTGACTTTGCAAATGACTCAATATTGAGAAGCAAGGTGTTATGATTTCTAAAATTTACCTTCAAATTTTATAGTAATCTATATATGCACATACAGGGAGAGATCAAGCATGACAAAAGATTGGCAACAGTTGAATATTGAAGGTGTGAGATCTTCGCATTATTATAGCAACTTTTTCATATCTTTAAAATATTTTATTACAAAAAGTGGGAGGAAAGAACGAAAACCTTCAGTGGAGTTAAATCCAAAACAGCCTGGCAGTAGCAACTGAGATATTATTAGTCTTTCTAGACCTCAGTTTTCTCATCTCTAAAATCAAAATAACTATTGTACATACACGATAGGCTGTTATGATACTTAGATAGCACAAGGAAAGCACTTAGCAGAGTTATGATACTTCAGTAAAATAAACATAAAACCATTTTTATTTGAAAATAATGTTCTATAAAATGGTTGTAGCGTTAAGATACTGAGACAAGGGACATGCCTGCTGAGCAAAGAAAATGAGAATATCAAAGGTGAGACTGGAAATGTAGACTAGAATCACATCATACAAGGCCTTGATGGCTAAGGAGCTCTGATTCTTTATTTGAATGTCAGTGAGAAGAAATGAAAAATTTAAAAGAGCTTAACTGTCAAAGCCATATGCTTCAATTTATGCTTTAAAAGATTACTCTCACTGCTGTTTGGAGACTAGTAGAAACAGGGAGACAATTATTAAATTAATAGTATATTGGAAAAGAAACAGAAGATAGAAGTAGAATCTTAGCAGTGTTCACAGAAACAAAGTGAACAGAATCAAAATCTATTTTGAAGACAGAATTTACTTTTGAAAGGTACGAGCAGAAACTAAGAACAGAGGCAGGCAGGCAGGAGAGAGGAGGAATAAGCACAATATTTTTATTTAGCTTTTTATTGCAGTTACTTTGTTTTACAAACCAAAAAATTCTATGTAAGTTCCCCGTATGTGTGGTTTCTCCATTCCTCAATTATATGTCAACACATCCTGCCCTCCACTAAATCACCAAGTATTCTTGGGCCCTGCCCAATGTGCCCTGCCCCCATTTGTCCCTCCTCCCCCCTCTATTGTCCCATTCCTTATTGTTAACCTCAGTTCTATTGCAAGTGTCTAAGGGTTGGTTTTGGTTTATCTGTTCCTTTGTTTTGTCTATTCATGTTCCACCTATGAGTGAGGTCATCTTTCTTAGCATAATCCCCTCTAGATCCATCCATGTTGATTCAAATGACAGGATTTCATCTCTTTTAATGGCTGTGTAGTATTCCATTATATATATATATATATATATATATATATAAAGATTTTGCATTTTGACATTGACTTGCTTTGAGGTATACATAATAGTATTTTTACGTTTACATATAGCATAGCAGATTTACCAATCTTCCCTCCTCTGCCGTTTTTCTCCCTTCATTTACAATTAATTTCCTTTATCGTCCCCATACCTCTCCCGTCACTTTGTATGCCTTTTTGTCTCCCACCACTGAGTCCAAATGATGTGTATAGAAATAGAAAACAAATGAATGTCACAAATTATACCACATCTTCGTTATCCAGTCATCTGATGCTGGGCACTTAGGTAGTTCCCAGCTCTTAGCTATTGTGCAGAGAACTGCAATAAACATAGGGGTGCATAAATCCCTTCAAATTAATGTTTTTGCATATTTTAGGCAAACAGTAGTAGGATGGTGGGATCATGTATGATTTCTATATTCAATTTTTTGAGGAATTTCCAAACTTTTCTACTGCACCAATTTGCAGTCCCACCAACAATGAGAAGTATTCCCTTTTCTCCACATCCTTGCCAAAATTTTTATTACCAGACTTTTGGATAATAGTCAGTCTGTCTCAGATATAAGATGATATATTATCATTGTTTTGATCTGCATTTTCCTGATAATCAGGAATAGGAGCATCTTTTCATGTGCCTCTTGGTCATCTGTATGTCCTCTTAGAAAAATATCTCTCCAATTTATCTTCCCATTTTTTATTAGATTGTCTGTTTTTCTGTTATTGAGCTTTATGAGTTATTTGTATGTTTTAGATATTAAGCCCTGGTCAGAAATATGAAATGTAAATATGTTCTCCCAGTTAGTCTTTTTGTTTTAATTTTCTTTCACTGGGAAGAAACTTTTTAGTTTGATGTAGTCCCACTGGTTTATTTTTGTTTGTTTGTTTCCTTTGATGCTGGCGTTGGGACGCAAAAGGCTAATGTCAATGAATGACTTTCCTATGTTATCTTCCAAGAATTTTCTGGTTTTCAGTGTTGAGTCCAAGTCTAGTTCATTTTGAGTTAATTTGTGTGAATGGTGTGAAAGAGTGATCTAGCTTCATTATTTTGCATGTGGCTGTCCAATTATCCCTACAGTGTTTGTTAAAAAGACTTTCTTTTCTCTGTCATATGCTTTTGGCTCCTTTGTTGTAGATTAACTGATTGTTTGTAAAGGGTCAGTTCTGGTGATTTAGATAAATTCCACTGGTCTGTGCCTCTGTTATTATTCCAGTACCATACTTTGTAGAGGAGCCCAATGTCTCGGAGTATAATCCTTCCAGATTCATTCTTCTTTCTCATTATTGCTTTGGCTATTTGGGGTCTTTTGTCCTTCCATACAAATTTAAATATTTTTCTATTTCCTGGAAATAATCCTGTGGGATTTTAATGGGGATTGCATTAAATCTATAGATTGCTATGTGAAATATGACCATTTTAATGATGTTGACTCTTTCCAACCATGAGCAGGGGATATCTTTCCATTTCTTTGTGTCCTCCATTACTCTTATGGACTTGAAGTTTTCATTATATAGGTCTTTCACCTCCTTTGTCAAGTATATTTCAAGATATTTGATTCTTTTTACTTTTGTTTTAAAAGATGTGATTTATTTAATTTCATTTTCTTCTAATGTGTTGTTTGCTTATAAAAATGCAACAGATATTTGTGCATTGATTTTGTAGCCTGCCACATTGCTATATTCGTTGATTAGTTCTAGTAGTTTTTTGACAGAGTTTTTATGATTTATGATTTCCAATGTAGATTCATTTTATTTCTTTTTCTTACCATCTAGCTCTGGCTATAACCTCCAGTAGATGCTAAATAGCAGTGGTGAAAGTGAACAGCCTTGCCTTGTTCCTGACCTTAGAGCAAATGCTTTCATTTTTTCACATTGACTATGATGTTAGCTGTGGATTTGTCATATATGACCTTTATTATGTTGAGTTATGTACCTTCTATCCTTCTATTCCCATTTTATGCAGGGCTTTTTTATCATAAACGGGTGTTGGATCTTGTCAAAAACATTCTTGGTGTCTGCTGATATTATCTTGAGGTTTTTCTACTTGTTCTTACTGATATGGTATATTACATTAATAGATTCACATGTGTTGAACCATCCTTGTATTCCTGGGATAAATCCCACTTGGGTCATAATGATGTTTTTGATGAATTGTTAGATTCAGTTTGCTAATATTTTGTTGAGAATTTCTGCATCAATGTCAACTGGAAATATTGGTCTAACATATTTTTTCTTGGTGATGTCTCTATCAGTTTTTGGTATCAGTTTGATGTTAGCCTCATGTGGGATTGTTTCCTGTTCAATATTTTGGAAGAGTTGGAGAATAAGGGCTTATTCTTCTCCAAAGTTTTGATAAAACTTATTAGAAAAGCCATCATGGTCCTGGGCTTTTATTTTTAGGGAGACTTTTGATTACTTTTTCAATTTCCTTGCTTGTGACTGTTCTGTTCAGGTTTTGTACTTCTTCCAGGTTCAGTCTTGGTAGACTGTATTTTTCTAGAAATCTATGTCCTCAAGTTTGTTGACTTGGTTGCCATAGAGCTATTCATAGTAGTCTCTTAGGGTGTTTTGTATCTCTGCTGTATCTATTATAACATCTCCCCTTTCATTTCTAATTCTAGTTATGAGAGTCTTACTCTTTTTTTCTTTATCAGTCTGGACAATGGTTAATTTTGTTTATTTTTTCAAAGAATCAACTTTTGGTGCCAGTGATCTTCTGGATTGTCTTTTTGTTTTCTATTTATTTCAGCTAAAATTTTGATTATTTTCTTTCTTCTACTGATTTTTGGCTTTAATTATTCTCCTTTCTCTAGTGGTTTTAAATGTAGCATTAGATTATTTGTGATTTTTCTGTTTCTTCAGCAAGGACTGGATTGCAATGAACTTCCCTCTAGTACTGCTTTCTCTGCATCCCATAGATTCTAGTAGCTTGTGTCTTCATTTTCATTTGCCTCTAAGTATTTTTAAGTTTCTTTCTTATTTCCTCTTTTATCCAAGAGTCATTCAGAAACATATTGTTTAGTTTACAATTAATTTAGGGTTTTCTGACTTTCTTTTTGTGGTTGATTCCTAGTTTTAAACCACTGTAGTCAGAGAATGATTTGGTATGATTTAAATCTTGTAAATTTATTGAGACACTTTTTGTGGCCCAGCATATGATCTATCTCCAAGAATGTTCCAAGCTCACTTGAAAGTGAAATCTGCAGTCATTGGATGAAGTATTTGGCATATGTCTTAGACCTAACTGTTCCAAATGATGGGTTAAAGTTATTGTTTCCCTGTTAATCTTCTGCCTGGTTGATCTGTCCATTATTAAAAGTAGGCTATTGAAGTCTCCTACAGTTATTGTGCTGCTGTCAATGTCTCTTGTCAGTTCACATAATACTTGCTTAATATGTATTGATGCTCCTTCATTTGGTGCTTATATGTTGATAAGCATTTTGTCTTCTTGCTGGATTGACCCCTTAATCATTATATAAAGTGCATCCCTGTTTTTTGCTATGGTTTTTTAGTTGGAAGTCTATTTTTTCTGATCAAGTATGGTCATTCCTGCTTTTTTTGTGGTTGACATTTGAATGTAGGATTGTCTTTCAACCACTGACTTTGAGTCTTCATTTATCTTTTGAAAGAAGGTGAATTTCTTGAATGCAGCATGTTAGGTTATGCATTTTAATCCATCAGCCACTCTGTTTCATTTGACTGATGAATTCAGTTCATTAATGTTTAGGGTGATTATTCATATGTAGCTGTTTATTGTCACTTTGTAATTGATCTTTTGTGTGTTGCTCCAAGTAGTGCCTTGGTTCTTCTTTTTTCTCTTAGGTGTGTTGGGTGTACTTGTGTTTTGGCTAGTCTCCATTTTTGTTTTCTTTACTTTTTCCTTGGGGATGTATTTTGTGGTTCCCCTGAAGTTCGCATTAAGAATTCTATGTTTATTTCCTATTTTTATTTGAAAGCGGCTTAGTGTTTCACTCATTCTAACCATCCATATTTTTGTTTTCTTCTCCTTCACTTTTTATATTTGCTATCTTACTGTTTTTCTCTGAGGTTTCTTTATACTTTATAGAACATCCTTTAGTATATTTTTTAGAGCTGGTTTTGTGGTGATAAATTCCTTTAAATTTTGCTTATTGGAAAAGCTTTTTAACATTCCATCAGTTTTGAATGAAATTCTCACAGGATATAGCATCCTAAGTTGAAAATCCCCTCCCCCGCCCTTTCTTTAAGCACTTTGAATATATCATGTCATCCCCTTCAGGTCTGTATAGTTTCAACTGGTAAACATGCTTACAATCTTATGGAAACTCCTCTGTATGTGACTTGTTTGTCTCTGGTTGCTTTTAAGGTATTTTTCTTTATATTGTATTTTGGACGGTTTGATGGCAATGTGTCTGGGTGTAGTTCTGCTTGGGAATTTTTTATCAGGAACTCTTTGAGCGCCTGAGTTAAAGGCTTGCTTCATTTCTCATGTTAGGGAAGTTTTCAGGTATTATTTCTTCAAACACAGTTTCTGCCCCTTTTTTCTTCTCTTTCTGAGACCCCAACAATGTGCATATTGTTTCATTTGATGATATCACATAGGTCAAGAATGCTGTCTTCATTTCTTTCCATTCTTTTCTTTGCTGGCTTGCTTAAGTCATTCCTTTGCTTTGTCTTCCAGTTCACTGATTCTATGAATGGTTTCATCCAACCTATTCTTGAGTCCCTTTATGGAATTCTTTCTTTCAGCTATAGTATTCTTCATTTCTTTGATATCTTGCCTCAATTCTTCTCTTTGTTTTTCTCTTTTTCTTCCTCTTTTGTTTTCTTGATTTCCATGAGTATGTTTATCATTGCTGCCCTAAGTACATCCTCAGGTAGTTTGTTTACATCTGTTGTATTCAGATAGTCCCAAGTTTTTTATTGGATCCTATCATTTTGTGCATATTTCTCCAAGTCTTTGAGCCATTTGGCATTCTGTTTATATTTCTATGGACTAGAGTTCCCTGCAGTGGTGGCCTTATGTAGGGTATTGACTTGCACTGTGTAAGCCTGGATCTTGAACACTGAGATTTATTGAGTTTTATGGTATCACCACTGGTTGGATTTGTTGAAGTTCTAATGTGGACCCTCTTTTGGAGCCCAAGAGTTCAGTCAATGGAGTTGGAGTTTGAGTGGAGGATGCAGAGCCTTTACCAACCATCCAACTCCAAACCATCATCATCACCTTGCAGTTGTCCAGAAATCATCAGGCTACTATATTTTGCCTCCACCCATAAGGTGGTGCTAGTGGGTAACATTGACAGTTCGGCACTGGTCCTCCTTCTACCCTGTACCAAGACCATTGCCCCCAGTTCCATGTCCCAGTCCCACTGAGTAGGCTCTCTGCTACTTTCATGATTCCTGGAAGACTGGGTTATTCCTGCAGTTCCACCCCATCCACCATGTCCTGAATCCCAAATCCTGAATCTGTGCTGTAGTTCTGAACCCTGACATTTTCACCTGACATGGTTGCAATATTTCCTGCATTTCTATATCCTCTATGCCTGCTTTTCCTTTGTGTTTATTTTTGGAAAATAAGTGAATTCCTAGTTGCTCTGTGAGGAGAATGCGAGCCTCACTACTACCAGATCACCATCTTGCCCAGAAGTCCCATTTATTCTTTCTGGTTGTTTCTTCCTGACCTGGAATGTGAAGCTGCATCCTTGGGATGTACGTGAACTGCACTGCACCTTTCCTCCACTAAAGTGTACCAAAGGTAGAATTAAGAAATGTGTTGATGAATTTTTAGCTCTCATCATCTACTTTTTTTTTATATTTGTTTTTATTGAAGGACCACTGCATCTTAACCTTATGCAGGTTTAAAGTATACAGCATTATAAATCAAATTGATAAATTTGATTAAGAGAAAATGTCAAAATAGTAATATTTCAAAAATGTATATAGTTCTCATTCTCTAGGGATGCTTTAATTGATTTCTATGTTGTATTTATAAAGTTCTAAAGAAGTTAAAAACAATAAACTCTCCTCTGATTATTCATAATACTGATAGCATTTCTTATACCACTCTAAGGCACATGCCTTCTTCCAGTGACATAAACCAAGGAGCTATCAGAAGCATGTCCGAGTTCTACAAACACTTTCAGTCATGTATATAAACTGTGAAACATTATTTTATTATTCTGTAAGTCTCCAAACTTAAAGACAGAAAATTAAAAATTTTCACTGCCAGTCAACTGATCTGTCTTCCCATTTCCAAGAACATTTCCTAACACTCTGATCCTACTTGCTAGAAAAAAAAAATTTTTAATTAATACTAATTGCTTAACAGGCGCTAGGCACTGTCCATAATACTTGAACAAATTAATTGGTGTGATCCTTACTTCAGTCCTGGGAGGCAGTTACTCTTATTATTCTCATTTACAATACATGAATTCAGATATGTTTATTTTTTTTCCAAATGTTAAGCTTTAGAGGGAGCAGGAGGCCACATTGACATCAGCCAGTGTATCATAACCTGCTCAAGTTACTCCTGATAAATTTCAAGTGCCTTTCTGATGAATTTTTGGAAAAATATTCTATCCAGATTAATAGATTCTAGTAAAGAAAAATATTGGGGAAGTAAATCAACTTCTCCCCCAACAAAGATTAAGAATAAGCATTTGTTCTATCACAAAGAGTTAAAGAGAAACTAAAAATGCAAGGAAATTACTAAGCAAATAAACTCTTTATTACCAAGTATTCCAAATGTTAGTGTCTATAGAATGAAATCAGCAAGGAGACAAAGATCCCACTTAAAACTGAGAAAAAAAAATATAACATCTGGTTATATAAAACAGCTTTTATTTCAGTTTTGTTTTGCTTTTTCTCCACTTGTCACACTCTAACACGTTAAACTTGGAAGTTTCTTAGGAGCCAATTGACAGCCAGGAGTCCAGACATCTTTGGCGCAGAAATCTCTCACCTACTGCACTTAAGTGCAAGTACTAACGCAGCAATAAATGGTCTATAGTGTGCTAGGTCTGGCATGAAGCTTATAGTGGTTCTTAACCTTGGTTACACATTAAAATCACCCCAAATGCTGCCTCAAAATTTCTTTTCACCTCTGGAGATTCTTTGTAGCTGTTCTTAGGTGTGACCTGAAAGCCAGCAGTTTTTACAGCCCCTGGGATCCTCATGTACAGCAAAGTTTGAGCACCGCTGCTGTAGACCTGTCCTGCGGAGGTTCTCCTGGCAGCCCCAGCGTCATGCTCTTGGAGTTTATTGATGCCTGCAAAGGTAAGAAAACCAGCAGGAAGCTAAAGCCCTCTTCTGAATTCCCATCACCACTGTGAGCTCTATGGTCAGACCTTCCCTCCCCTGCTGAAGAAACAGCTTAGAAGTCTCCCTGCTGGGAAATACATCTATCAAGCTAGCTGACAACTTCTTTCCAACTTCTTTGCCGCAAGATAACATGCTGATACTCTTTTGAACATCAATAAACAGTAGAGTCTTCTTCACTGTAACTATGAATTAGGTTATGAATTAGACAGGAAAAAAGGTATTAAGAAAAGAAATTTTGACATTTTATATGTTTGGCTTTTAATGCTTACAACAAACTGATGAGGAAGGTGTTACTTTCTATTAGTCCTCCAGCCAGGAAACTGAGGCTCAGGAGGGTTGCTTAGGGCTTTTCCTCATATCCTGGGGCTGCTGACAGGAGCGCTGACCAGCGAAAGCCAGGCTGACTTTTACTATACCGCACTGCCCCCTAGGGCTGGAGCGGTCAATAGCCGTGCCAACAGGTAAAAGAACTTGCAAAGCGGATCCCACAGGCTCTACCCACCCCCACCCCCCACCCCTCGCCCCCGGGGACCTGTAATTGCTCTTCGCTCTGAACACTGAGCCTTTTCTCTTGGTACCACTGGCTTGTGCTTAACTCCTACCGCCTTTTGTTAATTTGCCAGTTCATGTGCTTTCAACTGAATGCCATTACAAGCAAGCTCAGGCAGGGCAAAAGGATTCTTGATATTCCTAATACACCTGAGAACCTGCAATTGCCTTAGAGCGGTGCTTCTCAAACTGTAATGCACTTATAAATCACCTATAGACCTTGTTAAAAAAGCAGATTCTAACTCAGAAGGTCTGGTGGGCCTGAGACCCTGTATTTTTTAACAATTTGACTGATGTTCCTGAGCTGCTAGGGAGAGGCTCATACACCAGAAGGTATAGGGGTGGTTATCGCAAATAAATGAGTTTTCAGCTACATTGGGGAATTAGCAGCTGTGGGTGTGGTCTGGTAAGTCCTATTTCACCACACATTTCATCTCTTCAAAAAAAAACAAGATATCTCATTATCCTAACAAGACAGTCTGCAGTCATTCCTTTCTCACTTGACAAATCTTTTTAGATTGATTTGTTGATAGGTAAGACTTAACATGAAAAGAAATCATCTGGAAAACATTGACATTTTATATGTTTGGCTTTTAATGCCAATTTCTTATGAATAACACAAAGAAAGATTAATTGCTTAACCAATGGTTTATAGAAATAAGGATGCTCTTCTCACGATGGCTCCTGTTGGAACTGGGACCCCCTTCAGGTGGGGCCGTGACACCCTCTGGGAAACCAGAGGAATTGAGATGCTTCTGATGAGAGACAGGTGGGTAACTATTCATGTACTCTGGGTAAAACATAGTTATTAAGAACATCAGCGGGGTCAGCAGACCTGAGTCAAGCCCTTCTAACATTTTACTTTTTGAAGCCTCATTTCCTGTTGAGTACTACCCTAAAGCAAGACTCACTACCTCGACCAGTACCAAAACAGTCCAAACTCCAGTTCATTCACAGGACATAGATCCATACATACCATAGAGGAGCTTTTCTCTCTCAAAACAATAAGATATTTCACTATTGATTTTGTGGTCAAACACAAAAGAGGGTTTATACTGTATTTGATACAATAAAACAGTGTAAGTCCTCCTTCAGCCTTACTTCTCTTGGTTTGGAGAAGAACATCTCTTTTCACTGTTTACTTTTGTATCCCCACCACCAAACAGATGACACACATCCCACTGTCAGAACCCCCACAAGAGCAAGCCTTAGACCGGGGATTAAAGTTTAACTATCAGGACAAGGAATCACCTCTGGCTCCAGCACCCAGTCGTGGATGCATCCGGATCGATAAGGAAAGCTGCTGGACGAGTTCACATGTGAGATGTGTAGTATGTGACCAGCAGACCCTTCACCAAGAAACAAAAGAATGACACAAGTTGAAGAAGACCACCAATAACTTCAAAGGACAATGTCACCTTGGCCAGTCAGGAACTGACACCTGGTCTGCAGACTCCTCTCTCCATCCCCCTTCCTCACCATGTGGGATTTTCCCTTAAAAACTCAGGCCACTGGCAAGGCCTCCCCACTAATGGGGTCATAGCTTCCCTTGGCTGGCTCCATCCTCTCTCTCTCTGCTCCCCACTAATGGACCCCCAACTTGCTTACTCACTGCACCTGTCTGGTATGTGGAGCGACCCTGAACCCACAGAGTCTGAACCTCCCTTGGTCAGCTACATCCTTTTACCCTCTGATTAAACCTCTGCCTGCTCACTCGCCTAACTCTGCTGTGGGTTCTTTGAGTGACCCAAAAACCCCCACACTTGCTATGGTGGCAAAGAGCTTTGGACAGATGAAACCGTATTGCTTAGACAGCCTCCATTTCCTCAGCTTTAGAAAGCCTACCTAAAGAAGCTACCTTAGAGAGTTCCATGAAAATTAAATATATATCTCCCTCAAAGTCCCTGCAACCCCAGTCAGTCAGCAGGTCTGCTGTCTACGCCACTTCCCCCATGTACCCCTCCAGCTTCCAACTTATGTGCCTCCATCTTTTCAAAGAAATGTACCTGTCTCTTGAGTTTTGCAGTTGAGATCCAATCTCTTTAAATGACAGCAAAAAATTTGAAATATCAAATAGCTTCACACATATACAGTTCTAAATATTTATTAGGTGAGTAAGCTGTTGATCCTCCTATAAACAAGACAAACTCAATGGGTCCTCATTATTGAGTCCTAGAAATATCTATTACTTAAAAATTTGATATAGAAATATTAAGAAGTAGTGTATATTTATAAAACATCCCTCTTAATATAATTGATTCCAGGCCCTTTCCAAAAAGAGAAAAAAATATCAAAGTTGCTACTAAAATTTAGATGAAATTTTTAAAATAATGCTGTGGCTAGAGCATCAGGATGTCAGTCAGAGATGTTTTCGATACTTCCTAAAGCTCATATCTCTCTATAACAATCTTTAAAATGCATATCGAAACATGCAAGAAATTTCCAGCCCCACTAAACCTGCGTGATCTGCCTAATATACACTTAAGCCATCTCGTGGGTAAATCGAAGATTATACTTCTTCAAATATAGGTTTGTTATAAAATGTAAGGGAAATGCCATGTGTGTTTCTTAACCTGGCAGTTAACTGGTAGTAGATATTCAGTAAACATTCCCTTCCAGCTTATTGGGAAGCCATTTTCATTCCAGAGGTGTGGAGAAGGACAGCAAATTCTTAATTGATGTCTTTGTTGAATTTATAAAAGAGAAAGCCCTGACCATGGCAAATATTTTATACGTTGGGTAATTTCAGCTCTTGTAACCTTCCAAAATATTATGAAAGGAAGTGTCAAGTTCTTAAAAAAATATAGTCCTCTCTGTACAATCAAATTGTACTCGTGGCAGGGAAAAGGTGATGATATAAACAACGCAATGACAGAAAGTCCCATCATTGCAAAAAAACTTTATAAGATCAAATTGTACCACCAAATAACAGGTATGCTAGTAAATCAGTGACATTAAAAAGGCTATAAAAAGAAAATCTGAAAGGAATCCTTGAGTAAGGAAAAACTGAGAAAAAGAAAATAATGGTTGTTAATTGAAAAAAATGTAGCCCATAAATTTAAGATAGGCAACCAAGATACCTTAGAGATTTTTTATTAAAATTAAAGTCATATATAAGTTGTCTAACTGAAAAAGAGTAATTACTTGCAAATAAAACATGCAACAAGATGTCAGAGCTCACTGACTCTATGACACCAAAAATAAAAGACAAATCAAGGAAAGAAAGTACATAATATTTTATATCACATATTTAGTTAACAATTAAATACTTTTACTATTTTTCCTTAAAGCCTTAAGAATTCAGCTAACAATTGCTCTTAATGTACTGACTAAAAATCTATTCAATATTTTGTTAATTGGATTAGGCACAATCAAATCTTGGGGCTACACCAAACTCATTCAAAGAGGTGTGCTCGTTACAAATCTTATCACGTGTGATTTCTAAGGCCAGTTAGAAAGTTCCTGGGAACCAAGGCAATTTTCATATTTTATATATGTGTGGAAAGTGTCACATTACCATCTCTCCCAGAAGTTTCTGAGGAATGTATTCTATTCCTTTTGAAGCCGAAGCTGGACGTGTTAGAACATCTCAGTCAACGTGTACTCTCCCTCTCTGTCTCCCCTCCATGTTGAGTGCAGTGCCTAACAAACCTATGCAAATGATCATGCTCGGGGCTATGCTGTGTGTATTTGGTGACTGCTTTTTTCCAAATTCACATGTCAATCTTCCAGTAGATTGTCTTAGCAATATTGCAAGTGGGATGAGGATGACCATTACCTGATACCTGTGAATTCTATTAGAAAACATTTTCAAATTTTGACCAAGAAAGAGAAGTGCTAGTTGAACATCATTTAGGGCTCTTCTCTCAAAAAGGAAACCAGAAGTATATCACAGTTTAGCACATTTTTCATATTTCCTAGTGAAATGGAACTTTTGTAAAAGGGATTAAAATATGGCGAAGGATAGTACTGGACTGGTGGTGGTAAACTTAATGTATTATATGCAGATATTTATTTGCAATGATGTACAACTTAAACCTATATATAATATACTCCTTCAATAAAATAAAATTAAAGCAAATATAAATGCTAGTGATACAACTACTTTGTCTAAGTAAAATGAGAATAAAAACTGGAGTTTATCTCAAACCCACTTCTAAAACAAGGACAGAGAACCATGCTTTTGACTTCAGAACAGATCTTATGGACTCTCCAAAAGTATTAATCACCTATAAGTTACATTTCAGAGAACGTCATTTCTAGAAGATTATTCCTACTGCAACCACGTCACATACCCAGATCTACCCAAAATGTACTTTCTCCAACCCTTGTAGGATAGTTGAAATTATTATTGTTAGAGTGTCTTCCTTTGCTTTCAAGTTGTCCTCCACCTGGAGACAAGTAGTGTCAGAAAAATAGTGCCTCAGGCCTTATCAGTCAGTTATGTACTTGTTTATTCTAAGTTCTCTCTTTCCCAGGAGCTGCAATAGTGGGGGAGATTGAAAGAGGAGTTTTCAAGAACACCAGTGACTGGGAGGAGAGCAGGAGCAGAAAAAGTATACTAAGGGCTTTGAAATCACACAGATGTTTCCACGATTTTACCTAAAACTTCAGCAGGAGAAATGTTGTGTGATGAAATTATAAACAGAAAAACCATGTGAAACATAAGCGCACAGTAGGCCTGGCTGATGCTACGATTGGAATATGGCCCTCTCTGTCCACTATAATTGAGGCTGTTCAGAGGGACCCAAGAAAAATGCTCTGAAAACAGACCTATTGGAAGTTAATAGTAACAGAGTTCTTCTCCATAGCATTCCCTTCTCTTAAATTGGTAAGTAAGAATTTGTAATTCCGGATGTTAATTCCTGGATAAATAGTTGGAAGAATAAATGCAAGAAATAAAAGTACGATAAACTGCTATTTTCAGACAGATCCTCTATGCTATTAACATCTTTATGGGAGTCTCACAGATCCATATACAGGGAACTGACTCATGCTCAGAAACTAAAGAACTAGAGAAACCCAATCATCCCCTTCTTCCCATTTCCTGTTGCTGCTTCTCTTGCTAAAGACGGGTTTATTCCATTCTGAATTCATGTAAAGAAACTGCCTAAGGTAGCTAACTCCTGATTTGCATCTCTGTTCATGAAACTAACCAGCCAAATTCCCATTCCAAGTTTTCTAGAAAGTACTTTCCTCCACCAGCTTAAGACAAGTACCCCAAATTTCATCAGAATAATCCAGTTGACAACTTTGCAAGTTTTAGAAAAGAGTCAGGAGCTGAGCCAACTAATTACTGCTCAACACCCCTTCCTGGACATATAGTGATGTGAAATAGTTGATACCAGTAGTGGGAGTCCACCTACCCATGATCCCAACTCGATGCTCAGTGATCTCATATTGGTAGCTCAAAATGGTGAAAGTATTTATACCAAGAAAATCAGTAAGTGCTATAAATCAAGAATTCTTCTTTTCAGAGTCAGTTTACTGGCACACAAGTCACATACGTCTCCATAATTTATGATTTTGGAGCAGTCACATTAATTTCTAGTCACACACTGAGAAGTGCCGCAAACAACTTAGTATTTGTTTCCTTATAAGTGTGGTTCTCTAGAAGGAACTTAGTATACCCAGGTATGCTTATATGATTAAGAAAGAAAATGAAGCAAGTTGTATATCACTATGGATGAGAACCATTAAATCTGATTCTACACAAAGCCTTTTGTCTGTCATACTTATTACAGGAAGATAGGTTAGAATGATCTCAAAAAGTATCCACATTCTTAGTAACAATGGAAAAATAGCAACTGGAGAATTCTAGTGCAGAAGGTATAAATAAATGGTAGGAAGAAGTTATAAGATCACTTACTATAATCCAGTTAGAGGTCAATAAATGTTGGGGAATTGAGGAAGAGAAGAAAGGAAGCAGGAAAGAAGGAATGGGTAGATAGGGAAGAAGTAAGACAGACAGAGGATAGAGGGAAATGAGATCATAATAATCAAAGGAAACAACACTTCACTAATAGTATAAGCAAAATATATATAAAATGGCAAATGTAAAGGCATTCATTCATTCAGTGAGCAGATTATGTGCTGAACCTGTCACATTACTGGACATACAGCAGTTAGGAAGACATGCCTCAGCAACTGTGCAGTTTAGTGGCAGTGAGATCTGAAAAAAAAATCAGTTATATTTTGGCAAATGCTATACATTCACCATGGAGTGCTGAGAGAGACCAGAGAAAGGTTTTTACGCCAAACTCAGAACTCAGAAAAGATATTTCAGAAAAGGTCACATCTAAACCAAGATCTGAAGAACAAAATCAACACTACCAGTGAAAAAGCAAAGAAAAGGACACATCAGCTGGAGGGGAAAATGTATAAAAGTGTTTGGTGGTAAGTTGATATAGTCAAACATGGGTTGACTATATCAAGGAAATTCAAGATGGTTGAGTACAGCATGAAAGAGAGAAAATGGGACACAAGTCAAGACTGGTTATGGCGGCCTTGGATGACATCATTAGAATTAGTGGTTTAGGGACAAAAGGAAATTATAGAGGAATTTAAAGAAAATAACAAAACTAGAAAAATTATCAAGACCTGTTCCTTTTACTGTTAAGTGCTCTCAAAGTAGTCACTTCTCTTCTTAACCATCACAACATTTTTCTCTCAACAGGGTTAATGCAATAGCTGACTGCTATCTCTGTGTCCACTCCACTACTAAACTATTTTCCATAGAGAAAGTAGGGGCACCAGTTAGAAGTTGTTATGTCAATCCTATTGAGAGAAAAGATTATGATGGTCCATGGACCAGTTTGAGAACCATTTAGTTGATAAACAAGGCAAGATATAAAGATTCACAGTACTTGGGGTGATGAAGGAAACAAGACCTAAGAGAAACTCACAGTTCCTGACTTGGGCACCTGTATGGATGGTGGTACCACTGACTGAGAAGGAAATTAAAGAAAAACAGGTTAGTGGGGGTAGATCAGAGCTTAATTCTGAGCTTGAATTGCTATGGGGAATCCTAGCAGGGATGTATAGTAAGTAGTGAATTAGAAAAACACAAGCAAGGGATCCTATGATTTATAATTTTTTTATGTTGGATTTTGAAGAAGTCAACAACATGTTCTTCCCCATCAAATGAACCATGAGTTAGAAGAGAGAAGTAAAATATCACCTTTGATTATCAGTACATGCCATTTTGGGAAACTCGGTTGTCTGTGTTTCATTTTTGCTTTATAGAGAATATGATAATCAGCCTCCAAGATGTTTCATAACAACTTCTGCCTCTGGTATGTCAGTTCTTGTGAATCCCACTCCCCCATTGAGTAGGGTTGACTTACATAACCAATGAGATAACGTGAAAGTGAAAATATGACTTCTGAAGCTAGATTATCAAAGATACTGCAACTATCTTGCTCTCTTTTGGATCTTTCATCCTGGGGGAAAGTCAGCTGCTAGGTTACTCAAGTAGGTTTACAGAGAAGTGCTAACAGTTTTAGCTAACAGTTATGTGAGTGTGCCACCTTGGAAGCAGAGACCCTCTTCATCAAGCCCCAGATACCTGAATCCCCAACCAACATCTCAACTGTAGCTGTAAGAGAAATCCTGAACCAGAAGCAACAGTTAAGCTGTTTCTCAATTCTTAACCCACAGAACAGTGAGATAATAAACATTATTATTTCAAATCACACATGTGGGAGGGGGTTAACTTGTTATATAGCAACAGATAAATGCAGACATTTATTTGCCAAATCATAGCACACATGCTGAAGAGCTGCAGGCTTCATCAAAGGCGTTCTGGCCTGCAGAGTTTGAGGAGGTGCTTCTCAGACCTAAAGCAGCAGGATGACCTGGAGGAGTTATGAAAATAAATGTCACTGGGCCCTACCTGATTCAGTGATTCTGAGGCAGAACCTGAAAGTCTGTGATTCTAGAAGGAGCTCCAGGGATTTGGGAACTAACCAAGAAAAAGACATGGCCATGAGTGGGCAGAAGCACACAGCAAACTTCATTTGGATGCTGCTTGGACTTGTTTGCTTGTGGGGGGAGTCTCTCACAGCATGAGACCACCCAGAGGCCACCACCCAGAAAAGAAGGGGAGCAAAGGGTACTTAGAATGGCTAGAGATGGGGGTTACATAGCTAGGTAATATCACTCAGTTGCCCAGTAGAAGAGAGTGAGTCTTATCTATAGCTACCAGATTTATATTATTTTATCGCTGACTATCAGGTGTTGGGAACAATTTCATGGGTTATGCAAAGCAGGCAGGATCTATATGGTTAAAAAAAATGTACTTGCTGGTTCTGTGTTGAAACAGTTGGATGTGTAAAAATTGAGTTTGGAGCCTGTGGACTTTTGAGCTAACAATTCCAGACTTTTAGGAAGAAGTAAACAACACAGAGGTCATAGAGAGAGACCACCTTTGACTCATTTATATAACACTCTCACAAGTCCCCTGGGTACCAATGCTGTTTGTTCAAGACTACACTTTGGGAACCATTGACCTACCAGAACAAACAATGTAAGTTTTGTGTGGCAGGATGGGTCTAGGAAAAACTAAGGTTGTTTCTTCTCCCAAATTGACATAGTAAATAAAATCTTTTAGAAGGAACCCTCCTACATTGCTGACAGGAATGCAAATTTGTACAACCTCTTTGGAAAACAGTATGGAGTTTCCTCAAACAAATAAAGATGGATCTACCATTCAATCTAGCAATCCCGCTTTTGGGCATATACACAGAGGACATAAAATCTCTAACCAGAAAAAAATCTGCTCCCCAATATTCATAGCAGTACAGTTCACAATAGTCAAGACATGGAAACAAAGTAATGTCCATCAATATGTGACTGGATAAAGGAGTTTGGTATGAAATTGTCATGAAGCTACTAAAAAAATTCAAATTGTGTTCTTTGCAATAAGGAAACTGGAAGGGATCATGGTAAGTAAAATAAGTCAGAAAGAAACAGAAATACAGAATGTTTTCATTCACATGTGGAATATAATGAAATGAAACAAACAGATATACCTCAGAAAAAACTCACAAGACATAAGTTGGTGACTGACATAGCAGTAGGGCAGGTGGAAGGAAGGAAAGAGGGGAAAGGTGGTGGTAAAGGACATTGAAACTCTGGTGGTGGGTGTGATGTGACATGTAGACTGAGATGCAATTTCAACATTTGAAAATTAATATAGCACTGTGAACAAAAGAAATAATAAATATTACTATTAAAAAATAGATCAAATACAACCTGTAATGGTATAATTTATCAATCAAATCTGAAAATAAAATGATGCAAACAAAAATAAATAAAATTTCCTGCCCTGGAGAGAAGTAAAAGGGGAGTGAGTGATTCTTAGTGGAAGTTCTGTCCACCATGGAAGGAAGCATTATAACTAAGAATAACTGTTTCTGTCCCTAAAGATAACCCACAAGATGATGATCCTATGTACTAAAAAAAAAGTTGGTTTTTTTTGTGGTAGACGGTTTCTTTTTTCATTGTTGAGAAGGAGTTTCAGTGATGATTGCCTTGTTTTCTATAAACAGAAACCAATCTCATCACCCTGGCAAACAACAGTACTTTGCCTGTGGGTGGTAAAGCTATTTATATGTCCTCACCTTAATTAAGTAATCTCTGACTGAAAATGATTATCTCACAAGAGCTCTCAGCAGATTTTCTTTAAAGAATCCTAAGAAGTTCTTCTATTTTCATTGTTATGAAAGGTATGTATATTGAGATATAATATTGTAGCTATTTCACTTAATTCAGTATTCAGTTTCTTTCATTTCTCCTTTACAGCATTCATGCCTCCATAATCATCTAGTTGTTCATTCATTAGTTCATTCATCTAGTCTTAATAAGTATATTCTATGCATTAAAACTGCCCTGAGTGCTTTGAGATGATGAATGGTGGAGCCAGAACTGGGAATAAAAAAATTAAAAAAAAAATTTTCCTATTGAGAACCTAAATAAAAAATTTTTTTCCAGGCGATTTCTGCATATTAGCCTTAGCTGTGTTTTGCCTTCTCCCTCAGTTCACATCTAGGGAAAGTCACATAAAATTAGCAAGATTCAAGAGGGAAAAGACAGCAGAATTGCCACCCTAACAAAGAATAACTCCACTTTGAGATTTAGTGAAAAGAAATGTGTCACTTTACATACATGGCATTTTTATGACAGATGTTGAATCTTTGTAAGGTCTTGCTCTCTCTTTACTGGCTGAAATATCCAGCTGGTCCAGAAAAGCTCCATCCTCTTCATTCTGTCAGTGTTGATATTATTTGCATAAGTCCCATTATCCCCTGTCAAGTTCCTCCTTTCCAACCTTGAACATTTCTTCTTGATTCATTATAATTAAGGAGCTAATGTAGCCATTCAAGTTCACATTGTCAATGACCATGTAATCATCTTCCCTAGTGGCCAGAATTCCTTTCTTTTTATGAGGTTACAATTAAATTCCTTCCAGCCATAAGGTCAAACGAATCTGGAATAGTTAAGCCTTCCTGGTGACTAATTTCACACCTGTGACTCTAATACATATAAAATAAGACCTCTTAAATGGAAGGTGTCAAATTAAGAAATAATATACATCTGACTACACCTGAATGGAAGTCAATTAGACGTAAAAATTAAAGACTGTCGATTCTTTTCCTGTTACTGGAAGTGATGCTTGACACTCCACTTATCAATTTAAGACACATCTGTGTCCCTTAGAAATGTTAAAGTAATTTGTAAGTTGGCAGGGAATTAAAATGGTCCCAAATCTGGGAATATACTGGCCAGGATATTGAGATAATATGTTTATGTCTGTTCTATGTTATAACTTGTCTATTTTTTCCCTTCTCAAGATTTGTTTAAATCCTTTCAAAATAGAATTGTACTTCTCCTGCTTCTGAGGCTTTTTATATTTTATATTTTGTAAAGGATCACTATGCATGGCTTAAAGGCCATGAGCAGACTTAGCTGCTGCTTTCCAGGATCTAACACTGACCAGTGCAGCCTTCTCTTTTTCTTATAATCTTCAAATCTACTGTAGATCTTCCTCTTCACATAAGCTTTAGTGATTTTTAGTTTCACTTCGGTATCCAACTTCTTAAGCCTTTATCCTCCTTCAAGTTAGAAGTTGTTCTCAGCTGTCAGATGACTTACTGGAAGCTTTGCAAGTCTAACTTCAATTGGAAGACTTTGCAAAACTTCATCAGTGTATCTCAAGGGATTCCCCAAAAGGAGGCTGCTGTGGGGGCCACGCTGCTCCCACCTCCACAGCTCAAAGGGGCTCCTGAAGGTAAGGAATGTGACCCACAACCAGCAAGCTCCAAACTCTGTAGTTCAACTACCCAGAGATTCCAAGAAGTCAGAGAACATCTCATCAAGAACGGCAGATGACCTTTATTTAAAAACTTCCATGCACTGACTTTGAACCCTGAAGAGTAAACAAAATTCAGCTCATGAACTTGAAGTTGTTGGTACCTCTTGGTGTCTTTGTTGTCTTTTGTGGTAGCAACTATTGTTACTGCCATTCAGAACCCAGTCACTCTCCTTTTCATAACCACGTATTTTTCTCCCTTGAGGTAACCATGCCTTGCTTACTCTCAACCAATAGGCTTGGATCATATTTTCATGCTACAATTGTGTTTAACCAAATGTGAAGACAATTGCACAGCAATGTGAAATCTGATTCCATTTCTCTAGTACAAAATGAGAGACATCTAATAAAAGGGTCAAAACCAAGGAAGCAGAATGGAGAGAGGAATGAGAAAAGAAAAAAAAGAAAAAATACGTCTGGGGACATTGAATGTTTTTCATTAAGAGAAACCTGAAACTAAAACTACTTGCAATAACTGAAACCATTCATAACCCATTCACTGAGAAATATTTATCAAGTCCTCTATGTACCTTGTCATCTGCTAGAGCTAATGCAATCTTTGATCTCAATGACATGTAAAAAGTCATTAACCATTCATGGGCTAAGTTCTGAGGCAGGACAGAACTGCTCATATAACAACATCCTGACTCGAGTTAGATCATCTGTGTCCTCAAGGGAGAAAAGTTGGGGATACTTTGTCAAATTTTCAAAGTAAACTCTATTTTAAATAATGTCAGCTGTGTGAACGAATCATCCCAGTCTCTTACTTCTCAGTTCTTTGACCTGTATACAGATAGTGATTTTCTACTAAAGGTTTTTCTTGCCCATATCATACCATGGAATTTTGCTTGGAACCTCTGTACTTTTGAAAAGAAAAAAATGAAAAAAGAACCAAATACCCCACTCACTGAACACAATGTCAATTATTGCAGTCAATACTTCCTCCAGGTCATATATCCCTCAAATCTCTATCACCATTTTCTATCTTCCTGTCTTTCACTACCTAGCTACATCCTTAGATCTTTATTTCTTTATTACCAGTGTCTTCTTTAACCCTATTTTTCCTTCAGTCCTACCAACCTGGCATATCACTTGTCATATACTATTCAAATTTTCTATTTAATATTTTATTTCCCCTCTGAAACTATAACCTATGAGAAGCAGAGACTTCTTGATAACTGTTGGATGGATCCTGAATGCCCAGCATCATTTTTTTGGCAAATAGAAATGGCAAATTCATTTACCCAAAACAGGTCTCTTATGAACTGGCTGTGTGTAGTTTGCTGAGTGCCTAGAATTTGATGATAAATAAGAACTCCATCCCACAATCACAGAGTTTACAGTCTATTTGGTATAAAGTCAACATGGCAGTAGCACTGTAGTGAATAGAACAAAGTCCTAGAAATCTAAACAGTGACCAGACAGAAAGACAGAGATGCTCCCTGTACACAAGTTGCAAAGGAGTTTACAGTTCAGAGAATTAGCTGTGAAGTGTATAACTCACAGCAAAATATATGATAAATTACCTTCTTTTCTTTCCAAATATATAGAGGAAGCTATCCCTTGAAATTGGAAATTTTGACATTTGTTACATATATGCTAAGAATTGACAAGGGATCATAAAAGCAAATTAGTTTTACAATAGGGTTAAGTTAACCAAAAAAAGGAAGTGGTAACTCTTTTAAAAGCATTTTACAAATCTGGAATTATTTTCAACAAGTCCTACTGAGTATATGTATGTCCTTTTCTGGGATTTTCCTAGCTTTGAGCCTCTTAAAGATCCACCAACACTGAGTTCTAATAATGGAAAAAGTGAATATAACACATCTGATAAAACTTTTAGATGATGATAAACTGGG
Organism: Solenodon paradoxus; assembly: GCA_004363575.1. Lineage (NCBI taxonomy): Eukaryota > Metazoa > Chordata > Mammalia > Eulipotyphla > Solenodontidae > Solenodon > Solenodon paradoxus. The sequence goes on from RJWH01000034.1 coordinate 1,683,489, forward strand.
ACAACATGCAAAGTCCTTACTTATACTGAACAAAAATTCCACATGAATTCAAATAACATCCAAACACAAGCATAATTCTTATTAACATACTTTAGTAGGAAACAGAAAACAGTAAAATGAGACCAGCAGAGTAGCTAAGACCAAATTATATTAAAAAATTCAAATATGAAAGAGTAATCATTGGTCTAATTCAAATTCCAGGGAGCCAGAAAAAAAAAAACTGCTGAAAGGAACCCCTGATCAATGCTTTAGCAGGTATCAAACAAGGTGAGGGTAGTCTTGAATATGAGCCTGAGTAGAATTTATGGTTAAGTGAAATAACAAAATTTTAAAAATTAGTTGAGAAGGATTGGTATTAATTCTTCTTTGAATACTTCGCAGAATTCACTGGTGAAACCATCTGGTCTGTACATACATACACACACACACACACACACACACACACACACACAATCAGTGATAAAGGAACCAAAGAGTTTCTCAGGAATTCTAGGGAATGTCAAAACATCCTCTATCAGCAATCAGATCATCATGGAGGAAAGCAAACAACCCCAAACAGAAGATGAATAAGAGAAGGGGTAAGTATGAAAGCATTAAATGGGATGGATCGTCAGTCCAGTCAGGACACAAAGAGCTGGAGAGCATTATTCATAATAATACAGGGGAGGGAGGGGGAGGGAGAGAGGAGGAGAGAGGGAAAGATGGGGAAAGAGGGGGAAAGAGGAGAGAGAGAGAGAGAGAGAGAGAGAGAGAGAGAGAGAGAGAGAGAGAGAGAGAGAGAGAGAGAGAGAGAATGAATTGGTTCCTGCAGCGATGGAGGCTGAGAGGTTCTATCACTTGCCATCGGCAAACTAGAAAACCAAGTAATATAAATTAGGCTGAAAACCTGAGAATTGGCAAGGGCAGGGGAGGTTCTTGGTAGAAGTGCCAGTCTTAAGCCAAATGTCCTAGAACAAGAAATACTGACATGCCACGGCAGGAGAAAATAGATGTTTCAGTTAAGTCAGAGAAAAAGTACTTGCCCTTAGCCTGCTATTTTGTTCTATTCAAATTCTCATTAGAATAAATGATGCCCATTTGTATCTACTGATTAAGTGGCTGTTATTTTCCAGAGACACCCTCACAGACACACTTGGCAATAATGTTTTGCCACTGGACATCCCTTAGCCCAGTCAAATTGACTCAAAGTTAACTATCAAAATTACCATCTTCCTTCCCCTACTTTCCTTCTTTTTCTCATACTTCTCTTTGATAAGGAACCTAACCTCCTCATTCACCTTGTCTTAGTTCTATGCAAAAAAAAAGATATAAAGGAAGAGGGCCAGCATCCCTCATCATGCTGTAAGTAAAAGATCATGAAATTTACAGTTAGACTCATGAGAGATGGAGGAAAATTTCTTCCATTACTAGATGTGTGGTCTTAGGTGAATCACTCAGCTACTCATATAAGATGGGGATATGAATTCCAACTTTACTGAACAATTATATTGTTTAAATAACTGTTAAAATAACATTATTTAGCATAATCCTTATGCTCAATGAGTTTGTTTCCCTGTTTAACCCATAGATCACATAGTAAAAATCCATTCATGCAATAATTAAAAGGGAGAATCTAGAGTTTCTCTCTATTGAAGTTATGATTATCACACCCTGGGATAAGAAAGAATGAGACTCATGTTCATTATATTTTGGATTATTACAATGAATCAGAATGCCTTTTGGACAGTTAACATGACCTGGTCGTGAAAATATTTTAATTCCTAGATATGTCCTCTAAGTAAGAGAGTAATTGAGGCAATAATAATTCATCCCCTGCCTCAGAGTGGGTCTTAGGAGAAACTAATTTAGTGAAAGCAAAACTACATCAGAAGTAAATCTTACTATTCTGGATAGAAGAGGGTACATGAGAAGCAAACATGACCCCTAGTAGGAATGTGTGCTTAGATGGTGCTCTGAGCCTCTATTTGATCACTAAGGCTCCCCTGGATCAAAAGAATTTCCTGGCAATGGAGCTCAAATGATGCACGTGGTTAATTGCATGATGTTGATAGTAAGCCACATCCATCCTGAGGAAATAATTTCCTGACAGACTAACATATTCCTGTATTAGGACTAGAGGTAGGGGAAGGACATGGGTGGCTGAGGAAGGAGGAGGCAATGCCATTGCTTTTCTTTTCTTTTTTCCTTCCTTTTTTGCTGACTGTACTCAGTAAGTGCATCGTTCTGAGTGCTCAAATCTATAAAACATATGAATGTGAATTCATAATACACTTCCTTAAGTACTCTGCTTTTATTCCCAATGTAGGTGTCATGGCTCTTTGTATAAAATATAACCACAGCCCAGCATACCCTATAAACAAACAAGGAGCTAACAGTGATAAACTGAATTAAGCAGGAGCTGTTGGGGTGCAAGCTCTCTCAGAATGGGAGCTGGACCTTTCTGAAAACCATACTGGTCTAGCTGCTCAAATCAGAAAGCTGGTTGGTGGCCATCTTAAACTTTGGTTTCCCATGCCCGTCTCTCTAGCTTATTGAGCAGCATTTATCTGTCCTCTGTGGGAAGCCTAGATAAAAGTTGAGTTCAACAGCAAGGACTTCCCAGGTACAATCTGAAACCAACTCCCAGACAGACCACTCCATATTAGTAGGTAGCAGGCAGTTTTAATAACCAAGGTAACTTCACTAAAAGGCTTTATCTTGCACAGCTGCAACGTAAGTAGTTTGCATTTTCCCCACCAAATATTAAAAGTTTATACAGAAATTTTAACTATGCTCTGTCATGTATTCAATCCAGATAGGCACGGCAACACATTACACATTACGTACTACAACACATTTTCTCAAAGCTATATCCGTGGAGCAGCTTCTGGGACAAGGGAAAAAATGGAACACACATTCCAAGAGGAGGATGAGGATTTTCTGACTATATAGGTACAGCAGCAGGTCAAAGAGGTGGTCACGTTCTCTTGTTTGCCTTCCTCCCAATTAAGTCTTCAGCCTATGAGGTTACAGAGGATCCCTCACCAGAGTCAACTTACTTCCTGCTTACTCAAGGCTTTACACAATTAAGGTCCTGAGTTTTGAGCAATCCCTGGGTCCCAGACAAGTGTTGATAGTCACACAGCATTCAGTGTTCAAGGACTTCTCCTTAAGTCCCCAGTGAAGTGGAATCTTTGGGACCGACCTTACATGTTGGTGTGTGAGAGGAGATCAAACTCCCTAAGCTACTGAAGAAACCATTCACATCCTTGCCTCTTTGTTAATCCAGCAAAGCCTGGAATAGAAGAAGCATTGCCTCATAAAAGACTTACTGAGCTGGTGAGGACATGCTGCTGCTCCTTCTGGGATCTGGTGATGAATAGGATTATGGAATAAAAGGAGAGGAGAGGGAAAGAATTTATCCAGATACTCAGTTAATTAGACAATCATACCAATTTAATTTTGCAATGAAACAGATACTTTCTGCAACTGAAAGACAAGTGGTGAGGCAAAGCATCTGCTTAACAATAAACAGAGCTGTAAGTCTCACTTTAGTGTTTAAGAAAAAAGGCAGCCACCTAGCCATGGAATGTAATTCATTAACATTAAACAGGTCAGATTCCATTACTCTGAACTTCCAACAACACAGAAACAAGATGGGTACTAGCTAAGCCTTGTTAATCATTTGGAATAAGCAGATTTTCAACGTGAAAGTATCTGTTGCTGTAGGGTCCAATTGGCCCCAGTTATACCAGACGCGCAAGTGATATGGATACACCGTTGATTTGGTTTTGGACGCCAAAGATGGTGATGTCAGGATTGAAGTTTTTAACTAAGGAATATTTGTATAAGACATTAAAATAAAACCAATGGAGGAAAATAGGCCAGCAGTCCATAAAAACAAAGTCTTTTAAGAATATTGAAATCTCTAGATTCCAATTTGTATTACTTGCCTAGAGTCATGTTTATGAGAGATAAGGGTGAGTCCAAACAAAAGATTAATTTTGTCCTGATATCACAAACCGGCAGCCTACAAGATAAGGAGAGCCAAGTAGTACACAGTTCTGGTGCGTGTGTTTGTTTTTAATTTCAATTAGAGTTGAACACACCAAAGTGAACACATGTTATCTTGACTCCCTCACGAAATGTCACTAAAATGATAGTAAAAGAAAAAAAAAATAGCATGAACCTCCGATGACGAAGAGGCCAGAAAGAGAGGTGGGGAGGTGCAGGAAGTGCAAATGAAATTCTGAAAGACAGAAAGTGAATTAAAGAGCAGTAACTAACTTAGCAAAGAAAAGGCTGAAACTTAAGTGCTTTCAGAGAACGATAGTATCCAGAAATTCAGCAACCTGAACTTTGGAAGCCTAGAAAGTCTTAGAACTCAGAAGTAAGGCAGGATTTGGAGCATGTTTGAAGGCTAAATACTAGGCTGACAGCATCAGTCCGCAAGTCATGAACATTCATTACCCATCAGGTCAGCGGGCAAACGACTGTGGACTTTCTACACTGTGGGGTGCTATGCAAGCTACAATCCCATTAGGAAAGTAGGTTCTCATGTCACAACCTGGTGGATAGTGGTTAGGTCCATGGCTTTGGGGCCTATGACTAAGCAAAGTCCAGATACATCCCAAGGACCCAGGTGCTGGGGTTGGGGAAAACAACCAAGATGAACAACTCAAAAACTGTCTCCTAGTCCTCTTCCTGCCTGCCTGCCCAACTTGCCTTCATTCTTCTCTGCACCTTTCCATTAATAGAGACAGAAAGAGAAGAGGCATATGAGTACCATCTACAAGGGCAAGCTATTGTCAGAGGTAAGACTTTTAAGCAACAAAGAAGGAGCACATTCCAGAGAAGCGGCTGGTGTTTAAAATCTAAGCAGAAAAGCAAAGATCATTCCAAAATGCAGGATGGGAGTATAGACACCAGCCCAGAAATATAACTAAATCCACACAGGAACACACTGGATGATGACAATTCTCTTTTTTTTTCCCCTCCTTTCACATAAAGCTGTCTCCACATTTATTTCTTCGAAATAAGTTTTTCTAAATGGAATTATTGGGTTCAAAGCTATTAATAAACTTAAGGTCTTTAAAAACTATTTTCAAATTGCTTTTATTTATTTTTGACAATTTATTCTTGGATAGAGCGTGGCTGCCCTCTGCTGGGACGGTTCAGGTAGGTCTCAGCTGGGAGTAGACTAGGAAGCTTTGTGGGGCGCTGAAGGAGCACACCCACAGGTGTCTGACTGGGGACCAGTATTATATCTAAGAAGGTGGTACCAATCAAAGTGAGATAATCATATCTATCTGGGTGAAGTACCTCAACCAATGCCAGAAGATTCACTTATGTAAAAGATGATGCATTGGGTGCATGCTTGTGGAGTAGTGGTTGAGTCCACCACCTCTGAAGGAGCACAGTCCACTACGTACCAAGGACCTGGATTCAGGGCAAACAATCAATGTAAACAACAAAAAATAAAAATGCTTCTTCCTCCTCTCTCTTCCTGCCCACCTGCTTACTTGCCTTCATTGCTGCCTGTTGACTTTCCTTAAAAAAAAAAAAAAAAAAAAAAAAAAAAGATATTACATTGTCATCGGGAGGAAATAGCATATTTAAATCCAGTAAATGCCATAGTGGTTGAAAACATGAAGTCCTCTTTCTCTGCTGGTAGACTAGCCTGGCTTTTTATTTCACAGTTCAGGGCTTAGTATCTTTCCATGTATGTTGTAGCCAAACTCTTCTCACTGATTGCATTTCCTATGTTTTCTCTATTTTCCACATATCACATGCTTTTTTTTAGGGGACTACAACTTGTATTTTTCATTTCCATCATGTGCAGTCAGTTATAAGTCACTTAAATCATTTCTTTCTCCTATGTATACAAAGGCACATCAGTACTAAAGGACTAATTAGTTTGGTCATTTATGCTGTGTTGCTTCCCTATTCTTTTTAGTAAAATAGTTAAAGCACATCATCTGCTCCCTGCTTTTATAATAAACATTAATTCTTACTCTTAAATAGGTATTGATCTAAAGAGTCGACCATAGGAGAATCATTAAGAAACTAAACAATTGCCACATGATGGAAAATTAGTCACCACTAAGCATGCTTTAAAATAATTTTTCGTATCTTGAGAACTCACAATGTAAGTGAAAAATCAGAATACACAAATATAGTATTATAATTATATAAAATTATGTATTAAAATCTAAGTAGTATTTCTTTTTCTTATTCATCCTTTCTGTGCTTTTCAAGTTCCAATAATTAAATTTATTATTTTTATAATTATATTAAGACAAACTTCAAAAAAATTTTGGAACATAATGTTAACATTACCTAATTTTATAGTTCTACTTTAGAAGAATTCATATTCACATTCGAAATCATTGAATAGTTTTTCTTAATGAAAAATAAATCAATCTTAACATTTGTAGCTAAGTCACAACATTACTTCTTGGAGTGTGACCCCTCAGGATGGTATATCTATAATGACAACAGAACCCAAGAGGAAAGTATTCTGCAAAGAGATTCTTAAAGGAGATGATGATATTTAAAGCTTTACAGGTTATACAGTCTCTGTTGCAATACTGAGCTTATAGCCATAGGTAATGAGTAAATAAATGGGCATGGCTGTGTTCTAATAAAACTTTATTTACAGGTTTCTGCTTGGAGTTTGCCAGCCTCACTCTAGAGTGGTGCTTCTCAAATTTGACTCACCCGGGATAGGCAAGCATATAAAGACGTAATCATTTTTATTAAAAGAAATAGGTGAATCCCAAATAGTTTTGCCTGAAAGCATTCAGATTTTTTACGATGTTTTTTAGATTGTAGAGAGAAATATCATTACCCAGTGCTGAAAATCCAGCCACTATCAAACACTGTCATGGATACATCCAACCTCTAATAAGTCATACTGGTTATATCTGCAAGGATCCCTTCAAAACTTGGTACCTAAGAGCACAGTGTGAATTTAACAGGATTCATCACTTGAGGTTAGTGAATTCACATTGAAATCTGTCAAGTCTTGACATGTCCATTGGATGACCAAATGATCTCCCAAACTTGCAATAGCCAAAACCAAACTCCTAAACCTCCCCAAATATGTATCATGTCCACCTTCCTATCTCATCTGAAGACAACTCCAGCCTTCCTATTACTCAAATCAGTCATCCTACACCCTCTCTCTAATGAAATAAACCTTAACTTGAAAAATATTTTCTCAAGCCTAGCCACTTTCTACTATGTCATCATCTACCATCTGAACCAAGCTTTCATCATTATTACTGTAATATTATCTGAACTGGTCTCCCAAATTCTATACTATTCTTAATATGGCAGCCCAATAGATCCTCCCAAAGGTCCTATCTTCAAATATCATCCCATTTGATATTAGACTTTCAACAAATAAATTTTAGGGGGGGGCGGGGAATTCACCATTTAGTTCATAGCATTTATCTTCTTTATTCCCAAACTTTGTATAAACTCCACAAGCACATAAATCTTTGTTTTGTTGACTTCTATACCTCCAATCCAAAGGTTTGCTAATGATTGAATTCTATCCTATATCTCATATAGAACCACCTGCACCCTCACAAAATCTTCCCCAATAATGTGGAGAATTCTCCAAGAGCATCTCCCCTTATATCATGAATACACCTCTCAGATCTTACCTACTGATTTCTGCTATTAATAATGGGAATTTGAGAGAATCGCCTACTCTGTGCCAAAAACAAAGCCTCCTGGAACTCGAAAGAAGCAAAGCTATGCTATATTCTGTGCAGCCCTCACCAAGTCAAACATTGTGTTCTGGAAACATTGGGGCAAGTGCTCATCTTTCTCATTCATGCTCATACATTTTCACTGGGTCATTGCATTAAGCCTGCATTCAGGAGTCAATAGACTACTACCCTCAACCGCTGTCCCCAGACTCCGCCAGATGACTGTAAATGTCTCCCTTTCATCAACAATTGCATCTTCTCGTGCAACATTCTTCACTTTCAAGATGATGCTTCCAAGTCGTGCTGACTGATAAGATGGATGATGTAAATGTACTACTTTGTCAAGACATTGTCTCTCAAATGATTGGTGCCATTCTTACAGGCTCAAGCCATTGCTGTGGTGTCCAAATTGTTAAGGTTAAGTGAAAAAGCATGTATTCAACAAGCCTTACCTAACCTAAGTATAGTTCCTTGAAAGAAAGGCATTAAATGAATAAAGAAAATCTTTCTTGTTATACATTATTCAAAAGCAATTTGAATATACATCTTGTTATATATTATTCAAGTGCAATTTTTCACAATAGCAAATAAATACTCTAAAATGCCCTAGTGCCAAAGGATATATCAATATTAGATGAAGTTCATTCACAATATTTTATTTAGAAAAAATTTAAGAGTCAGTCTTTTTATTACTTTATTAAATGCAAATTTGGTACAATTTTTTTGCCTTTTTAAATTACATTTAGTTTCCCTTTTCCTCAAATCAATCTAACTGCAGTGTTTCTGTTTTCATTAAAGGCAGTCTAAGTGCATCAGACAAGGAATCAAGATCCCTGCTCTAGTGGCAAGGGGCTATGTGGTGGTGGGAGTGGTTACCTTTTCTTAATTCCTTTGTTGTTAAAAGAAAATGGTTGGGTCAGATCTCTAAGATCTTTTCCAACAATGCACTTTCATGATTTCATGCTTTAAGATGTCACAATTTTAAAGGTTATATTCAAACTTAAAGAGTAAGTAATAAATGATGGTTTTAATTCATCTTTAAGAGTTAAAAAATAATCATATATGTATTTTTTAATTTCCACATACTTATTCAGAGACTTGATTTTTGAAATATGCTAAATATAATTGTTTCAATTTCATAGATTCTTTCATTTGATCAGTTTGTCAGTCAACCATGTTTAATCACCTGTGTGCCCGGTATAATGTTGAGTCCTGTATATGCAAAGATACAGCATAGTCTCTACTTTTAAGGGTTAGATGAATAAGATGCAGATAATGGGAATAAAAACACAGAAACTCTAGGGTAAAATTCTGTACAGCATCCAAAACGAACATTAAGGAAATAAGTCTAACTGAACAGTAGATTGATAATGGGGGAGTGTCATTCCTAGTCCTCCTGAAAAACTCAGGAAGATTAACCCCTCAACATGGAAACATTTGTCACATATGCACAGACCCAAGGTGACACCTTGACGACATTTCAGTCAGCATATTCCAAGGCCCCTGCAACTGAGCACCTGCACTAGCCCTACTGTTAGCACTGAGAGTCTGTGACACGTCCACAGAGGAGGAACATAAAGCTCAGAGACATAAAGGAACCAGCCGTCCTTATACAGCGAGCTCTGGGAGGTGCTGAGCTGATTAACCCTGGAGTCCACGAGGCCGTTGGCCTCCTCATGTATCCCCACAGACGCCTGGGCACAAATACGTAGGAAAATATGGGCAGAGTAGAAGATCAGGACTCCTGGCACCTGGTAGCCTGGTTGCCTCTGAAAAGAGCTCGGAAGGACCTATTCAGACCTAACTCTAAATCCCAATTACCAGTAAAATGTGCTTCAGCTAGACTCACAGACTTATAGCTATAACTTTGTTAGAGAACTTAGGGGGAGGTATATTAGGGGGAGGCCAAAACTTTTTCACTAGGGCATTCTTAGCTGCAAAAGAGAGTGAGAAAGTAAATACTTCAATTTCTAGACTGTATGGTAGATACGGGCAAGAAAGAAATTAGGCATGGAGTGGCCACAGTAGGCAAAACAGTATCTGTATATCCTGTTCCACCTTCTTACTACCTGCTTCCTGCAAAGCTCATGTCTATACATTAGCATATACCATCACTGAACAACATCTGCAAAGCATACCTAAAACTTGTGCTGGCCCAGCATCCACCTTCACCCCTTATTTTGCCTACAGACTCTTGATTGTCTTTGGGGAAAGGTTTTCAATCATGGTAGGATTGTCAGTCAAGGGATTCTGTCCTTCCAGCCAAAGTGGGAGAAGGGACTTAAGTTAGACACTTTCCTTTTCTCCTGGAGAGTTAAGTCTTCACAGGTTAAAACAGTTGGAAGCCAGTATGGCAGGAAATCCTCTCTCTCACTCCTGCTTTGAGAGCCTGAAATTTCCCTGGATTCTGTCTTGGGAGCCTGGCTGGCTTACCCTTGCCTTCTATTCTGCCAGCCACCTGCTACTCTCACTATAAATTCTTTTTCATCATTTTGTTCTCTCTTTTGACTGAACCAAAGAAGCTTAACAGAAAGAAAAAAAAATAGGCATCTAATTATTATATAATGTATGTTGTTTTAACTAAAGTAAACTGCAAACCAGAAGCTCCTAAAATCCAACTGAAACAACGAACTAGTAAGATTCCAACTTTTTGTCTTGGGCCAAACTTTCTGATTTTGCGCTAAGTTTTACTTTTGTGACTACAAAATGTTCGTCTTTGTCAATCTCTTCATCTTAAATGTCAGTGATTGTGGGTTTTTTCCTATCTGATTTTCTCTCCCTTGGTGTTTCTTTCCTAATTCCCACTGTCTGCCAACCCATACTCTCTTCTCTTTCTATCTCATTCCCCTTGAAAGGTATCAGTTATCTCTGGACAAGCAGCCATCACAGAAATCTTTTCTTCACACACATCCATAAGTTGTCAGAATGGCTGTCTCTGAGCGATATTAGATCACCACTTCTTACTCTGAATGATGCATTTTCTTTTCTTTCACTTTTGACTCCAAGAAAGACAGTTTTGAGGTCATCTTTGAAAACATTTTGCTCACAGCCAAGTTGTCACTAAAAGTTCTAATTCTGTCTGATAAAAAGGCAGAGTAGAATGAACTTTATAGTTGTCATGTTCCAACACCTTCTCTTTGTGGACAGAGGATCAAAGTTGCTGTGACAGTCCCAAGGTCATCTGCTCAGCTCTTAGCAGAGTCTGAATGAGCACGGGACCTGGGACTCCCCAGCCATTAAATCATTCATTCTATCAGCTTATGCTATTCCCTCAATTTTTATATTTGTTTATTCTCATCGAGAACTCCATACTATTTAAGATCTTAAAATACCTCCCCATTAAGTTCTCTAACTTCACTCTATATTTTAAACCCAGATAAAGGCACTGCTTCTCCAAGAATCAGACTCGAGATAGGATTTAGAATTCAAGGTACTTATTATCAAAACCCTTGGGACATACACCTGTGGAAGCAAGGGATAACAACAGGAGTGGATACAAACAAAAGTTCAATGATGATGCAGTTGTCCCTATGCCCATGGACAAGAATTAGAGTGACCCTTCAAAATTGCCCCAAGCCAGACTGAGATGCTGGCCCCAGTCCCTAGAGATTGACCACCCTTGAAGGGTATGACCTGGGGAAGCTGAGGCCATTCCTGGTGGGCTAACAGCTGACTACTCACAGATTCTTCTCAATACCTCAGGTGTTAGTGGACTAGCAATGGCAAAACCTAATGGTATCATGGAAACGACTCTGAGGCCATCCTTAAAACCTTTAATGGGAGTTTCTAAGGCCTTGGCCATTAAAAACCTGCTAGTTCATACAGTAAAATAAAATGCCTTGAGGAAGTAACTAAATTCTTTGATCAGGCTAAGTGGTTCTGACCCACCCTCAGCCTGAGGAGACACAGACTTGCTAGAACTGACTTAAAGGTGACCTTAGGTTGTCATCCTTGAACTTGTGAACTTGTGAAAGTGTGATCAGGCATGCGGGAAGCTGGTGCCTACACAGTGAACTTGGAATCTTCCTCAGCAAGCTGCTGACTATTCACCACCCACTTCCTCAATTGAACCCAGTAAAGCCCCCCAAGACAGGACACTTGAGGCGGTGATTTATTACACTGTCTCCTTACTTGATACAAGTAGTAAGTTTTCCTCTTAAATGAAATTTTGGTCTGTCTTTTGGTTGATGCTCACAAAGGGAAGGGATCCATTTTGTTCATTAATGGGATAGAATGTTCTCTCTTGAACAGGGCCAGGTCCATCAGTTACTGTACCCATGTCCACAGCTCCCCACACTGAAGGCCAATACTCAGAGGATGAACATTGATGGAAGGAAAGTAGGTTTATTATAAAGAGGCACTAATTGGAGAACTGTGCCATCTCAGATTCACTTCGCCCACTGAAAAGGACATCAAGATTATACAGACAAAGTACATATCCAGGGGCACAACATGGGGGTAAGTATTTGCCGCTATAGGTGTTTGCCAATAGGATGGCTGACAGAAGGACTGTTAGCTTCTCTAGCATATAACAAGTCTTCCTCCTCCATGGAAGAAAACCTTTCAGTTCACTGTTTATGCCTCTCCCAGTTTAATTTATCTATAACTAGATCAGATGCTAATTAAATGTATAGATTCTTCAGTTTTGCTGGAGGGCTAGGTTTGCTGGGCCTCACTGCCAGTAACAACACCATCACTCTGCTGCCAGCATGTGTGTGTTTGTGTGTGTGTGTGTGTGTGTGTGTGTGTGTGCGTGTGCATGTGTGTGTGTGTGATATACTGTTTGAGACATTTGCCATGATTCCTGCCCCTGAGAAGCTGAAATTCTGCTGAGTTCATAAATCTTAATGACAATGAAACAAATTTATACACACAATAAGAAACACAGGAGAAGGTGGGGTGACTGACTCAGAACAAAGAGGACCCAGAGGGACGAAACATGGAGAGAGGGAGCAGTTTCCATTCCCTTGTGGACAGGAATCAAAGTTTTCATTTCCTTCTTTCCTTCTTATATCTAACTTTCCTATAGATATCATCCTAATCTCAGGTTTCGAATATGTACATAATTAAATTCTGAATCTTCATAAAAGACATTATAGACTAGATACTAAGAAATACAACCCTGAACAGGAAGAAAATGGGGCATGGAGTCTGTTCACAAGTATTTACTCATCAGGAGATTCCAACCAGGTCATGCTGCCAGATCTGAAGGGTTTTATTACAAATTTCACAAAAAGAATATAATCAGGAAATGCAAAATTGGAACTTAAAATTCTGTGGCCTGAAAAAAAAAACAGAAAAAAAAGTAATAACTTGCCACATCCAGATTGGAAAATTGGAAGAAAGTAATGCACCGAAGTGCATTTGAAAAATAATTGGCAAGTCCTAAATCTCCTCAAAAAGCTTGGCCGCATTCCACTGCTGGGGGAACTGGCCTCAGACACACACAGCGGAGATCTGAGATCAATCCTGATGCCAAGCCACCTCATTTCCCAGGGGAACTTCCCACACACGGCGAGTGCAAGTGAGGGCGAACCTCAAACACAGCGCTGGAGGCTTTCAAGCCAGGGGCTTGGACTGCATGCTGGCTGCAGCCTTTTGGCAAAGGACAAATGGAAAGCGCCCAAAGCCTTTGCTGTTGGTGCCAAGAAAAGCCTGTGCAGTCAGGGCCCACCCTGGGTCCAGGCCCACAGGCCTTGGTGGGTGGGCGGGGCTCAGTCAGCTCCAGTAATTACACCGAGTCCTCCTCTCCTTTGAAAGTAGAGTCAAACCCAACCTGCACTTGATGGCCTGTAAGGTTGTGTAATGCTATTCAGTACAATTTGGGGAAATGCTAGGCGGCCTGCTCATCCTCACCTGGAAGGCAGCGAGGCGCCCTGAGGTGATCACTGTTAGATGTCAGGGCAGCTTCCGAGAGGGCTGATTTTTCCGTTCGGAATCCCTTTGCTCTAAAGATGAATTAGAGTCTAATGCAGTGGAAAGGTGTGGCAGGCCTCTCTAAATCCGTGAATTATCTCTCTCCTGAGAGCAGGAAGCCACACTCTGCAGGAGTTAAGACTTTGGCATCTGTCCCTCTGGCCTCTGAGTTAGGAGAGTCAGACTGCAGATCCTGAAACAGACACTGTGACAGCAAAATCCCAAACCGAATCTCCACCTCCAGGTGCTACCGGCGTAGCAAAGAACAAGTATGCTTGGGTCTGTGTCCCTGTCCAGAGTCAGGGGGAGTGTGGGAAAAAAAAAAAAAAAAATAGCCTGCGGTTACCAAAGACTGAAATGCTGTCATTTAAATAATGCAACTTTGAGAAAAAGAAACCAGGCAGTTTGAACAACTGATTTGGGGTGAGGGAGGAACTTCTTAGAATTTTTTTAAAAAACATCAAATTTTAAAATAAATTGATATTTGAAATTAGATAATACTCCAACTTAAAAAATGACTTAAATGTTTTAAGTAAATTATTTTTTAAAAACGAGACATCATTAACATATAACAGCATGTTTATTTCAGGTATACAACATAATGATTTGCTATTTGTATATATTGTGACAGGATCACCATGATAAGTCGAGTTAGCGTTCATCACCATACATGCTGACATTTTTTTTCTTGCCATGAGAACTTAAAAAGTGCATTTTCCCCAAACATGACTTCCATGCAGATTGCATTTGTATGTAAAATTTTTGTTTATTAATTTAACCATCATTTTGGGATATCCTTTATCAGGTACTGTGCCAGGTGGTAGGCGAAGAGGATAAAGTAAATAAATTTAAGCTCAGTCAAACTGATATTGCAGGAAATTCTGGGAGATGGTTGTGTTCAGAATGGTCATAATTAAACTGTGAATAAGTACAATTATTTCCTTGAAAGTGTCGTAACAATCTAGTGAGGTAGATGCAATTCTTATCTTCAGGTGAGGACTCCAAGAAGCTAAATAACCTTCCTAAGAACACTCAGTTAACATAGAATGGAATATATATGAACCAGGGACTTGAACTTTGCACTTCTGTCTCCCCTGTTAGCAACCATTTGGACTTCCTTACCACTCGTCACTCGTTCTAATACATGGAAGAATTTTGTTAAAGAATCACTAGGATTCATTGGTGGAAAAAAATGTCTCCAGTGAACTCCATGCTTATGGAGTATCATATGCCAAGGCAACGCAAATATGGACCCTTCCATCCCCAGCTTCTTGGATTAAGACAGTGTGTTCTCTTCTGGTCTCTTGTACTATGCTACTCTTCTATTATCCACTATTTATTTATTGGTCTTTCACTTCTAGCAAATGATAATGCCAGCAGGGATTTTGAATTATTCATCACTGGATCTCCAGCATCTAAGAAAGTGCTGAATTTAATGAATGTGTATGTTCCATGAATGTTTAAATGACTGAATACATTAATTAATCCAGAGGCCAAGGTAAAAAAACGAATAGATCAGAATAAAAGAGGTCAGATGAGTGGCGTAAAACTGGAATTTGTTGAGTATCTACTACATGCATAATACTGTGATTTGTTCAATCTAACATACTTAACATATTTAATCCTAAGAACAGTAATACTCTAACATCTCTCAGTTCACAGGCAGGTAATTAAAACTTAAAGCATTTAAGCAGCTTACCCTGGGTCACACAGCTTATAAAGATAGCATTAGAAACTAACCTAGGTCTTTTGGTTTCAAAGTCCATACTTTTTGCTATCTGTTCTTGTATCTTTTTTTAAAAATGACCTCTGTCCTACCAAATGTTACCTCCAAGTTCAAAGAAATTTGTTTTATTCAGTTTGCATTATACCTCATATTCTCAAATATTGTTAAGAATCACCTCCCAGTACTAATACTTTCAGAATCTAGCCGAGTGTCAAAAGTAGGTGATATTACATTTCAATTAGTGAATGAATAACGAACAGATGAAACAGTGGATGGATAAATGGATGAATCAATTAACACCTCTCATTACTAATACAACAGTGTTAGTAAGAAAAGTAAGGATTAAATATTCCTCTATAGAGCAGAAATTTGGTCTCTATTTGTACAAGTGTAGTATCTGCAAGATTTTTGTCAGCGTATTTGAATTTCTCTAACTGACCTTATAGTAAGCATGGAAGCTAAAATGTATGCTGTTCCAACACTCAGGTGGCTTAGGAACGAAGCCAGTGTGTGGGGCGTAGATCATGTGAAATCCAAGGACCTGTATTCCTGGGCCAGGGGAGGGGAAAGAATGAACCATAATAAACAAAAGTGTTCTTTCTTTCCTACCCTTCCTCCTTTCCTTTGTTTCTTTCTTCTTTCCCTCCCTTCCTCTCTTTAAAAAATTATGCTGCCTCTATAGTCCTTAAAATGTAAAATGTGTAAGAAATTTAATTGCACATTTAGCCTCTTTAAAATAGTCCATTTAAAATGTCATATTTTTAAATAAAATTTCAACCGAGTTAAATAATAAAAACCAAAATGTTCATATATCAGAAAGGACCACAAAACCGCTAAACTGCTCATTTATCTGATGATGTTCTAGAAAGGTAACATACTAAAAGGCAAATGGTTGAATGTGCGTTGCTCCCAAATACTGAATTTGGGGCTCTAATGGTGGGGGCCTCTTTCAGCACCCCCTCAAATCACACTGCATGGCACCCCTCATCTGCCCACATCCGGGCTCCCCGCTGCTCTCATAAAAGTACTCCGCCTGGGTGGAAGGGATGCCGATGGTGAGAAGCAGGGAAGGGAGAAACATATAAAGAAAGGGGAATTTAAAACACAGTGAATCTTCTAGCTTTTAATGCCCATCAGAGATGATTTAAAAACCTGTCAGATTAACAAGGCAAAGGCAAGGTCTAAAGAGGGGAACAAAATAGAAAGAAATATCACAGAGAAAAGATTTGTCCTTCCCAAGGGATGGAAGCCCTTGAAGCATTTTCCTGAGAAGCCATTCCTACACAGTACAAATTGCAGAGCTGCCACCAAGCAGCTTTTAAAGTGATAAGGAGGTTACCTGCTGAGCCACAGGACCCGGAGGCTGAGGAGCAGTATACGCTGGAGCCCACTCTGGAGGCAGCTGTAAGGATGAAGCTATCTGTGCAAGGCCAGGGCTGGCTATGTGTTTGCTCTAGTGACCTGGTGTTGGACAGCACAGCCAAGGTCAGCATGGGTAGGTCAGAGCATGTGGCCTTATCATTCAAGGGAGCACTCCTAGGCTGACAGGGTGGCCCTCTGGCAGTGGGATAAAGCTTCCCTACAGCTGTGGGCTCCACCCTGGGGGCAGGCTCACTGCTTACCTGTGTTGAGAAGCATTTGCACCTGTGGGGGCAATAGCACTAAAAATCAAATCTTCTCTCAACCCAGAAAACCTGTCCACAATGGTAATAGGAATAGAAAACAGTTTTATTAGTGAATAAGTATTATACCGTAATGTGACACACACTACTTGCAGTGTGCAGAGAGATTGCGAAGACAGAAAAAAACCTCCTTATAAATAGCCAAGCAGATACTTTTTCTTTCCTCCCTTATAGGTTCTTTGGTCTAAGAATTAAACTGACAGAAGACAGATTAACAAGAGAAAAACACATTTACTACATACATATGTGGAAGCTCAAAACATGATTCAATGGCATGTTGGCAGTTGAAGCTCATATGCACCCCAGAACTAAGGGATGAGGAAGGGACCTGACACTAATGGGGAGAAGGATAATTCACAAAAGATAAGATGTGCGCACATTTGGTAATCAAATGTTTGCCTGCACACAGAGAGATAGTTCAGATTTAAAAAATATTTCTGTAAATAACTCTCTTTTTCTGTATCCTAAATTCCTTTAGGTAGTTAAGGAACAGGTAATAGTTTTTCCTGAAACTGCTTGGTTTTGATTGTCTTCAGCTGAAAATAATTCATATTTAAATCTCTGATTAGCTTTCACTGAAAATACAGATATACAAACAGAAGGAGGAGGAGGAAGGGAGGAGGAAGCAGGAGAAGGAGGGAGGGGCATACCTCAACTGCCATGAATCTTAACACAGTGCTTTCTTCCTCATTGTGTGGGTAGAGGGGCTGCAGTGCAGACAATTCAAAAAGAAATAACTCTTGTGGAGAATCCTGGAACAGCTGAGAAAAAATATCTTAGCCAAGAAAAACCTGAAGTCATCTTCTTTCATCATAACAGCACACAAGAAACCTCCATCTATTTTATAATTCAGAAGCGAGATGAATGTTTTAAAAGAAAGATATTGTCATGTTTATATCATGTGAATGTATGATATTATGATTTATAATCAGAAATACATGTTTGGTCTTTGTCCTCATTTCTGGCTTAGAGGTCCTCAATGTCTTGGAATTTCATAAGTGAGGTTTTTAAGAAGCGTTTGCTATGTTACTGAGGTAGCTTTTGGACCGCTCTAAGGATGTGGGGTGCTTTCCAGTAGAGTCCACCGTGTGATTAGCAGGTGGAGAAGGGCTGAGGTAGAATCAGTCACCAATGGCTACTGTGCCTGTGCAATGAAACTTCAGTGAAACTCCCAAAGAACTGGATTTGCAGGGTTTTCAGGCTGGGAAACCAGAAGGCTTCTCTACTTGTCAACATGCTGAGTTCCACGCTGTATGAGAACACAAGCACCTTTGATTTTTTCATCATCTGGCTGTTGATTCAACTCCTTTCAGGTCCTTTGTAATAAATCAATAATCTGGTGAGTAAATAGGTTTGAGTTCTGGGAGTCATTCTAGTCAGTTAATGGACCTGAGGAGGGGTTGTCAGATTTATATCCAGTTGTTCAGAAGCACAGGCAACAACTTGGTCAAACTGATATCTGAAGACAAGGGCAGTGTTACGAAAGCAAGCACTTTACCAGTGGGTGCTATCTCCAGTTAGAGAGTGTGACAATTAAATTGAATTCTTGGATATCCTGCTGGTGTCTAAGAATTGTTTGTTGGTGTGGAGACACCCTCCACCACCACACACACACACACGCACACACACACACGTTGGACTGAGGCTCAGGGACAATTACAGGGAATAGGAATGAAGTTAAAAAAATTTTTTTTTCTGACCTCAAAAAAGCTATGTTTTTAGTTACCTAACTTGTCTGACATGAGGAGTGAGTTTAGCTAACCTATAAAAAGTAGAGAATATTATCCCCAAACTGAATAAGTTAAAACGTGCAGCTCCAAGACTTTGAAGAAAAAAAATATATTAAAAACACATGTACATCATGAGAGGAATTATGTCTTTGCAACTTCTGAAATGTGAAAAAAAACTTTACATCACCTTAAAAATATGTGAGATAGTATATAATTTGTCTGTCTTGCTTGATTTTAAGGTTTAGGGGAGTGGGTGGTCACAGTGTTAAAAAGCATAGCCTTAAAAGACTGGGAAGCTTGAGAGTTTCGATAAAGTTAGTCCCACACAGGGCAACACAACCATAAATTAGCAGAAACCAAAAGAAAGGAAAACCAGCAGCAGCAACAGCAGTAGCAACTTATATTTGTGGCAAGGAAACTACTTTGAATGAAATAAACTCCATCTTCTCTCTGATTATCAGGTTAACCTCTTGGTGAAAAGCAAGGAGCCTGACTCAGATTACCCATGCACTGACTTGTCCTTCTCTGTGACGATAAAGAACAGTACCTCTCCGGCCTCTCCTTACCTGCGATCAGGACAGAAATAGAAGAAATCATCTACTAATTGTTATGAAAGACCCCATACTGCAGCTTTCTATAAGAATATTCCTGTCAACCAATCTAAAAGTTTCAAGACAAATGACCTAAATTTAGACCATCCCACTGCATGATCCTTTTTAACTCCGCTTTGCCCTGACTGACGGTGGTGGAATGCATCCTGGGACAGCCCCAGGGTGGCGGACCTGGATCATGTTCTCTAGTCTCAAATAAATGCTTTTTTAATTATATTAAAGTCTGATTATTTCCAGGTCAACAATGGACAAGGTAACACATTCTTGACGTATCTTAGTATGATCCTGAGAAAATTAGTGATAGAAAGTTCATAGGATCCTGAGAAAAAACTAAGAAAGGAAGGAATGTGGATTAGTATGGATACTAGGAGATAAAATATCCAAGAAAAATTTCCATAGCTAGAAAATATTACCAACTCCTTCATAATATGAAATGTTACCTATTTAATACATTACTTACCGATTACATAAATCTACTATTTTTTAACCATATACACCTACATGTCACAAGGAACAACCAGAGGCTCCCCTGAGCAAGTCATATGGGGATTTATTATATCCTGGGTCACCTGAGAGCATCCAATGGAAGAGATATCTCCAAATTTGAGAAATAGGTATAAACCAGGCATCGATGAGGAACCCCGGAAATTCTCTTTGTCTCTTCCCATTGCTCCTTCCTGAGCATTAAATTCTTTCTTTTCTATCACCATAGCTGGGCTTTCTCTATTTCATAAATAGAGAAAATGAATAATTAGAGTAACTTCTGAATTTCATTTGTAATAGGTCTGTTTGTCTATAGAAAAACCTCATACCCTTCTAAGACCCCCCCATTTCCTGGGTCAATGAAGCAGGATGGGGGTGGCAAGAGAACTAGATCACATTTTCATAATATCATTAAAGTATTTAATGTTTCAATCTATCACTTCATTTAATTTTATGCTAACGTCTTCCAAACAAAGACCATTAGAAATATACATGTTGCTGAACAAACTTGATTTATTGGCTCACTGCAATGAAAGAGGTCATATGCCATGGAGAACTTTGGGGTGTCTTGATAAAAGGATACTGGAAAGGATATATTAGAGAGGTTTCTTTTTTAAATTTTTTTTTAAAGGAAAAGCAAAGGCAGGCGTGAAGATGAGTAGGTAGGCAAACAGGAAGAGAGGAGGAAGAAGTGGGTTTTTTTTTCATTTTTCATTTTATTTAGTTGTTCACACTGGTTGTTTCTCCTTAGATCCAAGACTCAAACCAGGGGTATGTGGCCTATGCTCCTTTGGAGTGGATTGACCTAATCACTACTCCACCAGGGCATGCCTATTATAGGTGTTTTAAAATGTGCCCAAGTTTTTGGTGTTTTTCTATTTTAATGATGTTGACCTCTCACAGAAGTAATCAGTTATTTCTATAAAAATAAGATTTTTTCAGAAACAAACAACAGAAGAGAGGGCAGATGACAGAATGCATTTCTGGTCAGACCCATGTGTACTTACTGAAACTAAGACAAATGACCCTCTAAATAATCTCAGGAGGACCACCCCGTCAGTTCCACTGGAGGAAGGGGAGCTCATCACCTCTTGTGGGAGATGAAAGGCAGGTTGCATCCCCTACTTTGCTGATTGGCACATGGGTAGACACTCTCTAGCTTCTGAACCTCATTTATATAGAGTTCTGAATATTAATGCTCATGATGAGGACAACATATCAGAAGCCATTTGAGACAGAACAGGTTATCTACATAGTTCCCAGAGGACAGCATGCCATAGGAGAGAACCCCAAGGTTAGTGACTAGCAGGGAGAATGAGAAGAACCGGGGCAAAGCTTTCATTGTGCTTTTCCCAGGAAGAAACCGGGCTGACCAAGTTTAGGAAAGTTGGAATAATTTCCATGGGCCCTGGGGGAGTAGGGTTGCCCCTGGTTGTCTGCTACCAGGTCCTGGAGAGATTAGGTCGGCTGGTTAATGTATTACAAGTGTAACTGGACTTTGGATTGTTTGGTTGACTAAGGTGGGTTCAAGGCAACAGAGGCCCAGAAGTAAGAACAGAAGATACAGTCTAGAAAATGTGGTTAATACAGTAGGATTTGGTCTTGTGTTGGATACTTTGGGGGATAGCACAAAATAAGTAGGTTTTGCTCAGTATGAGATGTCAAGAAACAGGAACATTCTATTATTGTATGTCTTAATGTTTCAATAATTTTGATCTATATGGTAGGGTGGATGAAACAGATAAATCTCTCACTGATGAAGAAGCAGTCACTCAAATGAGAAAAAGAAGATGGGTCATCATTCTGTGGTTGGCAAATAACTTTTTTAGGTTTTGACTTTTTTCTTGTGTCTGCTTTTTTGTTGTTGAGACATGGTTTTAGTGTGCTTTCATTTCTTCTTACTTCATGGTCATAGTAACTTTGTGCGATGTTGGTGTTCTGTGAAATTGTTTATGGGCAACAAGAATGAAAGTCAGAGGCTGCTGCTCTCTCACAATAATTGTATATGTTAAGTACTAATATTATCCCTTGTTCCACAATGGAGAAGCAGACACTTAGAAAGATTAAGATACTAGATCAAGGGCACAAAGCAGAGCAGCAGTAGAGTCTTTTGTTCCAGTCATTTCATTATTCTACTTCCTTCCTGCCCAAAGGAAGTGAATATGGTGATTATTTCTTAAAGGATATGCTAAATATAGGAGACAAGCAATGCGGAAATAAGACACACTGGATAAATAAATTGAAATAATGTGCATTATATGAGTATGTTTAAGTGAATTAGTAAGCAATTCCACTGATGCACTGCTGGTATTATACTAATAATATTAGTGATTTCCTTTTATTGGTGTCTAAAATCAAAGTAAAGAGTCAGATTCAGGGGTTAAAGGAAAACCATTTGAACTCAGAAAATTCCCAGTGGGTAATTAGACATGACCTTGATGTCTAGGTAGAAATTATTCACTATGAATCCTAGAATTTAGTTTCAAGATACAAATGTCATTAGAAGAAACAACTTTTGGAATAAGCTGTTTTAATATAAGAGATTAATTTACAGTATAGGCTACAATTCTCCTACTAAGTTGATCAGTTCATAGGAGAAATTATTTCAGGAGATGACTAAACACCTAGGATCTGGTTCTACCCTTGTTATCCATGAACAAGAAAACAACAAATGGTCTGGGTTCCCTGCCTTTACTCAAGAGAACAAAGAAATGATTTCCTAAAGCTTGTTTTAAGAGATATAAAGAATTTAGATGGAAACAGTTGTATATAATTTTGTATTTTATATATCATTTTGTGTATATGTATATTATTTTGTGAATGCCATGAAGACATGGAAAATTACTATGTTTTATCTCAAATGGAGTATTTGATGTAAGAGGGCTCTGAAAATCTTCAACGTTGTGATTACCACCTATACCTGAATTTCTCTGAGTTTGAGTTCTGACATGTTTAAATCCAAGGTAACAGGTTGAGACAAAATGTGTAAGTTGTTTATTCAGTGGACATAAGCCTGAGTTATATAAAGAAAAGAATCACAATAGAATATAAACAATTCTGCATAAGGGTATTCATTTTAGTGTGTGTGTGTCATACAGATCTAATGTGAAATAGGTGAGGGAGAAATTACTCCATGTTTGAAAAGTGCCATGTAAAGTTTAAAAGAATTCAGAGTACTATAAAAATATTGAAGCTATTCATCTATGAGCTGCATTTCCCCAAGAGCTCTAAAAGATTTATGCAATTAAAACAAGTGCCTATTTAGTAGCAAATTAGCCTTCATGTACTAGGATTACATCTGTGAGTACTTGAAAGTTGTATAGTAAATACAAAGAAACAAATTAAAAGGGCTCATATTGTAAATGTTTTCTATCAAAAGCCCCAGCATTTGTGATGGAAGTTTAAAAATAGAAAATTTAGGTACATATACATACGTACATATATATATATGTATATATATATACATATATATATATATATACATGTATATATATGCCCAGACCACAAGAAGAGTTAATTTAAAAGTTTGATTTATATCAATCTATGAAAAATATTTATAACCACCTATGTGTCCCTTGAGAATCAAGATATTTACAAATAACCAATAATTAAAGACTTCATATATCTAAATTGATAATTATTTTCAATATTAAATAGTTCCTAGCAAAGACAATAATTACAGTCAACATATTTTTAAGTGAAAAGTGATAAGTTTTCCTTAAATGAAGCAGTAATGTGTTAGGTAAAGAGCAAGAAAACACCCACACTGGGAGCATGTTCTTTTTTTTTGAACAAGCAGCTTCATTGAGGTATAACTGTCATAAAAAAAAAAAAAAAAAAGAAAGAAAGAAAGAAAAAGCATACAGCTAGCTAATAGTACCATTTGATAAAAGTTGGCATTTGGAAATTTTGGAAATTATTTCCAAAATCAAGGGAATAAATGTGTATCCATTGCTCCAGAAGTTTCTTCATACCTTTCAGTAATTCTTCCCACCCACCAGTCCCCACCACCCCCTTTCCTAAAGCAACCACTCATTGATATGCTTTCTGTCCCTACAAGGTACTTTGCATTTTCATAGTTTCTTACAAGTGTAATTGCACAATATGTTCACTCTGGCTGTCTCACTCTATCAAGAGATAAATCTAGCCTCTTTCACTCAGCAAAATTATTTCTTTATCCATAATTGCTACATGTGTCAGTAATCCATTCCTTTCCATTACTGACTACTATTTCATCTCTGAATATGCTGCTATTTGTTTTTGTGATCACATCTTAATGGACATGTGGATTGTTTCTGGTTTGGGGTCATTGCAAATGAAGATGCTATGAACATTTGTGTGCAAGTCTAAGTATATACATATGCTTTCCTTTATCATAGGTAAAGAACTAGGAGTGAAGTTATAGAGTTATATTATATGGGTGAATGTTTAGCTTTATAAGCGTTTGCCCAACTGTTTTCCAAATACTTTATTCCATTTTATATTCTCATCATTATTGATGAGAGTTCCAGTTACTCCACCTCTTTGCCCACCCTCGGTCTGGAAGGTCTTTTCAATTTTGTTCATATGAATAAGTGAGCAGTAGTTACTCATTAGAGGTTTAATTTGCCTTTCCTTAATTACTAACTATGCTGATGATCTTTTCATGCATATTTGACATTTATAGATCTTCTTTAGTGAACTGTTCAAATATTTTGCCTTTCGTTAAATCATGGACCATGTCTATGAATGACCCTTGCCTTCCTTCTTGTACAATCCAGAATATTTTTTATCCACTCCTTTGTAAATGCAAGTTTTTTAGTAGCTCTGGAAACATTTTTTAAAAAGAGGAATCCCACCTCACTTCATCTTTTAAGTGTAAATTATTTCTCTGAAGAGGTGAAATCGTTTGTTGGTTGTTTATTTCTTTGGTACCAGCAGAAAATGTTGGGATATTGAATATGGGGAGCTTTGATTGTCTTGGTGTCAGCTTAAAGTTTCCAGAGACGAGGATTAGTTTTTATATTCTGTTAAACAAGCATACTGACAATTAGGAATCATGCTTGTATATTTAATACGTCTTGAACATTTAGAATTCTATTTCCCTGTTGTTTTTTTGATAAATTGTTTCCTAAAGAAAACCACTTCTTGATCTTGGCATGCCCTGTCAGAAGTCTGCAAAATTTTTAGTTTTGATAGTCCAGTTTTCCTATTAACTTTGTTAATGTGCTGTGAAAAATTGAAAAGTTGAGTATGTAGTATTTATGATACTAAATTATGAATTATGAACTTCTCAATATTTGAAGATATTCGTACTTAATGTCCTGTTAAGGAAAATTTGTCTCCAAATTTTAAGCTAGGAAGTCACTGGAATAACTTTAGAAAATAATCACAGCTATATATTTTCTGGATTATTTAAATGGATGATTAGAACTGTGTATAAATTGAATGTCTGTGTATTGACCTTCAAGACAACCAATAAAATCTTATGAAATAAAAAAACTATCACATTATATTTTTCTTTTGCTTTTGTAGTGTATTACATTGATTTATTTTTATCGTGAACCATCCTTGCATCCCTGTGATAAACTGCATTTGCTCATAATGTATGCTTGTTTAAAGTGTTGTTGAATTCTATTTGTCAAGATGTTGTTAAGGATTTTTGCATCTTTGTTCATCAGTGATATTGGTCTACGATTTTCTTTTTTTGGTGCTGTCCTTTTCTGATTTAAAAAACAAGGTAGTACTATCCTCATAAAATGTATTTGGAAGTATTCCTTTCTCTTCAATTTTGTGGAAGAGTTTAAGGAGCATGAATATTCAGTAAAATTTACTAGTAAAGTCATTCGGTGCTGGGCTTTTGCTTTTTGGAGACTTTGATTACTCTTTCAACTTCTGTACTTGCAATTGGTCTGTTGAAGTTACATATCTCTTCCTGGTTCAGTTTTGGAAGGGCATGGGATTCCAGAAATCTGTCCAATTCTTTTAGATTGGTGACTTTATTGGTGTTTATAGTGCTGTTAAAGGTGATTGATGAGCATGGTAGAATCCATGGGTATCCCCAAAGCCCTTCTAATTATCTGCAGTTTAGGGTTCTTTTACAGATTGTCACAAAACTAACCCAGATAAACAGCAGAGGGGAAAGCAGAGAAAGAGAACAATAGCAATGATTAGAAACTGTAACAAAAATCAAAGATGTGAATTCAATGTATCAATAATCCACATCATATCAATGGTCTGAATACACAATTTAAAAGACAGAAGATGACCAAGTGGATCAAAAGCACAAGATCCCGCTATCAACACAAAACAGCATTAATAGGAAGACTGACTTAAATAAAAAGAAATGGGGAATGTTCTATCCTACTCACCCTTTTCAGAGAAAGGAACAGAGGCTGGATCTGTCAGAACACACAGGCAGAATCAGTCAGGGCCGGGGGTCTGAGGGGATGAGCATGGGACATTGTCAGGAGCAGCACTCACTATGACAGAAGCCCAGAGTATAAAGACATTGTGCCTGTGTCACAGTCACTCCAGGTGACCCTCCTGTAAACTCTGTCTCCTGATCATGTGTATCTTGGGGATGAACACACTGTGGTGACACTCCTGTGCAGAGAAGGACAAGGCAGGACACAGCTCACCCTCTGGAGTGCTTCAGGACAGCCAAGCCATAGTGGCCACGTTCAGTCTGCAGTCAGCTGTCCCAAATGTCCTGTTCATGTGTGAATCAGGTACTTTCTGTGCAGGAGCACAGGGAGAGAGCACAGGCTCCTAGAACCCAGGGATTCCCATCCTACATCCCGCTGTGAGGAGCCCAGTTGGTTACTCAGCACTGGTGTCCCTGGAGATGGAACCCTCCAACGGTTTTAGTGTCCATTGTGGTCACTGGATTCTGGCACCATTGACATCACTGGCAGAATGATCAGGCCTTCCTGAGGCATGGTGGGCCCTATGGTGGACATGGGCCCTTAGGAGGAGAAAGGACCAGGGTTACAGAGGAGGACACCACCCTGGCCAAAAGTCACCAGGTTAACAGATGGGCAAACTGGAAGTGGGACTCTCATGAAGACCCACTGACAACCCTGCCCAGAGAAGGAGGAGGTAGCCAGACAGAAGCTGGAAGAAACTCAGATGAGTGAAATGCTTGAAGCACAAATATCAACTATAAGCCAGGAACAGGGTACTCTGAAAATTCCCATCTGGAAGGTAAGATTTACAATCCGCAGCCTACACAGGAAACTCATCCTCAAGCTCTGCGGAGCAGGCCCTGCAGCTGCAGAAGAGAATGACCAAGCAGGAGGAGCACTGCCTGCTCATCAAGGGAATACTGACTATTGCCCAGAGAACTGTTCTCCACCCATCGCATCCACAGTCATTACAGCAAGATGGTTGAGACCTGGGACAGGGACCTGCAGAGAGCTCAGGCCTCCCAGGATGAGGAAAAGATTGTGTTGGAGAAGAAAGTCCAGGACAGCCAGTTAAGATGCTCTGTTGCAGCAGAGGAAACTCCAGGAGCTAAGAAGAGGGAATGCCCGATAGATGCTCATTCCAGGCTTTCCCATATGCATTCCCTGGGCTCACTTTCCTCAGGCACCAGAGTTTAAGTATTGCCAGGGTCCGCCTGGAGTGCTGGGCGCCCAGAGAGAGATCAGGGTGCCTCAGATAGGTATTGGGGGTCCCTGCAGGTTTGAACCCTTCCCAACCAGAGCTGGATTTCAAAACCCCGGCTCCTCTGAGTGCCATACTGGCTTACGGGGTAGAGTCCCTCTCCTTCCTTCATCCTGTTCATTTGATGCTAGATAGTTCTTAGAAGTTTCCTATAACCTTAGAATTTTAAGATAAAGTGTTGTTAAAGATTTTTCAATACCTTCCTTATATCTTTCTCTTATGTGCTTTGAAAGCATTTAGGTTGTGTTTGTTTCTTTTGCTTTTTCTCCTTTACTTTTTCTGAGTCTATGTTTTTACATTACCCTGGGGTTTGTATAAAATTTTCTGTGTTTATGACCTGTGTAAACTTGAAAGCAGGTTATTGTGCTTATCTAACATCTCACACGTTTACTCTCCTCCTCCCCACATTTGATATTTTTGATGTCTTGGTGCTTCTAAATAGTTTTTTTTTTGTTGTTTTTTAGAACTTCATTATTCCTTGTAAGGTTGGTTTACTGGTTATAAATTCTTTTAATATTTTTAATAAACTTTATAATTCCTTCAATTCTAAGTGATAATCTAGTAGGGTAGAGTAACCTTGGTTGGAAATTCTTTTATTTTAGTACTTTGAATATATAATGCCATTCCCTTCTGACCTGTAAAGTTTCAGCTGAGAAATTCACTGATAATCTTATCGGTGTTCCTTTGTAACTTACTATTCTCTAGAGAATTTTAAGACTCTCTCTTTACATTTTTTTGTCATATTAATGATGATGCATTTTAATGTAGGTTTTTTTGAGTTTCCTTTATTTCGAACTCTTTCATCTTCCTGAATCTGAGGTCTGTTTCCTTCTTCATGTCAGGGAAATTCTCAGCTATTATTTCTTCAAATAAGTTTTATTCCCCCTTTTCTTTCTCTTTTCCTTCTGGCATCCCTACGATATAAATGTTCCTCTTGATGTTATCCCATAGGTCTCATATGTGTCTTCATTTACTTTCATTCTGTTTTCTCTTTGATGATCTGCTTGATGGGATTCCACTGCCCTATCTTCTAGCTTACTGAGTCGACTGGAGGCTTCTTCAGCCTAATGTTGAGAACATCTGTTGAGTTCTTCAGCTCAGCTCTGGTGTTCTTTAGGCTCATGAATTATGTTTGGAACAGTCTCATATTTTCTCTCTCTCTGGTGTAGTTCTCTCTTTGTTCCTCCATTGTTTTTCTGCTTTCTGTGAATATCATTAAAATCACTGCTTTTAATTCTTCCTCCGGTAGTTTACTTAAATCTATTGCATTTAGATTTTCTCCTGGAATTTTCTTTCGGTTCATTGTTTCACATATATTTCTCTGTGTCTTCAATCTGTTTGGAATTACTTGTTTATTTCTATGCATTCAATTTCCCTGGTGTAGAGACCCTGTGGTAGGATATTGAGTCACACAATATCATCCTAGGACTTGGTCTGGAATGCAGGACTTCCTTTAGTTGTGTGATCTCAGCACCTATCAAGAATTTTGAAACTCTAGAGTCTACCCTATCTTGAGGCCTGAGAGTTCAATGTACAGGTCTGGAGTTGGATGGGGAAAGCAGTTTTCTCTCAGAGTTACCAGCATGAACAACTGGCATGGGGAAATAAACCCAGGATTATGGACTCAGTCTTCAAGCAGGCTGCAGCCCCACAAGAAACTACAAGAGAGCCAGGGTCCACTACTGACAAAGCACAATCCCCTATGAAACTCCTTCAGCCCTCTAGAGGAGCAGCAGTCCCAGCAGGGGACTGTAAACAAGTCTTGGGGTCTAGGGGGAAGTTCTAGGAGGTGCCAAGCAGATTGAGAAGCTATTTAACTATAGCCTCAAGCTGGCAGGAGCACATGTTTTGATGGAGTCCTTCCAATTTTTTTTTTCCAGTGAGAGGGATAGAATTGAATGCTCTTTTTTTTTTTTGGTGGGGGGGGCGCTGGGGTGGGGAGGGATGGGAGACACCAGTCATCTATCTGCAGGGTATCACCTGGTTGTCTGCCTCTGGTAACTGTAGAAAAGGCAGGTCTGAGTGCCAACAGTTTTGCACAAGTGTGCTAATATTGGAGAGGGTTTATCTTTTTCCCTAGAGGGTTCCCTGCTGACCCTCCAGTATTAGCGCTATGCAGAAACGATATCTCTGTTCACAAGAAGGTTATCCCTTCTTCTACCCCATGCCCAGTTTTTTGGTTCAGTGACTAAAATCCAGTTCCCAGGCATGTGGGCACTTGCTGAGGCACTTGCCCTTCAGCTCTGAAAGTTTCAGATTCACTGGTCTCTCCCTGCAGTCCTGGGGTCTCCAAACAGTGTGGTGCGATGCTGAGACAAATGAGCTTCTAATTTTTATGGAGATGTGTGTCCTTTCTCTGTGGAGATGTTGGTCTTGTTTCTTTTCAAAGGTCATAGTTGCTAAATAGGTGTTTTTTTGGTTGTGTTTGTGGAAAAGGGGCAAACTCAAGATCTTAATACCCTAGTCATCTTGGGAACTGAATTCAGATCTATTGATCTTTTGAATGGCCTTTATTTTCAATTTCATTCATTTCTGCTCTGATTTTTAATTATTTCCTTTCCTACTATTTATGGGTTTTTTATGATTTCTCCTTTTCTAATTCCTTCTGGTGTGTGGCAAGATATTTAAGATGCCGTTTGGTTTTTTGACATGTACTCGAATCATCATAAACTTTCCTAATAGAATTGATTTTGTTGCATTCCACATATTCTGGTAACTTGTCTCTTCATTTTTGTTTGTTTCCAGGTAATTTTTAATTTCACCTTTACTTTCCTCATTGATCCAGGAGCTAGTCGAGGCATGCTGTTTAATCTCCACATCTTCATGATTACAGTTTTGTTTCTGGTTCATTTCTATTTCCATACTCTTGTGGTTAGAGAAGATGCTTTCTATAATTTCGGCCATGCTAAATTTCCTGAGACTTGTTTTGCGTCCTAGGATCTGGTTTGTCCTTGAGAATGTTCTATGTGCACTTGAGAAGAATACATAATCTTTTTTGGGTGGGGGGAGGGGTGTAGAAATCTCTGTATATGTCTGTTAGGTCCGTAAGTTCTATTCCCTCACTTAGGTATTTTATGTCTTCGTTAATTGTCTGTCTAGATGATGTATCTATTGATGTAAGTGGAGTATTGAAGTGCCCTACTAATAATGTGCTGCTGTCAATGTTTTCCTTTAAGTCTGTTCATATCAGTTTTATATATTCAGATGGTCTGGCATCGGGGGGGGTGTGTGTGTGTGCGTGCGTGTGCGTGTATGCAAGTAAGCAGGCAGTCAGGCAAAGGACAGGCAAAGAGAGGAGGAAAAGCATTCATCCATACATTTAGTTCATGTTTTCTATTTCACCCAGGTGCCGGGTAATGAACCCAGGTCCTTGGGCTTTACATGGACTATGCTATCCAGGGTCATAGACTTATGTGCTAAGCCACCAGGGTGTGTCTAGGTGTATAAATATTAATGATAGTAATCTCTTCTTAAAAGATTAACCCCTTGATCATAATGTAGTGTCCTCTTTGCCACATACTGCCTTTTTTAGATATTAGTATTGCATTTCCTGGTTCCCTTTCACTCCTGTTTTTTTGATACACTTTCCCTTAGCCCTTTACTTTCAACTTATGTTTTTCTTTGGATCTGATTGAGTTTCTGTTATGCATAATATCGATAGGTCTTTAAAGGAAAGATGCAGTAAGGAATGAATGTGAGTAGGCAAACAGGCAGGAAGAGAGACTAGTGCTTTTATTTTTATTTAGTTGCTCACGGTTGTTCCCTCTGGCCCTGGGTTTTGAACCTGGGAACTTGGAATGTATGTAGGACTGCTACTGTGTTTACTAGACCATTAGGCCACTAGGGCATGCCCAGGTCTTGCTTTTTGATCCATCTAGTCTTTTGACTGGTGTGTTCAGTCCATTAACATGGTGATAATTGATATATAGGGCATTATTGATGTTATCTGAATCTTTTTTTATTTTGTTTTTGTTGTTTATCTTAGCTCTGTTGTTTCCTTTCCTACTTTTTTTCAGCTGGTTTTTGGTGTTTATTCTGTTTTTTTTTTTCTTCCCAGTTGTGTATCTCTTTAGGATTATTGTTATATTTATTTTGCTTTTTGTTTTTGGCTATGTGTGAATGTGTGTGTGTGAGTGAGTGTGTGTGTGTGTGTGTGTGTGTGTGTGTCTGACAGGTATGGGAACTCTCTACCATACTTTTAATAATTGTTTTGCTCCTTTATCTCTCTCAACTCATGAATACTAATCTTTACATTTGCTCTTAACGTATCTCTCAGTCTCTTCATCTTTCCTCAATCTTATTTCTTTCTTCCTTCTATGAGATTCACCTCTGTATTTTTGTCTTCAACTTACGAAATTTGTTCCTCTGGGAAATAAAGCCTGTTTATGGAACTTACCGTGTTGTCTTCAATACATTTACTTCATTTCTAGCAGTGCTTCGGGGCTTTCTTATAGCCTCAGTCTGTTTGTTCAAGAAGTCTTTGTAATCTTATTATTTCATTTATGAGTCCTAGATTGGCCTTCAGGTCATTAATTGTGTATTTTCTAGATCATTCTTTTTTTTTTTCATTATTATTTCTCTGAATCCTTATCTATTAGGTTGTCCCATTCAGTATCTTTATATTGTTGTCTGGAAAGATCCTGTATTCTTGTTCTGAGTCACTGTGCTTTTTTTGGTATTTAGGTTTGAGGTTGGCTTATCTCCTCTGATTGTATTTGGTGGTTTGGCTTTAGCTTTTTCTTTTGTGTCTGGATCTCGAGGAATGATCTACAAGGTGAGCTCCCTGTTAGCAATCTGGGTGAATGGAAATTTCTTCTCAGTCATCAGGGCCCCAGCTGTCTCCTTATCCCTTAGCCCTGTGGATTAGCTTAGATCTCCTTTGTGTCCTGAGGTCTACCTCTGTCCACAGGTCTATACCATTGGCTTCCTAGCTCCGGTGCTGGTGTGGGGAGGTTCTTAACACTGTTCTGTTCACAGTTATTTATGCTGATTGCAGCGATTCTGAAACTGATGACGCCTGAGTCCAGTCTTTGATGCACTTGACTCCCGCATAAGAGAAAAGCTCATCCCCCTCCCAGTCTAGGGGAGACTACCTCCATTCCCTTTCTCAGCATAGCTCCCTATAGCTGTGTTGGTTCCTCTCCCCTCCGTGTGAGCAGTTACCTCCCTGACTTTGCGTATTACAGAACCCTGGGCAGCGTTTCAGCCTTGGGCCGTTCTGGGTGGCATGATGGCCTTCACCGGTGATCAAGTGGCATTGTGAGGGGAAGGGGGTTGGGAGAAGGGGGTGTGCACACTTCTGTGCGATGGCCTCTGGGTGGTATTGAGCTGGGTGGTGTATATGGCAGGCAGTGCATCCCAGTGGTGGGGGATGTGGAGAGGAGGGAGGAGAGGAGAAAAAGGCAAGGAGGAGAAGTGGAGGGGAGGAGAGGGGAGAGGGACAGGGTGGGGAACATGGTGTTGGGGAGGAGTGGGGAAGGATGGGTTTGAGTGGTGGGAAGGGAAGAGCTTACCTGGCTGACAGTGTGCTGGGCAGTATGCTGGGGCCAGGGCAGTGTGCTTTGCCTTTTCTTTGCTTGGTGATGGGCCTGGTTGTTGCTAGGGGCAAGAGGGTGCTGCTGTTTTGTTGGTCAGTTGGATGCAGGGTATGTCGCTCTCCAGGCTTCTTGCCCTGTATGCCTCTGCCCCATGCTCTGCTCTTCCACTCTGCTGGCATTTGCATCTCTTCCTGCTGGGTCTGATAATGGAGGCTCTGCTGCCTCCACCCCACAACCCTCACAGTCCTCTAATCCACATGGACCTCTCCTTTCAACGTTCACCTCTGCTTCACCCACCTTTATGCAGATGCCCGCAATCTGTGTCCTTCGATGGAGAGCTAGTTATTGTCAGTGAATATAGCTGATTTCTGGATATTCTTCAAGGGAGAAGTTCAGAGCTGTTAGTTCTCCATGTTGTGATGCCACTCAGGTATGTGATCTGCAAGTTTGTTTGGTTCTTTACAAATCTGTGGTTTGTCTTTTCATTCTCTTAACAGTCAGTGTCTTTGAGAAGTTTTTACTTTGATTTAATACTATCAACTTGTTCTTTTATGAATCATGTATTTTGGTGTTACGTGTAAGAACTCTGCTTAAACCCAAGATCAGGAGTTTTTTTTGGTTTTCTCAAAAATACTCAAAATAGTTTTAGGTATTACATTTAGGTCTAAAAACCATTTCTCTTGTGTTTGGCCCTAAAAATCTACCTCTTTTCTTCCCTAAACTCTGCCCTCCATCTCTCAACATAAGGAATAACAGGCACTGCCTGGTTTCCCACTTTTTACAACTTCAAAACTTACTACAGGCAGGAAACTGGAACAATTATAGGACTCACTTGCTTCCCATCGTTCAAATCGCTAAATCTTTTTGCCTCTCCCCCGTCCATCATCTCTCCCACTGCCAACTCTGCACTGCCACCAACTGTGTTTTTACTGGCACTAAGTCACAGAGGATCCTGAGTTTACCTCAGTTTAGAAAGGAAGACCTGTTCCAAGTCAAAATGTGGAAGTTACTCGTCTGACTGAACACTTCTCTTGACTGAATTTTCTCCTTTCTATTGCTCTTAAACTCTATGACACTAAACTCTAGACTTCACTTTGCAGTTAAAGCAGTTGAGCTAGTCCTGATCTTTCCAAATTCTATACACCCGCTTTTGATGTCTGTGGTCTTGTCTTTTTCTTTATGCAAACACATTATGCTGTCTTAATACATTTTTCTACATTTCACCTAATGAAGTATTACAGGAGAAAGAGAAAAATGGTAAGCATTGTGCACATGTTTTACATTTGAAAAACGGCATAAAAATCTATCCATCCCCAAAGGGGCTGAGAAGGGGTTCGGTAAAGTTTGTCCAAGCTGTGCTCTAAGGCCCTAATGCACTCACACACAGGACAAGATCTTGTTTTCCATTGTTCCTTCAGTTTATTCTCTGCTGTTAGTGGAACCAGATATCAGTCACAGTCAAAGAAAGACCAGTGAGAGACCATGATACAAAAACAGGAGAGAATCACTATAGGGTGGGTTTATTGTCATTATCGCCTAAGCCTGGAAGGTCAAGTAAACTACAAACTTACATAGTCTCCTTATAGTCTCCTATGAAGGGATAAATGAACTATGGGAAGGAAGAGGGAGAGACAAAGGGAAGGGAAGAAATTATTCTATATATTAAAATTACCTATGTATAGGTTTCCCATTCCTTAGATATATGTCAATACACCATGCCCTCCACCAAATCACCAAGTATTCTTCACCACCCACCCCATACTCCCTATTCCCAATTGGTAACCTTAGTTCTGTTGCAAGCGTCCAAGGGTTGGTTTTATTTTGTCTGTTTCTTTGTCTATTCACATTCCACCTATGAATGAGGTCATCTGATAATCTCTCTTCTTTTGACTTATTTTACTTAGCATCATACCCTCTGGATCCATCTATGTTGATTCAAATGACAGGGTTTCATCTCTTCTAAGGGCTGTGTAGTATTCCATTGTATATATGTACCACATCTTCTTCATCCAGTCATCTGACATTGGGCACATAGGTAGTTTCCAGATCTTAGCTATTGTGAATAGAGCTGCAGTAAACATGGGGATGCATAAATCTCTGTGGATGAGTATTTTTGTATCTTTTGGGTAAATACTCAGAAGTGGAATGGTAGGATCACATGAGATTTCCATCTTCAACTTTTTGAGGAATCTCCAAACTGTTTTTCATAGGGGTTGCACCAAATTGCACTCCCATCAACGGTGCAAGTGTTCCCTTATTCTCCACATCCTCACCAACATTTGTTGTTTCCAGATTTCAGGATACTAGTCAGGCAAAAGGTGATTATTGTTTTGATTTGCATTTCCCTGACAGCCAGTGAGTAGCAACATCTTTTCATGTGCTTGTTAACCATCTGTATTCCTCTTCAGAAAAATGTCTCTCCAATTGTTCCTCCCATTTTTGATTGGATTGCCTGTTTTTCTGTTAGAGTTTTATTTGCTCCTTGTTTATTTTATATTAAGCTTTTGTCAGAAATATGAAATGCAAATATTGTCTCCCAGTTAGTAGGTTTCCTTTTGGTTTTGGTGTTTCCTTTCACTGTGAAGATTTTTAGTTTGATGTAGTTCCAGTTGTTTATTTTCGTTTTAGTTTTCCTTAATAGAGGAGTTGAGTTCCCAAAGACCACCTTACAGCTGATGTCATGGAAAGTCTTTCCTATGTTGTCTTCTAAGAATTTTATGGTTTCCGGTCATATGTCCAAGTCTCTAGTCCATTTTGAGTTAATTTTTGTGAATGGCATTAGAGAGTGGGCTAACATCACTTTTTGCATGTGGCTGTATAGCTTTCACAACACCACTTATTAAAGAGTCTTTCCTTCTTTTCTCTAGTATATGTTTTTGGCTCCTTTGCCATATTAACTGACTGTATGTGAGTGGGTCGGTTTCAGGTGATTCAGTTCTATCCCACTGATTTATGCCTCTGTTATTAGTCCAGCACCATACAGTTTTGATCATTATTGCTTTGCAACATAGTTCAATGTGTGGGAGTGTAATCCCTCCAAATTCGTTCTTTTTTCTAACAATTGTTTTGGCTATTTGGGATGATCTTTTGTTGTTTCACACAAATTTTAAGATTTTTTAATTCTATTTCTTGGAAGTTAGCCTGCGGGATTTTAATGGGGATTGCATTAAGTCTGTAAATTGCTTTGGTTAAGATGGTCATTTTAATGATGTTGATTCTTCCCAGTCATGAACAGTGGATTTTAAAGACATACATTTTATAATAAACTGTAAAAAGGATAATATGCAGATACTAAAATCAACTAATAAAAGGAGCTTGATGATAAGCTGTATGAGATTTAATATCTTTGTCTTATTTACTAGGAAGAATAAAGACAGAGACAAACATCATACTCCATGGCAATGACAAATTATTAAACAAATCTTAAGGTGTCTAATTAACATGACAGAATAAGCCATAATGAAAACCAGAGCAAAGTGAAAATAATAAAAGGAAAAGGATGGAGGAGAGAAAGCTTCCCCGTAGTACTCCATAATGCAGTTATTGTCTTTTGTGCTGGAATGGACTGATACTTTGAATCCTGCCTCTAACACTTCCACTTCGTGGCCTGGGGTAAGTGATTTTTCTGAGGGATATTGGCCACTTGAGCAGTAGCATGGAGACAAGTGATGCAAAACTAGAGAGTTGTGGTGAAGATTATAAAGGTTTATGAATGAAAAGGGCTTAACACGGTGCTACCATCTAGGAAAACCTTCATAAACAGTAATTATTATTTTATATTTACATATCCCTCCCACACTTCCAGGCCTACAGCAGCCCATAACAACAGAAAGTCATGCAGTAGGGACTAGCTTTTGATATGCTTCGCAAGTATATCTTGCTGTCAGAAATGAACTCCTACTTTTTCATTTAATCCCAGTGGCCAGTAGCAATCAGTCGTTTATCTATGTAGACTAACACATGTACAATCCAATTTAAGATTTTCTTTTTTAAATGGTGAAATATTTATATTTTTGCTTTCTGCTTCAGGAACTTGAAGTAAACACATTCAAATTATATAATTTTAATGCAACTAAATCATGTGAGAAAGTAGAAAAAAATACCTTGATGTCTGTCCCCCGTTCCTGGCACAGAGCTCCTAAAACCTTGTAATTTCCTGTTTTCCACAGTTCCCTGAACTAGCTGGAGCCTTTTTTTTTAAATTTAATATTTTTCTCAAGTGACTATGATTTCCAAAATTATATAAAGCCATATGTATAGGTTCACCATTCAAATATATGACAACACATACTGTCCACCACCAAATTACCAGAACTTCTCTTATTGCATTGCTGTTGATGTCTCTCTAGTTTTGTTAATAATTGCTCTATGTATTGTGGTGCTCCTTCATTTGGCGCTTGGATGTTACATTATGTCTTCTTGTTGAATTGACCCTTTAATCATTATATAATGTCCATCCCTGACATTTGTTACCTTCCTTAGTTGGAAGTCAATTTTATCTGATATAAACATGGCCGTCCTTGCTTTTTTTACTTTTTTGGCTTCCATTTTATTGCAGGATTGTCTTCCAACCATTAACTTTGAGCCTATGTTTATCTTTTGAATGTAGATGAATCTGAAATCAGCAGAAAGTTGGTTATGTTTTTTAATACATTTTTAATCCACTCTGTGACTTTTAATTGGAGAGTTCAATCCATTAACATTTAGGGTGATTACTGAGTTGTAACAGTTTTTGCCATTTTGTTGCTTCCTGGGTGTTGCTGCAGACTAAACCTTTGTTCTCTTTCTCTTATTAAGTGATTTGAAAGCACTTATGTTGTTTGGTTTCCCTTATTTTCTTTATTTTTCTCTATATTTATGGTTTTGTGGTTATCCTCGTTTACATAAAAGTTTCTATGCTTATAAGCTGTTTATACTTGATAACAGGTTAGTTCTGAGCTCATTCTAACAATTCATATTTTTACTCTCCTCCTCCCTCCATTTTATATTTTTGATGCCTTGCTGCTTCGAAGTGGGGTTTCTTTTCCCCTTACAGAACTTTCTTTAGTATTGCATATAAAGCTGGTTTCATGGCAGTGTATTCCTTTAACTTTTGTTTATCTGTTAAGCTCTATCATTCCTTCAATTATAAGTGACAATCTAATAGGGTAGAGTATCCTTGGTTGGAAGAACTTTTCTTTCAGCACTTTGAATATATCATGCCATTCCCTTCTGTCTAAAAAGTTTCAAATGATAAATTCGTTGACAGTTTTATGGGGCCGCCTTTGCATACAACTCATTTTACTCTAGCTGCTTTTAGATTCTTTATCTTGTATTTTTGGCAGTTTAATGATGTGTTTTTGCATAAACCTATTTGGGTTTCTTTTGTTTGCGACTCTTTGATCTTCATGGGTGGCAGTCTGCTTCTTCCCATTAAGGAAATCTCAGCTATTATTTTTTCAAATAGTTTCTTCCTCCTCTCTTTTCTTTCTGGAACCTCTATAACGTAAATGTACTCTTGATGTTACCCCGTATGTCTCATAGCTGTCTTCATTTCTTTAAATTCCTTTTTCTCTTTGAGTGTATTCCACTGCTCTGTCTTCTAGCTCAATGATTCCATCGGAGGCTTCTTTCAGTCTACTGTTGAGCCCCCTCTCTTATGTTCTCTAGCTCCATAAATTCTATTTGGAACTGCTTCATATTTTCTTTGTTATAGTTCTCTTTTTGTTACTCCATTGTTTCCTGTTTTCACTGAGAAAAACTATTGCTTTAAATTCTCCATCAGGAAGTTTACTTAGTTTTGTTACATACAGATACTCCCTGAGGTTTTGTATTGGTCCATCGATTTGCCATTGTGTTTATTTCTGCAGGTTACATTTCCCTGGTGTAAAGGCCTTATGTTAGGATATCAGGTTGCACAGAATAGACCTGGGTGCTGCTCTCTAATCCTGGACTTCCTTTAGCTGTGATCTTAACACTTGTTGGATGAGAGTCCAGTCTACAGGATTGAAGTTGGGGTTTTGAATGCGGAGCTTTCTCTCAGTCATAGGCAGAAACAACAGTCTGAGAGACACAAAAGTAGTAGGCCCGGTTCACAAGCAGGTCACAGTCCAAAATGCCTGCAGATGAGAGAGCAGGAAACTGGCCTTTGTGGAGTTCCTTTTAGAAAGTCCCTCAGTTCTCCAGAAGAGTGGCATTTCCAGTAAGGTTTGGTAAACAAGCCTGTGGGTGGAATTGCAGGAATTTCCAATCTACCCCAGGCTGGTGGGAGCTACCATTTTGATGGAGCCCTTCCATTTATTTTTCCCCATAAGGCAGGTAGAATGGAATGATTCTTGCTGAGAGTCATTCAACTATCCATATGAGTCCCTGGAATCCTAAGGTAAAGCAGCTGTGAGTACCAACCACTTGACACCAGTGCACTAGTGGCAGAGAGGGCGGCATTTCCCCTGAGGGCATTCCCACAATAGTGGCCTCCGGTGCTGGTCCCCTGAGGAAGCAGCATCTCTGCTTAAGAGTTAATAAATCCTGAATTTCTAAGGCTTTTTCCTTCAAAGCAAAGTACTAATTTTTTTTAATTATTTTGTCCAGAGGATTGTTTTTCCTTCCTTCTTTTTCCTCTCTTCTCATTCTCTTTTCAAAACTGAAGTAACATTACATTATTACATTAAACAGGTTTAAGGCATGCATCATTATAAATCAACATCTATATATGCAATATTAATTCCAATTCCTAAATGACTAAAATTCCAACTTTGACCATGGAACTGACCCTTTTACCAGAATTATCCACTCCCTTTACCCTTCCCTGATACCCTGGATAATCACTAATTTGGTCTTACAGTTTTAAAGTTTATTTTTGTTTTATTTAGTACATTGGTTTTTCTCTAACATATATGTGAAATTATACTATTTATCTTCCTCTGATTTATTTCACTATGCATAATTACCTCTAGATCCATCCATGTTGCAAATGGCAAGATTCCATTTTTATTTTTAATTGCTGAGTAGTATTTCATTTTTTTCTATCATCTTTATCCACCCATTTATTGATGTTTTCTGTTTCCAGCTCTTGGCTAGTGTAAATAATGCTGTAACAATATGCGGTTACATTCCTTTTTTTTTTTAACTGTTTATTCTGATTTCATAGAACAGGAACTACAAGAAGACAATCCTTGTTCAGATGAAGAGACTGTAGTTCACACATAGTGGTTCTCTGAATCGGATAGTCTGACTGCTTCTCCAACACCTCCTTCCTCTCTGCTAGGCAAGTATACTGAAGTTTCAGATGCATAGCTTCTGCCTCCAATCAACTACGCTTCCAGAGAAGCAGAACACCTCCATTTGTAAGGCTGGAGCACTCGGATGAGGCCTAAACTAATCCACAGATTTGCTGAAGTTACTGGTTCATAGACAGAAAAGCATCGTGATACAGGTAAATGTGGCCTAAGAAGAAAAGCTGCCGTACTCTGAGTGTACTCCTGGAAGCAAACGCAACCTCAACCTTGAACTCAATAGCTCTAGGGGTTTTAGCCTTCCTGTGATCACAACGACAGCTTCTTTCAGAATGAGGTGCTGTGGAGCAAGCGGAAAGGAGACACACAAAGAATCAGGGTCATGAATGATGACAACTGAGTCCTAAATTAAATCAACTGACACCTAACTGGTAATGAATGAGTCAATTCTAAGTAGTGTTTAAGCCAGCCTGAGCTGAGTTTTCTGTTATTTGCAACCAGATGTATCTTAAGAGATCCTCTGCTCATTTTATTAAAAAAAGGCTGCCTGAGCTTCAATAAAGCTGCACTTGAAAAAGCTAAAAGAGTCCTAAAAACAACATATTCAAATTTTGAATACTTTTTGCTGTCATATTTAGTAGCTATTACCATACTAAGAACTGCTATTTGGCTTTAGGTTGTTTTTGTAAGAAATGTAGCATGCTGAGTAAGTCAGTTTATTCTGTAATTATTGTGGGAGGTTTTAGTATGCTATAATTGCTATTCCATAGAAGGCAATTAGCATGGGGTTAACACCACATGATCAAGAAAGATAACATACAGAAAAAAAATGTAGTAGAACAATGTAACAGTGCATTGGTTTTATTATGGTGGAAGAAAAATTCTTTCTTTCACTTGTAAAAGGTATTTACTTTATTTAACTCAGAAAATTTCCCATTCTTTTCAGGGGTTAAATTTTTTCCTCTAAAATTTGCTTTTTCATTCTCCAAATAATATCCACCATGGTTTCATCTTATTCTGAAGGGAAAGGAGGTGTATATTAGGTTTTGATCAAGATGTTTCTTTCAGTTGTCTCCTTTCTTCACAAAGACTCTATTCAGAAAGAGAAAAGAGTTAAATTGGAGACTGTTCCACACACACAATACACTTTTAGCTAAAATTTATAAATGTGAAGAGCTTACATATATATGTGAACACATATATATATAAACAGATATCAAGAAGGATAAATTGGAAATTGATGTCTAATTGATAAACATAGTTTCCATAAAGCTATATGTAAACCCAAAAGCAAAATCTATTAAAATAATTTTCTTTCAGAAATTCTTATAACAACATCTGTCACTGTTGGCCACTTTATGCTGCTGATTTCAGGAATCTGGATTAAGTGAATAGTTTTTAACATGGGATGGCCTAAAAAAAAAGGATGCAATCTGCTAATGAGACACTTCTATCCCTATCGTGCCCACATCTGTTCTCCCATTGAAAAGCCTTTAAATTTGTGTAGACTAACAGGACTTTTAGTTTTGTCTGTCATCTTTTCCTGCCTGCTCCCCACCTGCATCAAGTGCCACTCTACTTGAAACACTTTGGGTGGTGACAACAGAATTTGCTGAGAGAGGTGGTGAGAGGAGTCTTATTTGCTCCAATCCCATTTCAGCTTCATGCATGAACAGAATGCTGGGGTAGGGATGGGTAGAGTTCCCATGGCTGCATACATAAGTCTTCCAA
Organism: Solenodon paradoxus; assembly: GCA_004363575.1. Classification (NCBI taxonomy): domain Eukaryota; kingdom Metazoa; phylum Chordata; class Mammalia; order Eulipotyphla; family Solenodontidae; genus Solenodon; species Solenodon paradoxus. Next base: position 1,725,466 of record RJWH01000034.1, read on the forward strand.
AGTAAATAGTCTCCTGCTTAGAAAATAAAGAGCTGTAGGTACTACTATCCTCACATGGTGCCTATCCCGCTGGCATCATGCCGCTCTGTAACATCTATCTTTAAAGTGATCATATCCCTGACCTTGACTTGAGAAACTTTGCAAAGGGATATTAAACCAGTCAAAAAACAAACAAACAAAAAAATCCTAAGTTAAAATAACATTCTTTACTAGCTAGAAATATCATTTTTAATGACAGAACTTAGAAAATAAACAAGGTCAGGGTATTTATATAGTAGTCTATGCACAGCTATTGATTTCAAGGTTTCCAGTTAATATTCTGAAACTGTGAAGGATATTGTTTCATTAAACAAATAAGAAACTAGAATAAAGTTTCAAGTGAGTTTACATTTATTAAACTACTACATGCCAAGCTTTAACCTCCACCACACAAGGGGGCTTCATGCTGATATGTCTTATGAACTCTTCTTGCACAGATCTGCCATTTTTCTCAGAATATGAAACTAACCAATCTTTGACTGGATCACTGCAATCTCTTAGTTTCTTTCCCTCCTGGTGCTGTGATTCATTTATATCTAATAGCAACATGTCTTAAGCTTAATTTTGATCATATCCCTCTGATTCAGGAATTCATGATAGCACCAAGTACATCAAATTCAAATTCTTAATATGTCTAAAGACATCCAGTTCTGTCATGACCAAAACTATTTTTAATACCCATTTTGGGGAGTTTACATATTTTATTATAATCACTGAACATCACTAGCTGTGGATTCTGCTTCTTAAAATATCTTCAGAGAACTTTACCCTACCAAGAAAATGAAGCTTAAAATGTACTTCTAAGACCTGCCCCAACTAATGTCTCTCTAGATCCTAGGACTCCTTCCAATCATGTCAGAACCCTCTTCAATTGCATAGTTTGGGTGAGTTTCACTGCCTAAACAAATATACATAATTTCCCTATCCATTTCTGCTCCTATTTCTAAGCTGTCTGTAACAATTATTACTTCAGAAGAGAGCTTTGGAGTTTTGGTTCCTATCTCCATTGAAGGCCTAAATCTGACTTGCCATCACTTTTTCTGAGACTTGTGTGTATTTTCCCACATTGCCCTTCTCACATTTAGCTCCATCTCCTCAGTATCTCCTGATTCTGTTAGTCACTAATGTTGTACTCAGCATCAGATTAAGTAGAATCTAATCCCTTCTTTGGTGAAGTGTATGTGCATGTAGGGTGATGGTGGAAGTGTAGGTCCTTGTTAAAAAAAACAACATCAACAATTTTTTAGGGCAAAGAATGGGCAAATTACACACCAAAATATTCAGATATAAGAAAAACTTACTGTACAGTTAGCTACTGTGTGTCATTCATCACCTAGTAAAGTATCCAAAGCATAGAAAGATAACGTTGACAAAATTATCTAAAAGTGATTAGAAATCTACCTACAAAAGTGATAATAGGAAGCACCATAAGTGTTTCTTAATATTTTAATAACTTTATAGATAATAAAACCTTAGAAAACTTTCAGCATACATTAGAATTTATGTTTATATTGCTTGAATCAAATGGCTACCTACACTGAATATCTTCTTTTTAAATGTTTAAGCTAATGAAAACCAAGAATGAGGAAATAAGAATAAAACAGCTTTTCTCTCAAGAAGAAAATAATATATCAAGTTGTATGTAAGAGAAAAAATTGTAATTATCACTGCTGAATCTCCCATTCTATTTTGTAATCTTCAGAACATGTTTGAATTAAAATGCAATAATAATGTTTTCAACCAAGATCACATGTGTCTTGCTTATTTATTTTTAGGATAAATTTTGTAGTGTGGCTTCATAATGACACTATCATGGAACAACCAAAATTAATCTTATTGAGGTTAGGAATCTCAAACTTCGGCATCACGTTTCCCTTGTCAACAGTATAATCTGGGAAAGAGAGAAGTTTTAACATGGGGAGCAGAGAAAACCATTAAGATGGTGATATTTAAGTTGATCCAGAACATTGTACTATTATTGATATGAGTAAGCTACACAATTATGTCAGGGCTATGACTTGCAATTTATTTTTAAGCAGTATATTCTTTTCAAAAGCATATTTTAATGGAACTCTAATATATAAAATGCAAGAAACAAACGGGCCAAAGGACTGATATTCCACCATCTGGCTGCAGCCTTACTCTCACTATCTTTTCTCTACTTCTAGCTCTGCCAGACTCTGTCTGCCTTCAACAACCCCAAACATCTTGGAAGAGTTCTGGAGTCCTACACCCACTATTAAGCAACTGTTATCCTAGGGAAATCAAGGAGTTGAGAACCTTTTAGTCTTATTTTAAAACCTTGTTTTGAGCAATTTGAAAGACCTTAGAAAGCTAAGAGGGCATTCTTAGTTTTCAATCATCTCAAAAGATAATCAACATTTTAAAAGTGGATATTCCATCTGGCACAATGTAAAGTTACTGCAGCCCTTACACATACTTTGCTTCTGCCTCAGTCAGTACTTCAGTTGAGAAGTAGCTCTTTTGTGATACTGCAGACAGCAAGTCATGCCTGTTTACTTAACGGTCTTGTAGTAAAGCACAAAGAAGAGCCAATGATTAGAAGAAAAAGTGCTGTACTGGCTTGTTCGGGACATTCAGAAGTCAAGCAGCATCAAGTTCCCATTCTAGGCAGATTACTACACAAGGAGCTACAGGCTAGAAAATTGGAGAAAACAGTTCTTCACTTTGAATAACAGAACTAATTTTTAACCACTAAGGAGCTTTGGGGAAGTGAAAAGAGAAGTATTTGGGACAGTGCTGTGCAACAGAAAAATAATCTGAGACAAATACGTAATTTTTACTTTTCTAGCAGCCACATTAAAATAGTAAAAATAGGTGAAATGAATTTTAAGAATACATTGATTATTCCAATCTATCCAAGACAGTATCGTTTCAACATGCATTCGATAAATATTATTAATGAGATTTTATTTTTTATTAGTCTTTAAAACCTGGTATGCATTTTTTCATTTACAGTGTATCTCAGTTCAGGTTAGCTATGTTTCAAAAGTTAAAACGGCCACAGCTGCTTTGAGAAACTGAGTCACTTAGGAGGGAAAAGATATAACATGGGTAGCTTTATTAGGATGAATCACTGAAATAAGGAATTGAGAACAATTTGTTTAAAATTCTCAGTGGTCTTACTACTTAGAAGAATAGATTGAAAAAAAGATATGGTCAAACCTAAAATGTCTTTAGAATGACATAAAGCAAATGCTGCAATGGAAAAAACTCTGAGTGCTAATAAAAATATTCAAAACCCCTGGCATAATGAAAAAATAGAAGTATCATCAAAGATGGCAAAAGTATTTCCTTCTAAAAATACATTAAGAAATAAGATCTTTGTTGAGTAAAATGAGATATCTTTGAATAGTCCCATAATCTACTTATTTTTCTTTTTTTTAATATTTTTCATCCTTCCTATTGAAGATGATTTTCAGATAATAATTTTCTTTCTGAAATTCTAAAATGGGAGTTTCTGGATCAATAGGAGAGGATACCCCAAATAAATTTTGTTAAGTAATCATGTTGTCTTCATCGAATTCCTGAAGATATACTGTGAAATATTTCTTTAAACATTCTTCAAATGAATGGAAATGAATTAAGCAACAAATAAAATAAACTCAGTTGTCCTGTTTGGTGATTATCTAGTCCTGTTTGCTTTCCCTTTCTTCCAATTTTCAGACTTATGGTCCTTTCAGAGATTATCATCATCTCCACTAGGCACAATTAGCATTTGCAGGGAAAGGCTGGGAGGAAAAGTAGTTTCTAACTATAATAGAATCTTACATATCTTTGATAATTCAAAGTTTCAGCTTTTTTCTATGCTATTATGAAACAGTTATAATTGAAATGCCACATTCGACATCAATGGTATCTTTCTTTGTATGAAAAGCATTCTACAGTGTGCACTTTACCTTTTCATATTAGTTCCGAGCCCGGGGAGGCTGGTAAAACTGCTGGGTGGGCCGAGTAGATCTTCGGGGCTGGCCATCACCTCCTCTACGGAACTCAAGAGTTTGGTCGTAGGTATCTTCTTCTTCCTGTTTGCAGAGAGTAGTGATTTAACATGTTCAAAACAGCTCCACATTTCCTAAGTTAAACATCCTGTATGATCCCCATTTTGATATACCCTCTTAAGCTGAGACTCTTATCCGTCAACTTTTAGAACAGAGGCATTTATGCGGAGAAATAAAAAAACAATTGTCAAGGACATTGTTAGAACTTTCTTGGTTCTTGGAGATAAAAGAATAAAATTCAGAATTAAATTTAATTCTAGAAAAGGAAACTATTTCTACATAATATGATTATCTCACCAAATGACTTCATACAATGTAGTGAAAACATAGAAAAGAAAGCACTACAATAAAAGTCTCTTGAATATTTGGAGTTCTAAATATTTCCATGTATTTATCATAAGGAGTGTTGGGAAGATATGAAAAAAGGGTTGGAGAGCCAGAAACATTCATCAGTTGTCTGTCCTCATCTGATTAAATGGCCAACATCCTTCAGAATCTTATATCTAGAGACAGGAAAAAGTAATGGATTGGAATAAGGAGAATGCAATTTACATATAAAGAAAGCTTCATGCAAGATAATAGCAATCATCACAGTACGACACAAACTGCTTTCTTCTCCTTTTTTTCTTACTAAGGGATAGATCTACCAGTTCAAGGAATAGCATGGGAAAATTAGGATAAGCAGATTAAACAGCCAAGAGACTAAAATTAATTATAATAATTGAAAGGACTTAGAAGCAACAGAAATGTAGCCAAAAGCCACACTGGTTTCTTACTGAGTGCTGCCACCCTGTTATTTTAGTGTTTTAAAATTAATGCAGTTATTCAGTGAAAAAAAAAAAAAATACACCACAAAAAAAAACAACAACTGGCTCTCAGTTTTGTTTATGAAAGAGACAGCATCTATTTTAAAAGTCAAGCTTAAATTCCAAATGAATTATCAAAACACAATAATTTGCATGATTTTAGAAATTTATCCTATTTCTTCCTCCTCCCTTTATCTTTGAATCTTCTTTCCCAAAAGACTGCTTTCCTTTGATCCTATTAATGACACAGGAAATTATATAAAGGATTGAGTTCTATTCTTTAAATTTTACAGATCCAATAATTGCAATTTTACACATGGAAGCAGAAAGATACTATGATAATTTGATCAAATTGCATTATTTAGAAATGATATTTAATATTTGGCATGAATATAATTCTCATTATTAAGCATTCTCCATGGTATTGTTAAGAACAATTATTTCCATTTTATATAAAGGACACTGAAGCCCAGGAAAGCTTTGTGACTTTGTCCTAATACTTCTAAGGCAAATTTTGATTCAAATACTGCTGCTTAAATCTTTAAGTCTGTTGCATGTAAAAGAAATAAACCAATAGTCAAAACTTAATGATCATCCTCCAGGGGACATCATCACCTAAATGAAGAGAATGGAGAAATGTGACGATATATTTGGTGTAACTCAAAAGCTACAGTTTAGAAACGAACTTCCATATTAATTCTCCTTTATCTATACCCCTTTTCATTAACAATCAATCCCAAAATGGTTAGAAGCATCATATATTATGTCTATAATTTAATAAAGCAATAAAAATGCAGGAAGTAAAATTAAAAAGTGTTCATAAAAGGAGAGAATTTTTAAAAAAAATCTGGTCACTTCTGTGTGATGATAATTATATATTCTTGCTAAATTTGGAAGGGAGCTATTTAATTTTAAGACGTATAACAACATTCGAATGCATATTAACTGAGTAGGATGAAAATACATTTAGTACCATAGGAGATGAAGTAATTATTTCAGAAATTAGAACGGAATGCTATTGTTCTCCAAACCCAGCTGTAGAAATGGTTAGAGGACATCTAAAAGTCTATACTTTATTAATAAAATACATTGTTAAAGGTAGGTCACTTCATTTGCGGACTGAGTGATATGGATTTACATAAATAATATGACATTGCTATTTAAAGAGCTGTTTCTACTGTGTTTAAAAGATTCATAGACTAAACTAGCCAGAGCCAATTAAATGTTTTATTAGAGATGACCATGAGATTTCTTTTACATTATTTGATGTCCAACATACCTTGAAACAAAATGGAAGCAAAAACCAAAAATTATTCTAATAACTTGGTTTTCAGTTATTGTCAAAGGCATAATGTTGCTTTCTAAACTTTAAATATTCCTCCTATAGAATGATTAAGGGGAAAAACCTGGCTCTCACAAAGAATATTTCTTATATTCTAGTAATTTTCAGCGCTGAATGAGACCTTTTTCCATTTTATGTAACACAGCACAATTAAGAGATCAATTTATTTGGAGTCAAACTTGAATGAAATTTGCACCTTGTTCTTCTAGTCTATTTTCTTTCTTTAGGTTTCACTACTCTTTGGCAGATTTAAAACTTAAAAAAATAATTTTACAGTTCATTAACATATTTTTACAAGTCTGACACTTTGAGCTCACATAGTTCTGGAAGGTCATTTAGCCTGTCTTCCTAGATTTAACTGATGATGACTCTCTAAAACCCAGAAAGGTGATGTGATTTTTCCCGAGTCACAGAGCTCATTAGAGTATGAGTCTAAACCAGGGCCATTTTGTTCCTCTCTCAGGCAAGGGTCTTTCAAAGATTTGTGATAACTTTCATAAAATGAAACTGTCTAATATCATCTTCAATCAAGTTTTTGAGATTTAGAACCATTTTATTTGAATGCAAATGTTTTGTTCACCTCATACTAACAGATAAAACCTGAATTTAAAATACTAAATAACTAATATTCAAAATGTTCTCTCTTTTCATGTCAATATTTACTATTTTACTGCTCCTTTTAATGAAAAGATAAAAAATGTAATAATTATTGTGACACTAAGCATTAATGGATATTCGAAAACGACAAAATAGAAAAAAAGACAAGGTCATAGCATCAATGCAAAGAGCACAACTTCATGTATAAAACAAGACAGTTCACAAATACATCTATCCTGAATCCTTATTAGTGTAAAATGTATATGGAGTGAGAACACAGACATTTAAAAATTAGCTTTCTTGGAACCTAGAACATACTTTAGTAAGAGATATGAAATATGCTTAGAAGTTAGGTTCTCTGCTCTACAAATACGAATTTGACTGTAAGGAAGGTGCTAGATAAGTGGCTCTCAACGAGAGTTATACTGTCCCACAGAGGGCATTAAACAATGTCTGGAGACATTTTGGTTTGCAAAATGTACAAAAAACATTTGGTTTGCAAAAGGTACAACTGACAGGCAACTAGTGGGTCTGGAGACATTTTATTACAAATGGAGGGATTAGGAGAGAGAGAGGAACTCTGTTACTACATCAAATGAGAAGAGGCCAAGGATTTTGCAATATCCTACAAACTACAAGACAGTCCATACAAGAAAGAATCACCCAGTCCTGACATCGACAGTGCATTACCCACCCCAGGCAAATAAAGGAGGAAACGTCCCACAGGTAAGTGCCAGGAAATCCTGGAAAATAATTCTAAAATTCAGGAAGTTCAGGTTTGGCACTCTTCCTCCTTTTCTTTTTGAACATTTCTTCTTTTGCATCTAACTCTAAGACCTAAACACCGACACAATTCTCTGTGGGATTTTTATAGGGGACTCTAGTTGCTGACAAGATTATGCTGTCCTTTTCTTCCAGCTGCGTGTTCATCCATATTAACCTACTGAATCATCTTATCTTAAACTGCCATCCCTTAGCATTTTCTTACAGACATAATTTTATGAAGAGACAAGGAGACAATGAGAGTATTTTGGTTGCTGGGATTAGGGATGGCAAATTAGGATGGCAACTCCTTTAATAAAAACCTTAGAAAAACATGAATACTGTCACCTGTCCTTTAATAGCTAATTTGAGTGTAATTTAATAGAATTTCTTCTGGTTGGTTTCTTCTAAGAGAATTTATATAGTAGTTACAAAAAATAAGCTGGTATATGAAATGTATACCATGTATCGTCAACAATTTTCATTGAAATTTAGGACATTTTGAACAATGAAATAGTAAAGGAAAAACAGCTCTTTCAGTGATTCACATATAAACTACTTATTTAATGAATCCAGTCCACTTTTTGCTTAGCTCATGTAGTTACTTCATAGAAACATAAACTAATTTTCACATAAAATCTAAGCAAAGAATAATTTTAAAGACAGGCTTTCCCAAAATACCATGTAATAAAGAAAAAACTATGGAGACAGAAAAAGATCAATGGTTGCCAACAATGGTGGGGGGTGGGCTAAGGAATGACTAAGCAGAACGTAGATTTTTAGGGCAGCAAAACTACCCTGTATGATAGTATAATGGTGGATATTGTCCTTATACATCTGTCACAACTCAGAATGTACACCAAGAGTGAACGCTAACATAAACTATAGACTGCGTGATGATAATGTGTCAATGTAGTTTTATCAATTTCTAACAAATGTGCTATTCTGATGGGAGATTTTGGTAATTGGGGAGAATGTGCACGTGTATGTGGAGGGTATATGAGAAACACCTGTATCTTCTGTAATTTTTCTGTAAGTTCAAAATTGCTCTAAAAAATAAAGATTATTAAAAAAAACAAGCAGGCTGCCAGTGGGATACTTTGTATATCATAAAATTCTGATAATATGGTAAATCCTTAATATTTGATAGTGTTGTACTTCCTTATTAAAACAGGCACATCTTAACCCATTCAGATTCTTCCTGTGGTTATCAGTTACTAGAACAGAAGCATTACATTTTTCTAACTTCGGATGCCATGAAGATTAATGTCTGAAAATCACTTTGAAGATTACTGAGATTCTAAACTGGCCCTCAGTTGTGTTTAATTGCGCTTATATCTTGCAATATTGATAATTTTCTTCCTGGTCCACATTCAAAAACTTTGTTTTTGATTTTACTTGATTTTAACTTTTGAGTACAAATAATGAAATAAAGTATCTCTGTCCCATTCAAAAAGAAAAAAAAATCATGTGATGAACTCTAAGAGAACTTTAGATATTTATAAATGATCTATTTTAGATCAATTATGTTAATATTCTATTATACTAAGTTAACTGATAATTGAAAGTAAAAGCTGGATCAGCTCTTATTTTCCGTGAGGATCATTTGTGACCATAGTAATCAAATATATTAGCTACACTGAATCTTATTTCACACATTTGTTTCAGAAACATGTCCAATTCACTATTGATAGCTTTGTCACAAAATAAGCTGGGTCTATATTAGTTTGGAACTACAGACCATAAAACAGGAAGTTTACGTAAAGAACAGTTAGTTCAACAAACTAAGAAGTTATAATTTGCTCAAATAATTAGTGCCAAAACTGAAGCTAGACTAACACAGGTCTTTTGATTCACAGTCCTGTTTGCCCTTCCCTATTCTTCTAAGTACTGGGAGTAAGAAACACAGATATAGTGAATTGGAAAGAAAGAGAAGATAATCTAAATGTGCAGATTTAAATGAAAAAAATTTTACATTTTGTGGTACTAAATGTGGTACTCTTATTTTATATGAAAAGTTATATAGAATTCCAATGTAAAATAGATTGAATCAGATTAATCTGGGAGCTTTTACAAGTATATGTGGTAGTAAGTCTTTGTTTTCCTTTTCCTCTATCCTTCCAAGTTCTGTAACCCCTAAAGCACAAAATTAAAAACCCAACTAAATCAACCTCTGTTGTATGCTTCATTAGTATAAGAAAGTAAGCTAGTAGAAAAACAGGAGCTAGAATTCTGGTCTGACTATGATTGAGTTCAGATTCCTTCCATCTTTGCCTCCTAACAGAAAAATTTCAACCCGACTTTTAACTTCAAAAATGAAATATCTCATTTGATAATAAAAATCCACCTTCTATACCTAAATGGAGGTTGGGAGTCTTAGACTTCATTAACATGGGAAAGTTATTATATTTACCTAAGTACATTTTTGACAATGAACTAATTTATCTGTTTTTGAAACTTTTTAGTAAAATCAGATTCCATTTTAGACTATCACATTATAATATCATAGCATTATTACAGTATTATAGTATAGAAATTAGAGCATCTTTTTCCCTCAGAGCAGCTCTAAGATCATATCTCTAATATATACCATAGCCAATAATATTTTATTTAAACCAAGTATTTATGGCTTAGGAAGAAAAAAATTAAGACAAAATTATCTTAGTCAAAATTTAATTACTAAACAACTCTTCCTGCATGCATGCTGGATATAACATAATATTTTTGAGAATTGTCAGACATTTTAATGTGATTCTGAGCTCTTTTTTTGGAGAGTTCATTTTCTAAAGATACTTATAAAAGCTAAAATTGTTAATGATCATGTAAGCGATTACATAGTCATCTGAATACCTAGCTTAAGGTTTTTATTCTATGGTCTACCGACTAAAGTACATTCTAAATAAGACAACTAAGTTTTACATGAAAGAAATGAGATGTTTAAATGATAGTAAAAGCAAATACATTACCTTTCCTCTAACATCATTAAGCTCCTCTACCTTTTTAAAATACAAAGTAAACAAGCTATTTTTGGCCACTTAAGCACTTATGAAAATTCAACCAAACATAAAAAAGCTACATCCATGTTTTATCTGGGCATATATAGCACAGAAGGGAAAAAAAAGTGAGCAAACACGTCACCCTTATCAAATTCCAAATGATGAAAATATGTATACTCTTCCTTTCAAAAACACACCTGAGTTTATTTACAACTGAGAATAGAAAAAAGAGAATCAATATTTATTCCACTGCGTGTTTGAGAGTTTGCTTTTTATCTGATTAGTCTAGCAACAATGCTCTGAATTACTAAGTCTCATCATTCTACAGAGGAAGACACCAAGGTTCAGAGGAAGTCACCCAACGTTATGTAAGTGGCCATACTTCAATATGACTCCTGGGATATTTCTACAAAGTTTGCGTCATTGCATCACATAGTGTGTATTTACATTTCCCACTTGTGCGCTGCATTATTTTTTGAATATCAACTCTACGGAGAGTATAAACATAATCTAAAGGTCATAATCTTTGTTGAAATACTATAGTGAATTCCAAAGAATGAGTATATAATTGTGAAAATGTGTACCTCTCTAAAACTCATTTCCTATTTTAGCTAAAATTTAAACAGAATACAAAAAAAAAAAAAAAAATGCTTGTACAGAAGTCAGTGTAGGGAGTATAATCCTGCTCCAAAATATGAGATACTTTATCAAAGCACTAGCATTTAAGACCTCAGTCTCTTAAATCAGATCACAGTCTGAGTTTAGACTCTGCCACATCACAGGCATGTTGTTTGACTTACTGACATCTCAGTTTTTGCACACAGAAAACAGTAATGAATTCAAGTCTACAATGAGAATTGTCTATGAAATAATACCTATAAAACTTTACAAATGGGCCATCTGTGTTGCCTATTATTTTTGTATTAAATAACTCAAACAAAATATATATGTCCACTTGAATTAAATTATCTAAACTGACAGATTTTGCTACAAATCAAGGTCTTTGTTCAAAGAGTATTCCTCAAATTGCTTCAGGCAGATAGAGAAAGTGAAAAATCCATTGAAGAAAATAAAAGTCAGTGCAAGAAAGATGATTCTCACCTCCTGCTTTCATTTTATTTCTTCAGAAATTAAAAAAACTAAAACCAAAACCAAATAATTTTATATTATAAATCCATTGCTTTTGTTTCTTTTGGGAGGAGATATTTTACTTTAATTTATAGAGAAAAAGAAATTGAACAAAAAGGAGGAGAGAACAGGAAAACAGAGCATTACTGAAAACACTAAAAAGCAAGACATTATAGGCATAAAATCTAAATATCTTAAGATTAACCTCTTTGAGTAGCTTGCCTTTAGACCACACCCTTCCGATTTAAATAAAAGTCATAAAAAGAAACCAATTCGAAACAATACATAACATGTGGAAGTTTAGCACAAGATGATTAATGATGAAAAATACTTATCTATTACTGTCAATGCTCAAATCAATGCATAAAAATTCTCTTGCAAATGCAACTGCTTTCCCAAATAAGCTGAGCAAATATGTTTAATAATATTTTAGAATATCAGCACTATGAGCACTAATCACAAATGATTAATCATTCCACTCTCATAATTTGTATTACTGTCACAGTTAAACTGGCAGTTCAGTATAACATAATTTAAATGGGTTAGCTAATTTTTCCCTGAAAGTAGTAATTATTGAATCGTAATGTTACTGCTTTTTATTCTAAATAGTCAGTCCAATGTAACTGAGTCCCTGAGGCAGTTATGGTACAATAAACTGTAACACAGATTCAAGAAAGAAAATTAGAAAAAATAAAAAGCAAAACACCACTATGAATTGATAAAATACAGGCCATATTGTTGCCATTAAAAAGTACCGAGTGTTGGATTGGGGAGGGGATGTGTGACATGCTTTATGTAACTTTAAGAAAAAAAAGCTGCTAAACCTAATGATACAGATCAAAAATCATTTGATGATGTTTACACGCCCTTAGCAAAAGAAATAACAAACTCACAGGCAGGAAGAATTACAATTTTTCTAATTACAGCAGATAGAGGAAGGTAAGCAACATCATTTTCACATTTCACCCATAATAACAATGTCTGTATATGAACTAAAATTATTTTTCGAAACTTAGTGAAACATTAAAACATTATGGTAACAGATGTTAAAAAAAATGAAAGACCCTTATCAATGATCAGGTCAGTTACTTTAGCCATAGTTTTAGAAATGTTAAGTACCCTAAAGGTCAATGATCTGATCTTTCTATTGCTGCAAAATTCATCCACTACCTCACACACAGATGGTGATTCTACCTCTCTCACATAACTGGTGAAGGGCGCAGGCTTCCTTTGGCAGCAAATTCCAATGCTCTGTATCTTTCATCAGAAAGTGCAAATTCACATACCTGGAACTCCAACCTACATTTTCTAGTTAAGCCTGTTTCCTTTGCCATATGAAAGATTTTTAATTATTTTAAAAGATGTAATATTCTATTTTCTAGACTCAAAAGCTTGGATTCATTTGTCAAATACCATATGACATACAGAATCTCCAATAGGTTGGTCACCTTTCCTTTTAGATTTTAATTTTACTATTCTATATAATCTAATATTCAGAATGATATTCCAAACTTGGTCTGCTTGGAATATAATGCTGAACTCTATGTGATAAACTATTCTGATAAAGTACCTCTCGAATTTTGAGTTCGATCTTAGTTCTCCCAAATTTAATTTTAAATGGAGAAACAAAGATGCATGTGAATATTTTTATATACATTATTTCATTAAACTCTCACCAAAAAAAGCCTTAGGTAGGTTGGTATCCTTTTCCTCCACTTAGATACAGGCAAAATGTAGCATCATGTGCTAGGATGTCAATGAGTAACATAAGCTGCAACTTACTAGTTTGAAGATTTTTAGCAAGATACGTAATGGTTCTGAACCTATATTTGCAGTTTTTCTTATTTGTAAAATGGGAACACTAATTATTTCATAGGATTCCTGTACATATTAAATCAGTTAATACATGTTAAAAACTAGGCATAATGCCTGGTGGATAAGTGTTCCAATTATAAACAGGTTTTGAACAGAAGGCACTCCAATCTTCACGTTTACCCCACTTTACATGAATACATTTGTAGAGAAATAACAAATCATCTTGCTAGTATCTAAATTTAAGTGACTCAATACACTTAAAGTTAAGGGTTTTTCCCCTCATGCTGAGATTTCGAGATGCTCAATAATGAAGAGTTAGCTTCTTATCTTTCTTCTTGAAGGAAAGGTGCAGGCAAGAATGAAGGCATGCTGACGCAGGCAGGTAGGAATAGAGAGGAAGAAGTATTTATTGATTTTATTTAGTTATTTATCTTGGTTGTCCTCCTCAGACCTGCGTTGTGACCTCAGGGCGCGAACTGTAATGGTGGACTTAACTGCTAAGCCACCAGGACAAGCCACTTTTTTATTCGAGTTATTATTCCTTTCCACTTAGGAGACCTTCTCAGTCACTGTTGATGTTAGATGGCTGAATTTTAAAAAAAAGCTGTCACAAAAATTTTCTCCAAGATTAATAAGGGAAACAAACTTATTTCCATGAAGTTAGATAAAGGAAAATTAGAGGGTCATCAGCTAAACTGATTTAATGAGGCTATTAAACACATTTATTTGCAGTAATAAACTATTTCTAGGTTTACTGAAATTCAGGAGCCATATTCTAGCAACCTATAATTTTACATCTAAAATACCTGAGATAATAAATAGAGTCTCGGGGAACTAATAATATACACTCTGGAGAGTAATTTGCTCATCATCTTACACCAAGGAAGAACATAATAAATGTCCCCTCCAATTAAGTAGGTGTTATAGTCTTCTTTTTCAAAAATGAGGCTACTTATCTTCCATTCAGCCATGGCTAGAAAAAGTTAGGAAGGTACCACATATCAGTAATTACAGTGAAAAGATTTTCTTGTTTTTTTCTAGTACTTAGTGTGTATCTTTCCAGAAAGTATTAAGGTAAGACATTTAACTTAATCAGTCTAAATGAATCCATAAAATTATTTAAAATTCCTTCATCTCCCCTACCGTCAAGTACAATGCAAGCTGCTCATTAAAATAAAAAATAAAATATTTCTTCTGGACTACAAGGAAGAGATAGTGGGATATCCATGCTATGTCTACACTGTAAAGGAATTTGTAAAACTGAGGGCTACTAATTAAGGGTTGAGATGGCAGTAAGGCTAGGAAAGTCTATGGTACTCCTAACAATTTATAAACTTCAGATTATAAAATATATTCGACAGTAAAACTTCCATTTCATGATTAGGGTGTCAGAGACTTGTTCAAGATGAACTGAAAGGCAGAGAGAAAGCCTGTTCAGGGTTAAACATTAATTTATTCAAAAGCCTGTTCTGACAAGAATCCTGTCAATGTCAAGCAGCAGATACACTGACAGCAGGATGGGTAACAAGCTTTGTGTCAGCTGGGACAAAGTCACCACATTATGAAAACTTTATAAACCACAGGATTTCCAAACATGAAGGACAATCGTTTTTCATAAAGAAAGTAATGGAATTTTTTATAACTTTTCAGGCAATTCTATTAACTTAAAGGAACACAGTTCTTCTTTTTGTGAAAAAAAACTAGTTTACTTTAAAAAATGTGTGGATTTTTCTATTAGGGATACATTTTATGAATCTTAATATAGGACTCATTATACTAAAAGAAATACAAACAGGAAGTATAAAAGGAAAAGGAATTAATTTGAAGAAAAATATGGTGCAAAGAAATAGTTTGGGTTTCCTTCTGACCTAAGACCTAACTTAGACTATTCAGTCAGTAGCAGCTGCAGTTCATTATCTACAAACCTCGCTTCGGAGGGACAAGGAGGCTGCTCCTTCCAAAAACTTGAAGGAAAACTAAGGAAAGGAACCATCATAATTAAGAACATATATGCCATCATATTTCGATCATTCAATGACTAAATGTCTTATTGATCAGCTCTTATACTCCTTACAATAACCTTATGAGGCTGCATACTTTTATTGCTATTTTCAGAAGAGAAAATAAAACAGATTAAAATAAATTATCTGTCTTGCTCAGATTATGTTGGACTCTGAAGTCCAAAATCTTTTCACCCATCCTAGTGGATACACAGGTTAAAGGAGAGAATTATTGTGGTAAGATCTTACAGTTTTAATTAACAGATTAAAATCAAGAGTTTTCCATTTTATTTACATTTTAAATAACCTATGAAATTAATAAAACAAAGTATGTATCATTTTGGTGCTACTGTTCTTACTGCAAAACACAAATTATGCACAATACTACCTACTGTGAATGATTCAACAGACAGAATGAACTACCTAACATAGCTTCACTACCGATAAGCAGCTACTATACTTTAAATCAACTCACGTTAAGCAAAAAGCTTACAATAATATCTGGTACAACGTTAAGTGTTCAATAAAGTGAGTTATTATTAGTACTTCACAAATGTAAAGTTCAATTCTTTATAACATCACATTCAACATAAACAGTTTTGTTATTGGTTTGAGTCAAGTAATTTGACTATATAATCCCAGTGAGTTATAGAGGCTTAGAACCTAACACAATGCTAAATGAGCCTTTATGAGGCACTTTACAAAGTGATTTTACAATTATTGCTGTTAATAACCAAAGTAATACAAAAGAAATGCTGAGAATCTGGTCAATTAGCAACATGTTCATTCTTCTTCCATTGAAGAAGTGAAAAGGGAATCTATACTAAGACAAATTTTACCAGCTTACCAAATACAGTAATTGTCTTTATAAAATTCATCCACATGATGCCCCCCACCCTTAAGTATCTACAGACATAGAGCATTAACTTCCTTAAGAACTTGACTACTGAAAGTATAATAAAGCAGTAAAATTTACCAATACAAACATTCTCATATCAGCTTCTCTGAGTTAACTATTATATGTTCCAAGACATAGCCTCAGAGGCTTAGGTGAATACAAAAGGTTCTGTTTTGTATACTTAAGTAGCAAGATCCTAAATTTACATAAGAATTAGTGTATGTTAAGGAAAAGTTCTCCATCAATTACACAATGTGATAAATGTCATAAAACATGTTCTCTACTGAATGAGTGTCAACGACTTTAGTGGCATAAACCTGAGACAGCCTATTTTTCTAATTTCTCTCTCTTAATGAGAATAGGACAATGACCTACCTTTAACTTCACAAAGAAGAGAGTTCATTAGTGAAGAATTATTCAGCTTCCTTCTCTGAAACTCAGCAACTTAACTTCATCTACACATATATATTTACTTCTTTCCCCTCCTCTCTCTAGTGTTCCTCAACATACCCAAAGTCACATGTGATTGTACCCCACTTTCTCACTATAACTTGTTTTTTCAAATCTTTAATCCTATTTTTTTTTAACTTCCTGTGGCCTGGAATGTGAACCCAGGTCTTTGAGCTCCACATACAATAAATAAACCTTAGCTGCTGAGCCACAGGGGTAAGCCCTTACTCCTGTTTTTTTAATGTTTCTTTGTCTCCTTGCTTCATTGTGCCTTTGTTGTGAACATGCTTGGGTTTTTACCTGAGAAACTTTATTCTTTAGTCTCACCTTCTGTCCTCTTTATCTTCACAACTAATATCTGAAAAGTAGTCTACACTTCATGTTCCGATCCCACTATCTCTCAAGAAACCAGACGTTATCTTGCACATTCACCATTCCAATGAAAGTCCATTCTACAATTGTCAGTCATCTGTATATTGTCAAACCCAAGAGGCACTTTTCAATTTTTATCTTCCTTGGCCTTTCCAGAATTTTCTATTGTGGATCTAGTACCCCTCCCTCTATCTCCTTGCCCACCAACCCTTGTCCTTCCTGGCTACACCTTCTTAATGCCCCTTCCCACTGCTCAATTGAGAAATTCACCAGATGTCTGACTCTAGCTCTGGTCTTTTCTCTTTTTAGACACTTTCTCTAGGGAATTCCACTCAAATTTGCTATCACTACCTTTGTTACTATAACAACTAGTTTCCATGCACTTAGCTTTCACTGCAAACCATTTTCTACACTAAGGACAATAAACTCTTAAAGCGAAGATCACAATATGACACCAAAACCCCCACTGGTCTCTATTCTGAGGGAGAAAGTTCAAAGTTTCCACAACTTGCCTTACCCGTCATTTGATGACTGCGTCTGCTTTCCAGTTCCATTACTGACATGTGCTACACATCACCTATACTACTGCCAAAACCCCTTACCTTCTCATGCCTTTAACATTTCCTGCATTCTCTGACTTGCCACCTTCTTCCTTTCACCCAGCTGAATCCTAACTCTCCCTCAAGATTTTCAAGACGTACATTAAAGCATTCACTAAGACTCAACAAGTATTGCAATGTATGTATGTTTCAGATACTGTTTTAAATGCTGAAGTATTAGCTAAGACAAAATTCCTCTTCTCACACTGATTTCACTTAGGGTTGGAGGGAAAAGCAGGATATGCAGAAAATAAAGCAGGGCAAAGGGGAGAGAGTTTGTGTGACGGTGTATTTTTGATTTATAATAGAATAGCCAGGGAAGGCCTTGCCTCTTTGGAGTCAGTTTCACTCCAGACTGAACTGGTTACTCTTCATATATACTCTGCTCACAATGAATAGATGCTGGTTTACTGGCTGAATTCCTAAGCTAGTCTGTGACTCCTTGAGGGTAGAGATGATTACTTCTGCATTCCATTCTACAGCACATGATCATTGGTAGGTCATGTGTTGTGCCAGACATTGTTTGAGTGGTAGAGATAAAGTCACATAATAAGTATTCAAAAAAGGTTTGTTGAAATAAATTAATATATATTTCAAATTATAAGTCAATAGGAAAACCTCAAATATAAAAAACTCACTTTATACTTAATATTTCAATACGCAGAAAATGCTAAAACAGTCAAACAAAAATCATAATTATATACAAATATATTTCTGAAATTATGAATGGTAGGTAAGTACATATTAAATAAACACTTCATAAGAGAAATATATTTTGCTCTGCACTTGAAAGCACTAGGAAGAGACTGATTTCTCAAGGTGTGTAAGTGTTCTGGTATACTTATCAATAAGAGAATCTTGCAAGAAACTGAGAAATAGATTGCATGATAGAGT
This sequence comes from Solenodon paradoxus, assembly GCA_004363575.1. Lineage (NCBI taxonomy): Eukaryota > Metazoa > Chordata > Mammalia > Eulipotyphla > Solenodontidae > Solenodon > Solenodon paradoxus. The sequence goes on from RJWH01000034.1 coordinate 1,744,186, forward strand.
GAAAGCAGATGGTAAGACTTTGTATAGGACAGTCTCTTGGTTTTGTTGTGAGTATTTTATTTATTAATAATAGAGAAACAAGTTTAAAGGTGAAGGTATTTTACCAAAAAAAATTATAACCATGTTGTTGTTAACCTTACTGAAGACAAAGGGCAAATTTAGAATGAAGAAGTGACGTTCTTATTTATCTTGGTTTCACTCCTACATTTTCAGATCATTTGGCAAATTTTAGGGATTTTTTTAAAGACTAAAATTCCCTAAACACAAAGATTTTTTCTTTGCTAACTTTATCTCACTTGCCTTTATTTTTAAGTTAGAAATGTAATACAAATGCTTATAAAATTCAAAAATACATACATATAACAAAGACTTTATGTCTGCACCAAAACAACTACAAATTCAAATCTACAAATTGCTTTTATTCACTATCATAAACATTGCCCAAGATAAAGTATGACCTTTATAATGATCTTTTATCAAACCTATATAATATTTCATCCATTACATAGATATTTTACCACTCTCTTATTAGTGGGCATTTTGGTAGCTTCTAGTTTTTAACTATTATCATAATGCACAATGATCAGCATTCAGCAATTATCTTATTTCCTTTGCTCATTCCCTAACGGAGTTTAACAAATGTTGGATTACTAGTTTAAAGGATATGAGTTTTAAGGTTTGGGAAAAATTAGAAAGATCACATCAATTCACACTGTCATCAGCAGTGTTTAAAGGTACTACATTCTTGCCGGCTTTTTTTTTTCCTTTTCCATTCATTCATATATTTAACATTGTACTTGTTTCAATTTCCATTTGATTACCGAGTTCAATACTTCTCTCTAAATTTTAGTTATGAAAGATGACACTTCAGCAAGAAACCATATTGAGCATAAGTCAACAGTTCAAGGCTATAAAAATAAAATAAAATAAAAAATCTTTAAGATAGTTAATCTAGTCATGACATGAGCAACGGTTATTGTGCTCCATGGTAATTAGGCATTAATGGCAAGCAGTTCAAGTGGCAAGTGGCTTATTATTATTATTATTTACACGTGCCATGTCAAGCATTCTTCGACTGTGGGAGAGGGATGGATCTTATGCCCTCATAAGATCTCTTGACCTGAACCCAGATGTTATCCAGAAGTCTCTTTCTTCCTTCTCTCCAAGCAGCTTCTATCAAACTGAGCACACAGTAAAGATAACAGGCAATGTAAAATCAGTTTGGCTGTGGGCTGGCTAGAAATTATTTTACTGAGAAGCAAAGACGAGGTCTGGTCAGGTATAACCAAAGAAATGGTCACTAAATTTTTTGTCTCTTCTATAATTACTCCACAATAAACTAGGTTTTCAGTGAGCCTTCTAAATTTTTAACTCTAAACTATTTCCATTTCTGTTCTTACAGGGTAAAAAGAAAGGTTTAGAGACACAACCATATTCTCATTTTTTCCAGACAACCTTACTAATGGAGTAGTGATCTGAGTAAAAGGAGTTAAGAGATTTCCCTCTGCAAAATATCTCTCTCCACAAAACTGTCTGAATTTCCATGCATTAGATAGTCTTTGATGTTTCTTAGCAGGTAATTCTGAGAAGATTAAAGAAAAAAGGTGACAGTTCGAAGGCATAACAGTAATCCACACTCCACAGTGGACATTAATTTAACCAGCCTGGTTTTCTATTTTTCCAGTACTTAATTCAGAAGCATGCAGAGGATAGGAATAAGAATTTCAATACAGAAAGGATACAGAAAAAGCTAAAGGTGCTCACTAATTTTGGATTGCTTTTAAAAATGTATAGGTGAGGACACTAGACTATAGAAGAATAGGGAAAGAGGCCTAAATCATGATAATAAAAGTATTTATTTCTACAGACCTTGGTATTTACTCTAAGCACATTTCCATTAATCATATTACTTAAGCCTCATAACAACCCTGTATTGGAACTGAGACCCCGAGATATTAAGTAACTTACCCAAAGTCACACAGGTAGTAAGTAGCAGAACCGGGACTCGACCCAGGTCTTCTGATTCCTCCTGTGCATTTCCAGCTCCCCCTGGAGCTGAAGCAGGGGCAAAAAGGGAGGTGGAAGTAGTCTGCCTAAGACCTTGTCCTCCCCACTTCTTTCAAAGGCCAAGCAGAGATGACATTTACCTCTAGATCCCTTTTCATCAAATTCTTTCAGGATAAAGCACACAGAATCTGAAAATGTGTCTCTGCCTTGGGATCCCTGATGGCACTAAATAGTAAACAATTATTTTTGGCTGTACTTTGCCATTTATGTGAAATTTATTGGAACTTCAAGGCAGAGTAATCTCATTTCAGAAAGTAAAACTTGTTTTTATCATTGAAATTATTTACAACAGTTGTTTAAATTTTTTTGTTTACCAATTTCAGTCAAATGTTATTACACCATTATAAATAACATTATGAAAAATGTCTAGGAATGAAGAAACCAAATCTACCTTTAACGTACTCTGTGGCTGTTCTTTTTTTTCATTCTATCTTAATTATCTTCCCTTACTGATTATTTTCATTAAAGCAAGTATAGTCATTAGAATGAATGGAAGAGTCCATCTTTTAATAATTAATTTTAAGTATTTTCAACAAATTACTAGAAAATGTATACATCACCTTGAGACGAAAATCTCACTTATTTCTAAATTACACCTAAAATGCTTTTCATGTAGGCTTTTATAATTAATTTTGCATAACAAAATTTATAGTTTCCATCCTCTACTTTCTTGAATAATTTTGCTTAGGGAATTATACATTTTAATTTCACATCTTGACTATATTTCTAATAAGTTTTAAACATATTCAATAAGAACATTTTCTTCTCTAATTTCCTAATATAAGGATACAACTTAAATAGACTGAACATAAAACCATAAAACTGTCTATCACTTCCAGATCTTCTGCAATCACCTAGAATACTTCTGAGTCTCTAACAGTCTTTCTACTTAAAAGAACTTACCAGTAGAGCCAAGCGCTAACTAAGCATTAACACTAATCAGGGTACACAAAAGACTGACCAGAGACATCAATTTATCTGTGTTTAGAGCTTTTAGAGATTTTCAGAGCTTTAAAAGATGCTCTATTTAATCAGACTTCTTTGAGCATCAGTCCTCTCTGGGATGGTATACATACAACTTAATACCTAAAAGCTACCTGAAATTTTAAGATGAATAAAAAGGTACACATTCAGACATTTAAAAAACTGAATTAAAAGAGAAAGAGAGTAAATAGAAGGAGCCTGGGTAAAGAGGAAGAGGAAAAGAATAGGAAGGCAAAAAAAGGAAGAAAGAAAGAAAGATTTATCTATAACGGGTGAAACATTTTAAGAAATGACTAGTACTCACAAGTTTTTGATATGTCTCCCTTTTTCCTTTGCATTGACTTTAATACCATATTTTTAAAAAAATTCGAATTAACAATAGTTTAGGTACTGGTGGTCAAATTCAGGAATTATTAATATTATTATTATTATTATTATTATCTGATCACCTTATGAGAAGAAAATCACAGTAGTATACTTTCCTACACATACTTATTTTACCTGTTTTTTCAAGAAAAAAAGCGCTCATTCTAGTCTCCTAAATCATTCAATAAATAGTACTAAAACTGGTTACCAAGATTTTAAAAAAAAAATCACAAGTCCATACATTTTAGAATTTGAACCACACAGAAACAGAACTAAACTGACTTCTAATATTTTGCTTGGCATAATAGGGTCTCTCTTAAGCTTTAGGGTTGATCCTAATTTCCTAATCACATGATGTGGGAAAAATGAGAGTATTTTAGGAAAGACAAAAATAACAGTAAGATGTTGTTAAAGTTTTGAGAAGTCAGTGCTGGCCTTCTTTATTCATTTCCTTTACTCTCTACCATTCATTTAACAAGTATAATAAAACTGTGATCAAGAATCATGGCAATAAAGGTCCTATCCTGGAATCATCCCAATCTGATGGAATCCTATTAATATTTATTATGTGATTTCTGGAAGGAAGAAAATAGATCTTTTACTTCCCTTACATTCTTTTAATTCCCTGAGCATATACGCTAATCTATTTTCCAGAATAGGTTTTTTACAAAAAGGACTCAAAGACTATTTGTTGAAACCGTCATACTAATTGTCATACTCAGACTTAGTGGCTGAGGAACGACTCTTCAGAAATAAAGGTGACCACTAGGACTACATCAGTTCTTTCAACAAACAACTACTGACCTGTTTCCACTGTTTCAGCTAACAAGACATTTCACTTAAATGTCTCAAAATCTGGATCCCCTCAAACTTTAAAAGAGATGGCACTCAGTATATATCTACAATCCAACCATAAATTCTGCCCTTGTTTATAATTTTCAGTGCCTAGAAATTCTTAATTTTTTAAAATAAGAATCTTTCCCGTCCAGATCTCTCAAGTGAGTTCTGGAATCTGATTCAAGATTAACAATTCGTCTAACTTAACTGTTACAAGAAAAATAAGAACAAGAGATCAAGAGCAGTTAAGTGTAACAATTAAGTAAAAAGAGTTTGTTTAACAAGCTTTTCACTAATGAAAACATTATTCAAAAGCATCATAACAAAATAGCCTGTTAGTAAAAGAGCAGTATAAATAACAAAACAAAACAGAATTTTTGATCCGTTAGGTGTCCTCTTCTTCATTTCAGAGTGCCCACAGATCCAGTGGAATTAGGTGGCTTTGACACTTTCTTTTGATTTAGCGGTCAATACCAGCTTAACAAAAAAAAGGAATTTCAGATATTGCCTTACACATTATTGGAGGATAACAGATACAAAAACTCAACACAAGATGAAAACGCCTTTCTTTTGGAATATATAAATATCATGTAACTTATCTGGCGAAAATCACCAAAAAGGAGAGCAATGTTATAAAAGCTATACTGGAATTCTTCACAATGTCTAACAGTTAAAATTTATAAAAGTTTCAAAAAATTAGATGTTCTAAAATTAAATGAAAAAGGTCAGTGAATTGTAGACGATAATATGCAGAAAAAAAATCTCAATTTTATTTTTATATAATAAAACACTACTAGTTATGGCATTAAGTAATAATATTTCAATCATACATTTTTTCTGTTTTCCTCTACACAGAAAGATAAAGACTCTTGGAATATGTTTTGAGAAGTTGCTTTTCATAAATTTAGTCTCTATTTCTAATGCAAAATTACAGCATTATATTTTAAGAAGTCTGAAATACCTAAATCAATAGTTATAAAGAGAAATATTGACCATACTTTAAAGATGGGAAATTAAAAACTAAAAGGAAGATTATAGTAAGATAGCTAAGACATTTTCCAAAGTACCATAGCTAAGACATTTTCCAAAGTACCTCATGACAGGTTCTCTATAAGGAGGATAGGGAGAGTTTCACAATAATAGGTGTGTAGAACAATATACACTGTATTTCTAAGAGATGTATAATACTTATTAACATGTTATTAGCTCAAAGAGGTTCTACAATCAAAATGTATACTTAAACTTTCAATCTAGCACTTTCCAAATTTAACTATGAATCATAACTATTATCCTCAGAATATGTTTATAAAACTCTAAAAAAATGTTAAAAAATGACTTGTATTGCTATGATGGCCTAAGATACTTAAGATCTAAAATAGCCTCTTCCTTATGCTTACTCTTAATAAACAATAAGCCTTTTTTTCTTTTAAAGGGAAATAAAATGTACTCACTGTTGCAGTACTTCCTTTCCCTTCTGAATGGTGGCTAAAGGAGTTATTTCAAGCCAAAGTGTAAAACTCTTGCCAGTATTTCCCAAGTTTAACGGAACCGGAAATTCTACAACACCAGAGTATTTCTCACAAGGAGAGAGATCAACTCCAATCTTTTCCTAGAGGTGTGATGGTGAAGCTTATTGTACATGATTCTAGAATAAATAGCATAGGTCCAATAAAGTTTAGGAAATTAGGATCAGTAGGAAAGGTAGTCTATATATATATCAAGAGATACCATCCACTAGAGGTAAAAAGAAATGAAGCTTAAAAAGAAGCCAAAGTATACAATGATCCTGGAGTAGGGGGGTTCAAAACACAGAGAAATAATTAATAAACAAGGTAACAAATGTAAGAATATAGAAAAACAAGATTAAGTAGAAACACACAGATAACCATGTAAGATTAAGAAAGAGAATCAACAACTGACAACTCACAACTTTATGCAATCAAATATGTAACATAAGTTTCATAAGTCTTTAACCCATCACCATGAAGATCTACAATCACTGACTTTAGAAGAAGAAAGTTATACTGTGAGACTGCATCTGAAAGGGTGAAAAAGTCTACCGTGTAATGAGCAATATAATTTTTCTGCTTTTCTTAGGTGTAAATGACAGAGTTCAGAAATTCACTAAAAACTCAAACAGAATTGTGTGTATGCTTTTAATTTAAGAATGCCTTTTCAGATTTATAAAAATCTTTAAAATATACTAATGTGAATATCTAGTCAAGGCACATGCCCCAAAAGATTAACATCTTTTGAGAACAAAGAAATAAAACAAAAATACACCTCAGATTATTTTACTACTTGATATTCTGTGAATGAGTTGATTAGCACATATTTTGCATATGCATAGGACTAGTAAAATTCAGTGCAGTTTGAAATTACAGTTTTAATCGTTCTGATAAGTAAATGACAAAAGAAAATTTATACTTAGAACAAACTTTGGATGTACTGAACCAAAAATGTCAAAGGTAAAAACTAAGTTCACCTGACAAATGCACCCCACTTTCAGTTGCAGATCTCACCCATAATGCCTCCTTAAGACTAATTTGCAAGAATTGCAAAATTATGTAATATTCAGCATAAAACAAGAGCACTGTGAATTACTTAATTAACTAACACCATTATTCAAGAGTCCATACTTTGGGTTTCCATTAATAAAGGGGAGACTTAAAAGATAAAAGCTTAGTATAGTATCTGCTGATACACATACTCATATACAAACAAAAAGAATGCTGTGAACTTTTCAAGGTTATGTTGACTTGATACTATTTAAATAATTTATGGCTTAAATTGTTTTATGAACTGTATGTTAAAGTTAAAATCAACTCTTGAGTAGTATCATTAAAAAACTTTAAAAAGAACAACAGCACATCTTAGGTAATATCCTGATATGTTATTTCAATCTGGGAGTTACTTCATCTTCAGAAAAAAACAGAACATAAATAATAATATAATCTGCACTTTCATTGCTCAATAAAGGAAAACTCATATTACTTGGAAATTTTTTTAAAGATGTATACATACGTATGTGTGTATATATATATATATATGTATCTTTATTTCCTTTTAATATACTATAACCTTACAATACATTTTGTTATCAGAAATAAAAATTCAACCAATATTTTTATACAGTTTCTTAAAAACATATTTGTTCACAGTATTAATTTGAATAGTGAAATAATATGTTTCTATTAAATAATGTAGACGGGTTAACACTAGATTTCAAAAATTTCATAACAATCTGTTCGATTTAGCTATCACAAACTGAATTTGGTCTTCAGGGGGTATATATAAACATTATTTAAACTGACATATCTATGTATATGGCATGCATTTATGAATGATTCATTTCTCCCTCTGTTAGCAGCTTTCATATCTCTAGTAAAATCCTTTAGTATAACTCGCAATCTCTTGTGGGAATTGTAAAAAGCTGGGCAATAGACGAAGAAATAAATAAAACACATCAAATATAACACATTTTATTAAAATAAATCCTCTAAATTCCATCACCCAAGGTTTGAAAATTATGTTCCTAAGTGCAACTAAACTAGTTGTACACTTTCTTTATAAGTACTCTGTATTTATGGTAGGAAAAAAAAAACCACTGTTCATAACACACTTTGAAAAGAAAGTATCCCAAAATAAGAAAATGTATTTCAGTATTTCCATGACCTTCATCAAATTACATTTTTAATGCAGAGATTTAAGTATGGTAAATTACACCCACTAATTTATTTAAACATTTGTCAGACTGAAAAACTTTCTGGACTATGATCAAAGTGGTGCTTGGGTTTTTCTAGATGCTAATTGGCAGAACTCATTGTTACATGATTATAATTTTCTTTTCAAGTTAATGGGTTCTATAACAACTGCTCTTTTTAATATCTACTGTGACTATTGATATCAAATACAAAGTAGATACATTCTAACTATTACTATGTCATTAAAACTACTAATATGAGCATTTTCTAATATATTTAGCATCCATTTAAGTCATTAATTTATGTATCACAGCTCTCAATCTTTATTTTGCTATGCTTTTCTTTTATATTTTTATTAGTAGAAGAATACTTTATGGGCTCTTTCTGAATATTATTTGAATTTGAAAAGATAATTTTCAAATGTTGCCTCCCTGGATGTCATTATAAATTTTGTGTAAAGTTACTTCAAAAGCAAAACTTGAGATTAATAGTCTTTTTAAAGAATGTTAAGACTGAAAAATATACTATTATTTAAAAAAATCAAACTCTTCTAAAAACAAATGTTACTTCTGAAAAATAAATTAGATGAATAAGTATGCTCTTTTATAGCAGATAAAATTCATTTCGTCATACTTTCTTCTTCCACATTTATTTTACCTTTAAAGTTGAATAAAGACAAATATTTAAATAAAGTTTCAGTAAATAAAATTCTCTCTACTTGCATTTTGCTCTACAGTTTCAGGAGCTAAAGAATAAAGATTCCTATGAGAAATTTAAATTCGCTTCATATAATTAGAACTATAACTTTCTTCTAAGTTTCTCCACTGGGCAGATATTTTGTATGTTTTGTGCATTAATATATAATCTTAACCTGTAACAGTAACTGGCACCTAATAAATGTGTAATGGCTGTTTGCTGAACACATGAATACAGAAAAACACTAATTTAATCATCTAAAGGACCGTAACAATCATTTGTCGCTTTCCAAAATTACTGCCTAAGAAATGTGTATGCACAGGTCATAAACTAGCCATATCTAAGCAATAGTCATTTTCTAGTTGGAAGAGTAATTGAACACTGATCATTTCCTGTACTAAGACGTAAATACTATAAACTTTTTTAAAAGAAAGTTTAGAAACCATCATGTTTTAAAATGCTTCGGGATATAAAATTCTCAGTAGAATTGAGATTGTAAATACACTTGGAGAAAATCAGAACTTGAGCATGTTTTTCCCAGGTATTGAAAAACAACTCAGATGTAACAACACCCTAAAAACAAAAGATTTCTTTGAGAAGCAGCACCAGAGGATTTTACAATAATTCTAATTTGCCTGTGATATCTTTTCTTTTTACCTAGTTTCCTCATATTAGTTTTTGCATTAAAAGGGTTTGCAAAGGGTCTACATAGAACACAAATAGCAGGTTTTATTATATAGTGATCTGAAATATAAATAATATTATGATTTTTTATATAATTTTACAAAAAACATGACTATAAATTCTTCATTTGCCTTAAAATAAGGACAATCCTACAGTGTTCAAAAGACTGCTGAAAAAAAATTAGAACATTTATCCAATTAAGAATGAGCTGGGTGTCTCACATTACTCATGATAAAGAGTTCTCTATAATAAAGTCACTAAGAGACTATTTCATGATACCTAAAATAACCAGTTGAATCGATCTAATGAGAACAACAAAAGAAAAATCAAATGATTTACCAAAAAGTTAATAAATCATTTCTTAAGGAAATAAAATTTTAATTATAATCAGAACACTTAAATTGGTTACCAAAAATTTCATTACTGAGAATGTTCTGAAGGTAAAATGGTTGATCCAGATGGAAAAGGAAAATACATACTTGGTCTAAAGATTTAAGGTAAATAATTTCAAAACCTCATAAGAAAAGTATTACCAGTTAAACTATTAAATTGATTTATTATAATTTCCCAGATAAGACTATTAACTTCATAATTGAGTTTACTAGTTCATGCTTTTTATTTAATAATTTGTCCTTACACTTTTAAAAGACAATACAGGCAACTGGTTATTATAAAGTTTTTTGGTTAATGTATAGGTATTTTTGTTGCTTTACCTGCAAACTACTAAAAAAAAAAAAAAAAAATCCAGTGAATGATTATACATTTGCAAAATCAAAATGTTTTCAAAATTCTTGTACCAATAGCAAACAAAAATCTTAAGAAAAGATAAAATGTCATTTCACAATTAAAAATAATTATGCACATATGCAGTACCAGAGGTAAAAAAATTAAAAATTCTATAATCCATAGTGCTAAGGCTTCTAATAACTCTGCTATAAAATGACAGTTCCTTCATTTTTCAGTATGATTTATCAGTTAAAATTACCTTCTTATGGCATAGATGTTTTGCTTTTGATGATTCTGTACATTTGTGATTAACTTAAAATATTACAATTCCCCAGTTAACAAAGAAAATATGTTCATAGACTCAAATATTAATAATAACAGAGGGTAAATAATTCTAAGTCTATATTAAATGTCTTGACAGATGCACAGACTTTCATTTAAGGGCTTTTTAGATATATATGCACGTAATGTATTTTTTTAAATGGAGATGAATGAAGGTATGTTAAGCTGGTAGCTTCTATATATCACAAAGGAGATTCTTCTACCACTAAGATCATTATTCGTGCAAATAAAAAAAGATGGTCTTATCCTCAATAACAATACTTACGGATTCAAAAAATATTTTTCAGATTAATTTATGCAAAATCATAAAAAATCAACAATCACTTGATTCTAAGTAGCAGAAAGAAGAACTAGAATCACCAAAACATGTAGTGATTCTAAACTGCTTCTTCCTGCAAAATATTTCAAGCATCTTATAAAAGATTTTTAAGAAAATATACCTAGGTTTTTTAAAAAGGCACAATAAAGCATAGATGAGCATTCACAATTGGGTAGGAAGAATATGGAAATACTGCCACAATTCAGAACAGAATCACTATCTGGGTTGTGACATCTGATATATGTATTATCTATCTAAGGTTACAGACCTGAAATCAATGATAAAGTAATTAAGACTACTAAGGAGGACAGGGGGCGAGGGGGGTGGTGAGGTTGAGGGGGTGGGGACCACTAACTCAAAAAACAAAATTACCACTCAGTACTAGCCACTTCTGAATGGGAGAGCAGCAGTGAGGTATGACAAAAGTGCTCATCAGTTGTGGCTACCATGGAAAAGATGAAGGAAATAGGAAGAAAGGAAGTAAGAAGAAAACGAATGTTTTCTTTAAAGAGAAAAGAATAAAATTAATCTCTTATTGAATCTTCTAAAAAAATGTTTTTAAAGACCATAAATAATGTAAAAATTCTATGTTGAACTCTAACTTTCATTACTAAAAACACTTGTAACTAGACAATGAAAAGCAAACCTGGACTCAGCTTCCCAAAATACTCAACAAATACTTTTATCAAAACTAAATTAAGATACATTATCAGAATAAAGAGAATGAAAACATTTATCACATGAGAATCAGAAGGGTAAAAATATGGTCACATCATTTCTCTAAGAAATGCTAAATGTAAATTAGATTATTCATGGTACTTGGGTCTTTCAGGGGGAAAAAAAGCAGCTAAATCTAACAATGAGAGTGAAGGAAAGAATTTCATAAGACATATGAACCATAAATAATACTATACTAAAAGGTATAAAATGATCAATTATTCAGTAAATATTTTTCTAAAATAAAAAGGTAAAGAATAAAGATCCACGGCCCCAAATTTGATTATTGCCACTAGGATTTTTGTTGTTTTATTTCTCTTTTTTTGAGGGAAGGGAGGTGAGTGGTAGGGAGAGGGAGTGTGACACTGAGGATGTGACAGAAAAATGTAAGAGGACCAAAACTAAAACTAAAAGCAGCTCATGAGAAAATAATGCATGCTATAATGATGAGGGCTAGTCACTGGATAATATTCTTTTCTATTATGTTTTTATATATTTGGGAAATAGCAACAAAACAGACTTCTAATAAGATTTTTAACAATTACCCACAAAAGATAGGAAAGAAAAACATTTATAAAACTAATTCCAATATACCTTACCCTCCTGTTTTTCCCAAACTACTCCTCTATGTATAGAACGTATCTATAGTTACACAAATCCTTTATAAAATGGACTCCAATGAAACCAATACATCCTGAATTATAGTCAAAATTACTACAGCTATGACATAACATGTGGCAACAAAAATAATCAAATAATTATTAAACAGATTTATACTTCGTCTGTACATATACATATACAAATATATGTGTAGTAAATGTAGTGTGAGTTCATATATAATTTTAAATGTTTTTTCTTAATTATACATGTAATTGAAATAATAAAGAATACACGTGAATCCAACAGGGATTTAAATTTAACAACTGCTGGACATAATTTAGTCAAACTTAAAGTAACACACTTGTAAAGAACAAAATACACAGTAAAAAGCCCACTTCACACATATAAATTTTGGGCAAATGTAAATAAGGGCACCTAGTTCCAAGGCATAATATAACAAAGCGTTATACAAGAAAAGCAATTCCACAGTGTTCATTATTCCAGTTCAGTAAAATTACTAAATTAAAATCTTACTTTGGGGGTAGCCAGTTTTAAGCAAATTCGAAATAGTATTCCAAATGCATATTTTTTATGACTATGACTAATCTTTTAGAGCTATGTATTTTCTTCAAAAGAGCTTATGCCTTTGTACAGAAAGTGGATCACGTACCCATGCCTCTGTTTGAATAGGTCTGATGTTGCTTAGTAGCACCTCTTCATAGTTTCCATAATCAACGAATTTAACAACTGCTGTCACACCTGAAGAATGGAGAGCTTCAACTTCTGCTCGGTAAAACTGGGGAGGGAAGAAAGAAATTTAAATGTGATAACATTGTCCACAACGGGCAATATTGAATGGAAATGTAAATACTCAAAGTGTTACAATGTGTAATAGTTATTGAAAGTTCATTTCTGCTTTGAAACTGTTTTTATTGAGATAAAACTAACATATAAATAGTATTAGTTTTAGATGTATAACATGATTACATATATAAAAGATGATTATCACAATAAATTCAGTTAATGTATATCACCACATACAGTTAAAATACTTTTCTTGTGATGAGAACTTTTAAGATCTACTTCTGTAGTCACTTTCAAATACATATTTTTAAATGTTTTAATTTTTAAGAACTAAAACTTACTTTGAATAATCATAAATAAGCTTAAAATAAGAAATATTCTCTTATCTATATGACATACACTGAGCAACAGTTAAGATTTTAGGACAGAACTGGAGTGCCATTAGAAAATAAAATTCACATATAAATGGATATAAAGAGAACTAGTATTTTGTTGTTATTTACTGGAGCCCTTGACTAACATTACTAAAAGAATTATTAAATACTAACCAGAATATAAAGCAATTTATGCAAAAAATAGAAATTTATAACAAAAATGTCAAAGTAAGGTCACAGTGATCACAGACAGTTGGGGTGAAGTATGGATGTCAGGTAAAGTACGGGGACATTATTTATAGACCAGATTTATAGAGTTTAGGACACTGTTAAGACCTGATACTTTTATTTTATCAATTTACTCATTGTTACTTGGTAGTGGGAAGTGATGTATATTAACAAACACACAGGAACTGATTTACATAACAACTACAATTTAAAAATTGATCTGTTATTAAGATAATTAGGTATGAGCTGACTGAATGGAGTGCTCCTCTGATGTGTATCAACCCATTAGGATCCAACTTAAAGACCTGAAATTTGTTGAAAATGAAAAAGAATGCTTTCTTCAACCTAGAATGGTGGGATGCTCTATTATATCATTATCTATCTTAATAGATTCATTGGAATCAGAAAATGTTAAAGGCAACAAAAATTCCTATTCTCCACCTCCTTCTTAGATATGGATTACCCTGGGTATATCAGAAAAGACTCTTTTTTACTGACTAAATAGTATATTCCATACTATAAAGATTATTAAGCTATTCCAAAGTATTTCCTTCCAAGGACTGGATGCAGCAAGTTTAGAGACACTATGCTGATATTTTCTTTATCTTAGATTCTTGATACACATTCCCCTCTCTTCCTTTTTTATTTCTCAGTCTCAGACTTTTGAACTCTGTGAACTAGGTATCTCTGGGCCTATATTTCAATTACAAACTTCTCAGACAATTATGTCAGCTTGGGTAGGATCAACAGATAGAGTATGCTATAGGAAAAAAAAAAAAAAAAAAAACAAATAAATTGACATCCTCTTAGGAATCTACAATTTAATAAAGACAATATGCAAAAATAACTACTTATAATGTGTGAAGTACTGTAATAAAAGAGTGGTAACATGGCACTTAATAAAGGTGGTGTTCTAGAAGAATTTCCTTCATCAGAAGAAAATGAATACAGTCTTTGAGGAGGAAGAGGCTTTAGTGAAGTACAGAACTGAGAAGGGTGTCCCAGAGAAAGTTACAGACATAAAACATGAAGATGAATGAAGGAAACTAGTTTAAATTATGGCAGATATGAGAAAGCGAACCAACAGAAAATTAGATATGACAAAAGGTCAACTGATAGAGGCTCTGCATGCATGCTAGAGTCTGTATTTAGTTTTCATGCCAAAGACTTTAATTAGGAAGATGACATGATCTAAGACTAGGATCACAGTGGTGGCAGTTTTGATGAGAAGTTTAGAGAAATAGATTTAACGCAAGTAGGCCAATTTGGAGGTTGTTAATAGTATTCTACTTGAGTAAGCAGAAAGAGTTGAACTAGTACTGGCAGTCTAGAGGAGAAGGAAATTGCCTCAAGTTCTCAAATCCTATGGAAATAAACCTTGAGAAAAGGCAATATATTGTGAAGAATTTTATAAATGATTACTTATACTAATTGGTTAATTATCTCAGAAACATCATTATAATGCAGTTAAGATTACCGTTTCTTAATGATAGCGATAATCAATGACTTTTCTTAAATCTCTACAATGGTCTCTGGTGAGAAAATGGAAAAGTTGCCTATTCTTGACGAGATATTTAAAAGCTTTCTTTAAATTAGGTGGCTCAGGAGACAATACATTCTATCTCTTTCAGAGGATAAATACCTTACTTATTTAATTTTTACTTTATTTGCTTAATGGCATAATCTACACAGAGTTCACATTCTCACTCTAAACTAAGAGCATATATATATATATATATATATATATATAATTGAAATAAGTCACACCTTAAACATACAGTTATCATGAAATACTACTTAAATAAAATTTTTAAAAATTGAAATAGTTATATTTGAAAATCATCCAATTATCCTAAAAATATCTTAAGAGCCCAAAACATTTTGAAAACTGTTAAGCATTATCTTTCAGAAGTTACATGAAATTATTTAGAATATTTTTAGCAGAAGCAACAGATCAATTACTATACTTATGAAGTAATTAAAAATAAATCTTTATAACAATATCATCAGGTACTTGAAGGCACTGGAGTAGCCAGAACAATCTGATATGTCCCAAACACCTGAATATTAGCAGCTACTCACTTATGGTTTGTTGAATACTCAACATTTGCTGAAAAACTTGTCTGTTAAGTCTAAAATCTGAGTAACTATAGGTCTGCTATTATTCTCTATTGCTTTACTTGTTTTTGATCATTCATATTCTCTCTGCTTTTAACCATGCCTCATAATTTTTATAGCATACCAGATACTGAAGATGAAATATTGAAGAGGTTCTAGAAAATATTATTTTTTCTCAAGAGGGTTATATTTCCTTTGGGTAGGAAGACAGAGTACAAGCAGCTATCCTTGATCCTGTGAAGGCTTGGTTTAAGGCTTTGTAATGGTTTGCTGCTATTAGCTTTGCACTTAATACTATGGCAGGATCCAGGTGGGATTTCAATGAAAAGCCTGAATTGTTTACCAAGCCTTTCAAACATTATTGGATTTGAACTCTAATCACTTCTTATGTTTTCCAAGGTCACCAACAACCTCATATTATCCAATATAGAAATACATTTTTCCATCCTCATCTTAATCAACCTTTAACAGAAGCATCTGACACAAGAGGGCACTCCCTCTAAGACACAGTAGATGACATCAACCAACCCTAATTTCCAAGAGCATCCCTCCTTCCATTGGTTCCATCATAAGGAAAAAAGAGCTAAACATAAGTAATACGTAACCCAGCAACCAAATCAAATAGTTCCTGTACTTTAGAAAATGAGTGATCTGAGTAAGAATCTAACTAGTTAAGAATGCCACTACTTGCTTTCCAAACTTCCCTAAAAGCCATGGTGTAGCCATGTGAAACAGTTCCAACCAATGAGATTATCTGTTGGTATTTTTAGGAAGACTTTTGCTTTTCTGGGAAAAAAAAAAAAAAAAAGACAGCTAGTGCTATCTCTTCTCTTCCTTCTAGTCTTGAGTAAAAACTAGAGAGCAGAGAAGTAGAGATGCTACTTTGGGACATATAACCCACATTCATATACCCCAAACTGACACGATCTAGTTATATTACCTTGTTATATTACCCTTGCTGCTATCATCAGTTCAGGTAATGTCATACCTAATATCAAGTTATGACTTATCATTCATTGAACACAATGGAGCCTGGTTTCTGACCCTGAGACGTACAGCATCTTTAAAAGATCTACCCACATTCCCCAGCTTTAACGTCAGTTCCTTGAAATCTTCAGTTACTTTTACAAACAAGAGACAGAATTTCAAATTGGTGGGCCACTGGGATAGTTGCTCAACCAGCACAATCCTAGGCAAA
The DNA here is from genome assembly GCA_004363575.1 of Solenodon paradoxus. Taxonomy (NCBI): domain Eukaryota; kingdom Metazoa; phylum Chordata; class Mammalia; order Eulipotyphla; family Solenodontidae; genus Solenodon; species Solenodon paradoxus. Next base: position 1,760,950 of record RJWH01000034.1, read on the forward strand.
TTAGGATATACAGTAACTCTACTTTTACTTTCAACACTTTCTTTAGCCACACACACACCTGAAGACACATCTTCATGTTTAGTTTCCTCTGAAACTAATCTGCCTATAAAATACTGATTTCAAATATTTTTTTCTTTAACTTGATCCTCATATTCACTCAGGTTCCTCACATTATAACTCCCTTATACCTGCTTTTATTATACCTTACTGTTATCTCCAGTCCCCAATCCACTATACTTTTTATCCTGTATAAGTGCTCCCTATAGAATTAACTAATTAACAGAGTCAACAAATATAAAACCTTTACACTGTGGGAAGAGAGGGGCTAGAGCAGAAAAACAAGACAGACCAAGGAACCTTAAGACGTGATGGAGGGAAAAGATATTAATCCAGGAACCAAAACTAAAAAAATTTGTAAACTGTGGTAGAAAGTAAATAAGGCACTAATTGAGAAAGGCAATAATGGAGAAAACAGGAAGGGCAAGTAAAAGAAAACATGCAGACGCTAAACCCAAAAGGATAAAAAGAGTTGGCAGAAAAGCATACCAGGAAAACTGCCCTACCCTCTAAGGGTCACTCTGTACTCCTCCCTTTTTTTCCGCTTAGCCACTCTCTTTTACTTTATTTACTGTATTCCTTCTTAACTTCCTCTTTCGTCTTTCCCTTCCCTTTTTCCCACATTTTCCCAATCAGCCATCATATAATGTAGAACTAAAGAATGTTTAAATTATTGGTTTAATAATGGTTGAATTATTATTAGACAAATAATTAACCTTTCTACTCTTACCTTTGTGCTATTTAAATTTTCTTCTGTGAACCAGCGTAATTTCTCTAAAAAAATCGAACATTACTAGTTCAGTTGATGATGAAAAGTAACTTATTACCTTCACTTTATCACTTTTCTGATATACAAACTACAATCAATCTTAACTTAACCAAATCTTATGGGACTGATTTCTCCTAAGCATCCATAACAAATATTAAATATTTTCCTCTTTTATAATTGTATGTTTATAAATATGTTCAAAGATCATAAATGCATACAACTGTAGAAAAAAACTCATAGTTCCAAAGCAATGATTTCTATACATTCATTAGGATATTACAAGGATTAATATACATATATAATAAGTATATAAGTATATTATAAGTATATAAGTATATTATAAGTACATAAGTATATACCTTGTTGTCTTCCCAATAAAGTGCAAAGCATTCATCTCCAGGTTTCCACAGTTTTGCATACTCCACAGGAATAGATGATTCTAGTACTTTTTCTGGTTTAATTGGCCCAGATCTTCTTTTGGGCCCACTATTGTAAAATAATTTATCTTCATAGGAAGCAACTGTGATGGGTCCTGCTGGCTTGATAGGTCCTACTCGCCTTCCCTTTAGTGGGATCTCTGTCTCTCCATTTGGAACACCAATGAAATTGTTAGTTCGGGCAGGATTCTGGTAATCAGTATTTACATTAAAATGTTTTTCCATTTTTACACTACTGAAAGATTCATTATTTATTGTTTGTGGTTTCCTGTCATAAAAATGATCAGGATTTACTGTTTGGTTTTCTTTTTTCCCATGTTTTTGATTATTATAATTGATGGATTCTTGAGGAAGTGGATTTTCTTTTGCCTCTACATAGGATGGAACTTTTCCTGACCTGCTCTGCATATAGTTATCTCTTTTCCTAAAAGCACCATCATTGTACTGATTACTTAAAGGGTATGAAGTATCTTTAGTTCTATCGTATCTTGAATGTGGTCTCTCACACTTGATTCTCTCTTCAGCCCATACTTCAGATCCTGAAGAAGTACTTGGTCTTTCAAAACCTCTGTTTCTAGGTAATCCACTGCTTTCTAAAAATGACTTTGAATTTTGTGTGTCCCTTTGAAAACGAGGAGGTTTTTCATTTCTTGGCAGCCTGGTATCATTTCGAGGAAGATATCTTGGCTGATTATTGTCCTTTATTCCATTTTGTTCAGAGTTTGAGAATCTGTGTTGTCCCTGATAAAGTTGCTGTGGCTGTGATTTAGGTTCTGAAAAGTAAAAATATAATACATACATATCAAAATGAAGACTCTGCATTAATATTTATTTTTAAATGCCTTATATTATTATATTAATACATAAATTATCAAACAATTTTAATAATTCCATTATCATCCCACCTTATTATCTTAATGTTTCTGTGCTTTCTTAAGAGTCCTATATTTCTAAAATACAGTTTCCACGGTCAATCACATTAGTGAAATGTAGCAATGATATGAACCATCCATAATGGTGGAACTCTCAAAAGCAATTTGTCTTTGTCACTGAATGTTTACCTTCTTATAATACAGTTAACTATATATGGTACTCTAGTAATCTGTTTCCCAAGACATTAATGAACTAGAACTTCAAATTGCTAGCTCAGAAGCTGTTGTGAAACCATACAAGCACAACCCTATTCAATCCCTTTCTGAGCCCTACAGCAACTCAGAAAGGTACAGCTATCAGGGCCACTCAAGCTCTAGCCCGTGCAAAAAATCTTCTCAAGTCTTTCTAGGTCTGAAATTGCCGAGGGTTTGGATTACGAATAGATATCTATTACAGAAGAGTCAAGAGCTTTCTTGACCTATCAAAGTAATTAAGTAAGAACAGATAATACTCAGAAATAAAGGAAAAGGTGTCAAAAATATGATTAGCACAACTTGAACCAGAAGCAGTAAATCAGATAATTGCTGTATTTCAATTTTTTATTCTATTCCAATGTGCATTACTACCAAATATACTGATTGATCTTTGATGTACATGTCTTGTTTCTCTTTGTCATATACCAGGTTTACAATATTTCTCTACAGAGGTACCACTGACATTTTCAGTGAGGTTGTTTCCTGCACTGTAAGAAATTTAACCTCTTTGATGTCCAGGCAGCAAGTTCCAAAGCATCAACACCTCCCCCTCCCTTCAGCATTTGCTCTACCGAAACTGTTTCCATGCATTTCCAAATGCCTCGGTAGACAAAAAGAGTCCAATTAAAATGTTTAGAAATAAAGAGAAGATATATAAAGTACCTGATTAACAAAACAATTCATAGAGTCAAAAAGGCAGAAACACTTCAAAAAACCCTAAGAAGCTAAAAGCTAATCTAATAGGCTTTGCTTTAGAAATTAAAGGGAAATTATGTTCAAAGAATAAATCTACATCCTGCCAAACCATCCACTATTAATTGTGACAAAGAATAGAGAGTTTTCAAATATACAAGGTCTCAAACACTAGCTAACACTATTTACAGAATTATTTTTTTAAAGGAAAGGTGAAGGCAAGAATGAAGGACAGTAGGCAGGCAGGAAGGAAAAAAGAAGCCAAAGAAACATTTTATTTCTCTTTAGTTGTTCACATTGGTTGGTCCCCTGCCACACCCTACCTGGACCTGGTAGGTGAACCCAGATCCTTGGATTGTGGACCGCACCCAGTCCCTCCTCCACCAGGGCATGCCTACAGAAATGTGGAGTTTTTTTTAATTGCTTTTTCCAATACCAATTTTATAAATAAGAACAAATATCTTATTTTTAACAACTATAGTCAATATCAATTTTTCTTTAGAGAGAAGAAAAATGGTTACCTTTAGTTAACTGGTGCTATTGTTTATATTATCCAGGAGTAAAGATTCAGGGAAGCAAGAATAGTACTGAATATAAGCAGGTCATAAATGAGCATTTTCAGCTGAGAGCATTCATTGGGATTTGTTCCAATCATTAGAGAATCAAAACAGCAGTTACCTCTTGCCAACTACCTGCTATGTATAAGGGACCCCACATTAGTCTTGTAGACACATTATCAAGAGTCTCACAGTAGTCAAGATACAGGTGTTAGGAGGTTTATTCAAAAGACAGAGTTTGTAAAGTACCTTCTGTAGCAAATTTCAAAATTCTCTTTATTTTTCAGTTTCCAAAATATGAAAGCATTTTATTTACTGTTAACAGGATTAAATACATATTTGAGAAGCAATTATTCCAGTTAAGCCCCTCTATTTTGATATCTATGATGGTGAGCAATACAAACAAATTAGATCATCAAGAGAGCAACTAAGCATCCTGGAACTATAGATGGGGTTCTAGATAACCATATACACAGAATGAAGACATCATTTAGGTTGGTAGGTATGAAAGAATTTCACATCCATTCTTCTAAAAAAAAAAAAAAGTAAAAATTTCCTAATCTATTTAACTGATGATGTATGATACAGAATAAAACAATTTTATTGATAATGAACATATATCATATTCATTATTATGTTGAGATAATGTAGTGAGAGAATCTACACAATTATTTTAAGAATCTTCCAAAAATAAACTAATGAGATACACAATAAAATTGTACTGTTTAAAGAACTTAGTTTACATATACATACATTTTCTTAAAAAATAATAGTTTACCTATATGTCCATTTCGTTAAAAAAATAATAATAAAGAAGGCCCTTAAATGCATCATCATTCTTAGATTTCCTTAAATCTATCTTTGTTTTAGGTAGTGAGGTAATGAAAACAGATATAAAAGAAATATGCTAAAACTGAGATAATCTATTAAGTAAATAACAGAATATACTCAATCATTAAATTGTAGAAAAAGCGATTTTAAATAAATTAAGAAATAGGCCCCAAATCAAATAGAAAGTTTCTTGGTTCTCCAATCAGAATTTAGTTGCTCTCTTCTGCTCTTCCACAGCAGGCATGATGATTTCAAACCACCCAAAGTACTAACCGACATCTCATATCAGGTCTACAAATACTCTATTAATAAATATACTAAAAATATTTTCTGAATAGGCAGCAGATAAAATGCTTCCCTGTATTTGATTTTGTTTTTAGTGATCTGAAGGGGAAAGATGAAACAATGGCATAAAAAGAAATTTTAACATTTAATAAATAGGAGAAAACAGGAAGAGAAGGAAAAATGACAGATATTCATCAAAAAAGAGGAAAACTGAAAACATCTAAGTGATCAAAATGATGAGTTCATATGAAAAACTAATCAAAGAATACTGCAAGAGTTCAGTCTAATTTGTGGTAAAATATCACTGTTACCAGATCATGAGTTTCTAAATGTCCATTTATAAGAGAATAGATTACATTGTTTTATATACCTACAATATGAAATGCAAGGATTATTAAGAATTAATCTATTAACTGTTATACAGCATTTGGGTTTGTACACAAGAATGTGCTGTTTATCAGACATCTTGAAATATTAACATATTTTAGCAGAATATTTGTTCTCTAGTCATAGTTGTATCTGCATCTTATAATATAAAAAAAGGAACATTTTGCTTCCCAAGATGACTCTTCACTTTATACTGAGGCAGAATTAATATTTATTAAGCTTTGTTTAGATTTTATTTTGTGTCTTTCTCTACTTTAAAGGCCGTTTGCCTATAATACTTTATGTTAATTCTCACAACTACCATTAAGGGCAATATTATTATCCTTATTTTACAAGTGAAGAAATCAAGCAATGTGCCTCACAACTAAAGTCTGGCAGCCAGAATATGCTGAAGGCAGAATTTAAACTCACATTTAACTGAAGTCAAAATCCATGATTTTCTACTATGCAAGCTGTCTGCTCAGTGAAACAAACAGTAACCAACAACATATTAACTACAATTTTATCACTGCATCTGTTTAATTCTGGTGAGATAAAGAAATCACAAAGGTTCTTTCACAATTCCTGATGGACTGAAAAAATAAATTTGGATCCAACAGTTGCCAGAACCTTGACATATGAAATTAATCACCTCCATCAATTAGTTCAGTAAAAAGTAAAAACTCAATTAGATTAACAGCTGCACTGGTATTTAGATGTTCACAAATTAGCACTTAGAGATAGGCATAGTAGAGAGGGTATAGCCTCTGGAGAGAAACTGCACAGTTCACATCACATCTGACCCTCAGTGGTTTTACAATCCTAAGCAAGATTTTTTTTTTTTTCTGAAGATAGAAATCATAATAGTAGCTACCTCAGAAGACTAACAAAGTCAATATAAATAATGTTCCTAAAATAATATTTGGCCTTAAGAAGCACTCAATAAATGTTAGCTGTTGGATAGGAGTCAAGATGGTGACCTAGTAGGATGTGTTGGATCTCCCCCAAAAAAAGAACGAGAAATCACCCTATTTTTCAGACACAAGCACCATGGAAGTGCAGGCATGGAGGCTGCAAAGACAGCAGCAGCAATCACCACTACAGGGTAGGAGAAGGCACAGAGGTTCAGAGATGGATCAAGATTTGGGACTTCCAGCTTTAGGGGAAAAAGGCAGTAAAGGTACTGGCATCTCAGGAAGAACCTGACCTCCCAGAAATAGCTCCAAAAGCAGTAGAAAACCTGCCCAGTAGAAAGAGGAAACAGAGCCAGGGAATAAAGTCTCATTACAGGACAGCAGGAGGATCACTGTCCAGGTGGTCTGAGTAGGAGTCCAAAGAAAGAAAATTACACAGGGCACTGCCATAACCAGAAGGCAGTGAGGGCAGTCTCCCATCCACAACCCCTCCCATCATTTTGCTCCTGAGTTGCAGGACTAACCCACTGGAAAAACCACCCCTAGCCTTAAAGGAAGAAAAGTCTCCCAAAAGGGAGAAAGGATCAACAGTTACCCACAATGTTGCCCTGTAGATGGAGGCGGAACTGCAGCCTGATTGCTGACTGTGGGCCAGCGACGAGGTAGTTGTTACGATTTAGAACTGGCACACTGGGGGAAAGCTCAACATCCCCCACACAAATTACAACCCCACAGGCAGAACACCTGAACCCCAACAAATGGTATGACTAAGAACTTAAAGAAACCCACCAGTGATGATACCACATTATTCAAGAAGTCTGTGCTTAAACCAAGATCCTGCTTACTCAGTACAAGTCAATACCCTATACAAGACCATCACTGCAAGGAAACCTAAACCCCAGAAACATAAACAGAATACCAAACACGGCGACGACACAGAGAAATATATATGAGATGATGGATCCAATTAAAAGCTTAAGGGAATATCTGAATAGAACAGACATGTGAAAACTACCTGAGGATGAACTTAGGTCAACAGTGATAAACAAACTCGTGGAAACCAAGAAAACAATAGAGGAAGAAAAAAAGAACAACAAAAAAGAGAGAAGAAATGAAGCAAGATATCAAAGAAATGAAGAATATGATAGCTGAACTAAAGAACTCAACAGAGGGACTCAAGTGTAGGATGGATGAAGCCTCCAACAGAATCAATGAACCAGAAGAGACAAATGCACTCAACCAAATCAGTAAAGAGGATAAAGATGACAAGTAATGAAGAAAGCACTTGTGACCTATGGGATAATAGCAAAAGGAACAACATTTGCATTATAGTTGTCCAGAAGGAGAAGAGAGATAAAGGGGGGTAGAAATTGTATTTAAAGAAATAATAGCTGAAAATGTCCCTACCCTGAGGAAGGAAGCAAGCCTCTAGACTCTAGAAGCCCAAAGAGTTCCAAACAAAAGAAACCCAAACAGACCTACACCTATACATATTGTCATCAAAATGCCAAAAATACAAGACAAAGAATCTTAAAAGCAGTTAGAGAAAACCAAGTCACATACAATGGAGTTCCATAATATTGTCAGCGGATTTCTCAATTGAAACTCTACAGGCCAGAAGGGAATGGCACAATATTTTCACAGTGCTGAAAGAAAAGAATTTTCAACCTAGGATAGTATATCAGCAAGATTACCATTTAAATCTGAAAGAAAGGTGAAAAAGCTTTTCAGATAAACAAAAGTTAAAGGAATTCATCACCACAAGATCAGCTCAACAAAAAGTACTAAAGAAAGCTCTATAAAGTGTAAGAAATAGCACTTAAAAACAGTAAGACAGAAAAATATAAAAGGTGGGGAGGAGGAGAGAATAAAAATGTGTAACGTTAGAATGAGTGCAAGACTAATCTGACTTCAAATGAAAATAGGAGACAAACATAAAATTCATAATGCTCACCTCAGGGTAACCTCAAAACATATCTCAAGGGAAAAAGTAAAGCAGAAAATAAAAAGGAAAATGAATCAAAACATAACTATACCTACCTAACCAATGAACGAAGAAAAAGAGAACAAAGGCTCTGTCTATAACAACACCCAAAAAACAAATTACAAAATAGCAATAAACAGTTAGATAGCAATAACCACCCTAAATGTTAATGGATTGAACTCACTGATCAAATGACAGAATATGTGAATGAATTAAAAAGTATAACCTTCTGCTGCATTCAGGAAACTGCATTCAGAGAAAATGACTTCTCTCAAAACAGAAAAATAGGCTCAAAATAAGTGGTTAGAAGACAATCCTACAGTAGAATATTAAGCAACAAAATGCAGTAACAGCTATAGTTATATTGAATAAAACAGACTGCCAACTAACAAGCATAACAAAAGACAGAGATGGACATTTTATAATCCAGCAAGAAGACATAATGTTTATAAACGTATACGCACCAAATGAAGGAGTATCAACATATATTAAGCAAGTACTGTTAGAAATGACAAGAGCATTGACAACAACACATAATAGTGGGAGACTTCAACACTCTACTTACAACAATGAATAGTTAAAGTAGTCAGAAAATTAGCAGGGTAACAGCAGCTTTAAATGACTATTTGGATCAGTTAGGTCTGATAGACATATACGGAATCACTTCATCCAACGACTACAGATTTTACTCTCTACACAAAATGTGTCTCAACAAATTTACACAGACAAAAATCATACCAAGCATGTTCTCTGACCACGGTGGGGCTTAAAACTAGAAATCAACCACAAAAATAAAGATGGAAGATCCCAAATTAATCAGAGACTAAACAATATGCTTTTGAATGACTCTTGGGTAAAAGAGAAAGGCAAAGAGGAACTTATAGAATGCTTAAGAGACAAATGAGAATGAAGACACAAGCTACAGGATGCAGCAAAAGATATACTAAGAGGGAAGTTCACTGCAATCCAGACCTACCTCAAGAAACAAGAAAAATCAAAAATATTATTACCCTACATTTAAAACAAATAGCGAAAGAAGAATGAAAGTCAAAAATCAGAAGGAATTAATCAAAATTTGAGCAGAAATAAATGAAACAGAAAAAAAAAAAGAGACCATCCAGAAGATCAATGAAACCAAAATTTGGTTCTTTGAAAAAGTAAAATGAACAAACTATTTTCTAGACTCACAAAGAAAAAAAGAGAGAAAACTCATAACTAGAATCAGAAATGAAAAGGGAGAAGTTAAAAGAGACAGCACAAAATACAAAACATGACAAGAAACTGCTATAAACAACTCTATGCTAATAAAATGGGACAATCTCAAGGACATGAACATATTTTTAGAAAACACAGTCTACTAAGACTGAACCTTGAAGAACTGTAAAACTTGAACAGAACAATTATAAGCAAGGAAATTTTAGAAGTAAGCAAAATTCTCCCTAAAACTAAAAGCCCAAGACCAGATAATTTTTCTAATGAGTTTTACCAAACCTTCAGAGAAGAATACCTATTCTTCTCAAACACTTCCAAAATATTGAATAACAGGGAACACTTTCAAACATTTTCTATGAGGTTAACATTACACTGATACCAAAAGCTGATAGAAACGTCACCAAGAAAAAATTTATAGACTAATATCTCCAATAAACATAGATGCGAAAATTCTCAACAATATATTAGCAAACCAAATCCAACAATGCATCAAAAGGATCATCCATCAGGACCAAGTGAGACTGATCTCAGGGATGCAAGGATGGTTCAACATATGCAAATTTATTAATGTAATACACCATACCAATAAGAAAAAGGAGAAAAACTATATGATCATACCAATAGATGCAAAGAAAGCTTTTGATAAGCCATTTATTATAAAAACCCTGTATAAAATGAGGGTAGAAGGATCATACCTCAACATAATAAAGGCCATATATGACAAACCCATAGCCAACATCATAGTCAATGGAGGTAAAATGAAAGCATTTCCTCTAAGGTCAGGATCAATACAAAGCTGTCCACCCTGATCACTATTATTTAATATCATACTGGAGGTCTTAGTCAGAGCAATTAGGTAAGAAAGAGACTTCCAGAACCATGTTGAATAGTAGTGGTGAGAAAGGGCAACCTTGTCTTATTCCAGATCTTAGGGAAAAGGTGGTCAGTTTTTCTTTTTTAAGTATTATGTTGGTTATGGATTTGTAAGATATTGTTTTTACTGTGCTGAGATATATTCCTTCTATGTCTATTTTGGCAAAATTTTTTATTACGAATGTGTGTTGGATCTTGTCAAATGCGTTTTCCACATCTGTTGAGATAAATCTCTTTGCTGATGTGGTATTACATTGGAAGTCTTGGTCAGAGCAATAAGGCAAGATAAACATATTAAAAGAATCCAAATTGGAAAATATGGGGATGAATGTTGGTGGTTCCCTAATATATAATTTAGCAGTTGCTTGGGAACACACAGTCCATGGCCATAAGACCAAAGCAGATAACAAGGAAGGATGTGTGAGTAATCAGTGGGCTGGAAAACTGCCGTGAATGAGTGAGATTGAGTGAAATAAGGCTAAATATGTCCAGGCATGTGGATGGAACAAACAGAGATGTTAACAGCAGGCTAAAAGTCAGGGTACCTGTGGTTCCCAATTTAACTATTTCTGGAATGCTGTAATACTGCTATGCTGAATCTCTTAATCAAGGAAGTACTGTGTCTAAATAAAAAGGGAAGTGCCCCAGTAATGAGAGCACTCACTCCCTTGCAGTGCTCCTCCTCTCTCCAAGCTGTGTCCGTTTGTAGTTCATTGCACTGAGATGACCCTTGGCAGGCCAGGAGTTGGAAGGAAAAGAAATAAAAATTTGCACATGAAATAATATTATACTCGGAAAATCCTAAAGACTTCACCAGAAAATTTCTGGAAACAGAAAAACTCCTTAAACAGAAAAGATGAACCCTCCATTGGTGACAACATGAATGGGCCTACAGAGAAAAAGACAAATAACCTATGATTTCACTCATGTGGAAGATTAAGAAACAAAAGAAATGAACAAACAAAACAAAAAAGAAATTCTTCAGTTATGAAAAAAGAATGGTGGTTACCAGAGGTGAAATGGGATAGAGGTGGATTAAAAGGTTAAGGGGATCAATTGTACAATGATGGATAGAAAATAGACTTTTAGTGATGATCATAATGTAGTAAATACCTGAAACTTATGTTTTAAGTCAATGTTACTTCAATAAAAACTTTTAACTTAAAAACTTTAAAAAAAGAAAGTACTACCTTCAGCATATCAAATCCCACCTCTAAGAACAACCACTATTAATATTTTCAGGTTATTCTTTCTTTTCATATAATTCATTCAGAGATATCTATGCACATATTTATTTTAACCAAAAAAATGGGGACTCATGCATTTTCACAGACATAATGTACTTTATAAATTAACTACTTATGATGGGCATCTTTCCAAGTCAGTGCAGAGAAGTATGTCATTCATTTCAATATTGCATACTCTTCTTCATTTTTTAAGAAAATACTTTAAATATTATTACATAGTAACCAAGTTGAGGGTGGGCTCTAAGATTTACTAGGCACTATTTTCTGTAGTGCCTACATATAGCAGAATCTGGCAAACAAAATGCACTCTATCTCTATTAGTCAAAACAATGAGAATGGAACAGGTCTCCAAATCCAAAACTACTATCGTTTTAACACTGTCACCTTGTTTCAGCCAAGGATACAGCACTGAAATATAAAACATATTTTTCTACTGTGCTTTTTGCAAGAAAGGACTGCATCAAAGAACATTATAACAGATTTAGACTGAGTTCAAATTATTATAAAATAATTCACGCAACACAAACATTGAGCACAAATGCATTCAGATACTTCTTAGTGATACATGTATGATAAAAGTCATAAAGTGCCAGTGTTTTCATATGATAGTAATGGTAATAATACTTCTGATAGGATTATGGTGAAGATTCAATAGGAAGTACTTGCAAAATTGCTTATTTCATGGGTTCACATAAGGTTTTTGTAATTAGATTGACCATTAGCATGAAATCCCAGTCCTATCACTAAGCAGACACATGACCTTGTAAAATTGGAATAATGCTACTTAATTTTTCCTTCATTCAGTTATCCCGTACTACAGTCACTGAGCACTGAGTATGAACAGGTGCCAACACTGTTCTGGTCACTACATTTGAAGCAGTAGGTTAAATCAATAAGCACTCATATATGACATACTAGGAAGCAGCACACAAAAGATAAGCACACAGACAAATGAAACAGCTTTATTTATGCTAAAGCCTCAGAAGGTCATGTATAGATCGTTTTGATACAATTTGAAGATGGGTTACACCAATTCAGGGGAAAACTTCTCTGAAAAACTGGTGCTTCAGTTGACCTCTAACGAATGAGAAGAAATGCAACAAAAGTAGGGAAGAGTAGTCTACGAAGAAGGTGCACCACATACAAAAGTCTTGGGCCAGAAACCTGCTTTTGAAGGTAATACCTTCCTGAAAATAACTTTACATAGAATTCCAAGTAAAAACATAATCATCGCTAATTATTAGTTTCAAAGGGAAAAAGAACGCATATATCAATACTCTAAAACTGATGTATATTATAAATAAAGATGAATATCCCAGAAATAAACGGACATAAGAATTAACATTAGGGCTGCCTGATGAAATCCTGTGGGGAGTATGTGGGAAGATAGAGCAGTTCTGGCTGAACCAGCCTACAATTACGAGTCCAAGAGCGGTCCTGCCACCCAATGAGTGCTGGGAGTACTGGAGGGAGGCAAGGCAACATGGGAGGAACTAGTGGCCTCACCTACACCAGCCTGCCATTCCACCAGAATAGGAGCAACCTCATGACTATATGCTGGAGGGAAATGACTGGCAAGAGCGAGCAGCCCCACTAATATAAGTTACATGGTAGGTGTGGTTGTTATCATATCTTTGATGAATAATGAGGATGAACTAGTAAACTTACACTATTGTGTAAGTCAGTTACCTCATAAAATGACTTGGTTAGAAACAAATTAACATTAAAAAAATGAAGACCAAATGAGTTGATCACAGGAACAACTATTATCATATTCCCATTTCATAGATAAGGAAGTTGAAGAAGCTTGACTAAGGTCATATAACCAGCTGGTATAATCAAACAGGCAGGTTTCAAGACCTGATTTTGACATTAAACCACTGATACTATGGGTTACATTCAGTATTTCCTCATGGACCCCAAGTTAGAACTGCATAAAATATTTCTGCCAGGGTAAGGGACTTCTTTTACAAATGGATCTATTACATGAATAAATTATCTGTTTAAATTTGGTTTTAACATTTTTTTCTTCTTTATAAACAAATTTCAGGAATATGAATAAATCACAAAATCCATACATAAGGTAAGTCATTGAATTCACTTTAATTTCTCTTGTACCTCTAAGAACATTAAACAGAAATTCTGTAATGCTATCTTCAGAGGCCTCTTCTAGCCACAATTTTTCCTTTTCATCATCAGTTACTAACAATCACTCTACAGTGCAGAGTTACTTCCCAGTGAAAGAGAAAAGATGTCTTGTTCTGACCAACTTCAATGTATTATGATCACACATGCATGTATGGCTACACAGTGCCGGAACATGTGCCAGGAGTCTTCTCTCTGGCTTCTCAAGTCTCAGATTTTACTTCCTCTGGGAGGTCACCTTGCTTCAACTCCATAGTGACCAATTTAGACACATTTCCTCTATACCATGGTAACTTACATAGCTGCAGCTTGGAACAGAATTGATCAAGTCCCTCTCTGTTGCTAGAATTTAAGATCTCTGTATTATATTTTACTTACCAATATATCCCTTCTAATATAGTTCTTGGCACGTGGCAAGCCCCAAGTCAATCCCATAGAATGAATAAATGAATACTCACTATTTTATAGAATAGATATGCAGTGATTTTATGGAGAAAAGACCTTTAAAAAAACAAAGCTTATCTATAGTATACTGTCTACTCATACCACCTTAATGGCAAAATCTCTTGTAATCCTTATTCTCTGTGCCTTCCCAACAACTTCAAGAAGAAAAATGTTATGTGTCATCTCTCTTTGGTTATAATGTCTCTGTCTTCTAGTTAAGGAGAACTAAAGAAAGAGGCAAAGACAGGGATTTTGCTAACATTGCTTTGGGGAACCTATCAAGTTCGTTATAGTCACTACGTTTTATCTGAGTCATAAAAGCTCTAAATTCTAATGCTCGAAAATCCTGAACTATAAAACCACTACTCATTTTCTTCATTCTAACCAACCCTAACACATAAATAAGCACTACCAGTCACACTTCTGTTTCTTATAAAACTCCTCTCAAACTGGATTATTTTCATCTTCCTAGCCCATCCTAGACATAAAATAATAAATTAAACAAATGTAACAAATGTCTTCCACACTACTCACTATGATTAATGCCTTCAGGTCAATTATACATTAGTGGACATAGGTCAGGTAAAGCTCTCTTATTGATTAACTGGGTATTTATATATAAAGCACCAAACTCATGGGTCAAAAAACATTATGAAGTAATAACTTCTCATTTTTGTTGTTTTTTACTTTAACTCAAATATTAATGTTTAATGAAGAGAATATACCGGAAAAGTAATTAAACACAGTGCTATCACTATAAAATTTATAAGAACTGCATGGATGGTGAAACGTTATATAGTCAATCACAAAAACTCTAAGTGCAACTTGTGTAATCTTTTCTTCCAAGTTGACTAATATTTTTCAGAATCGTAAGTATGATAATTTTAGACTCAAGAGTATCTTTTAAACATATGTCCTTGCAAAAGAAAACATGTTCACACAAAACTATAGAAAAAATCAAAAATAAGAACTCTTTAAAATTGAAAGTCAAAATGCTAATAAAATTTAAGGCCACTTAATTTTAAGGGGCAGAAAAATAGAAGAAAAGAGGAATTTTTTAAAAGAAGCCAAAAGAATGACCATATCCGATAATTATTTTTTAAAAGTTAACATTAAAGTACAACAGGTTACTCACTAATATATAAACCAATTGAAGTAAAGAGTTGAAATTACTGCTGAGTAATCATTAAATGAGTAAGGTAAAATGAATCATTATATTTGATACAAAAAGATGGTTCTGATTAGTACATAAACTTACATTACAACAGAGGCAGAGCACGTTCTAATATTCCTACATCTATATTCAAATCATATATAATTTTATTTTATATATATTTTTACCTCAAAATTCTCAACTCATTTTCTCAGTTACACAAATCAGGGCTTTTCATATAAAATACCTTTCAATATTGAGTACTATAATGATCATAAAACGCTGACTATAAAAAGTTGTCTATCAGTTCAAAATTTATATACTTTGTTTCCTCTATAAAATTACTCTTTATAAATATATTCTATTTTAATTCTGTCTTGGATTACAAAGTGTAGAACCAGAGAATATGGCTCAATCCTACCAGATATGTATGTGTACACACACACACACACACACACACACACAGTTATTAAATGATGCTATATTTTCCATACATTAAAAGGATAAAGTATAACTTTCTATAAATATTATGAGAAAAGAAACTACCCATATCTAAAATCTATAGTATAATGTTTTCACTCTGCATCAAATAAGTGCTTTCTTACTACCTTTCTCTTCAAAAATATCATTTTCATGTTTATATAACATTTACTTACTGGATTAGTTTGTCTTATAACCCCAGCACTTCACTGATGTGTGCTACAGCCAGTCTGGATATAGTATAGAACTGGTTACTAAATATTTAGAAAGTTTATTGCGAATTTTCTCAAAATGTTCAGTAAACTGGTCATTAAGCTGCTCTTAACTTGACAGATAGATAGGGATGATAGATTATTCATAGATAGATAGATACATACATACATACATACATTCATAAATATAGATAGATGCTTTCTCCTTCCTTTAAAAAAAAGTCCAACCAAGTCTAAAATTACTCAGCTGACACATGACTTTTAGGATTTTAAAACTAAATAAAACCTTTAGACAACATATATGATACAAAATATAGAAGTAAGAAACTGATTATTCAACTAAATTTGAAACAAAAATTTTAAAAACAACAAATACACACATCACTGAATCATTATGACTTCTTTCTAATCAATTTGGGACTGCAGAAGACATATAATGATACCAATAATATGAACATAAACAGCATTATAAAATCAAAATTCTCTTCATTGCCTGTCTATAGATATTTAGCTACCAATTATTATGGAGACTCATTCTTAAAAAGTTTTTAGATTTTCCTTAGAAAAACGGCCAAGATTTTCTCCTAACAATGAAGATCGATTTTAGAACATAAAACAACGATCAAATTCTGAGTGAAGACCAAAGCTAAGATTTCATTTTTAAAAGTGAAAAGTTATTCTAGGCTGTATTTCCAATTAAAAAGAAACATGAAGTCATGAAATGAGCAGAAAAACAATTTAGTAGCTTGCCTCGACCATTTATTTTTCTGTGAATCTCAGCTCACCTAAGAATACTGGTAGTGTGAGTGGTTTAATAAGAGAATGGTATCTGCTAGACACCAAGCACAGGAAAGCAGTTCCATCAATCCTGTCACCTTCACTGAAACAGGATGTGGAAAGACAGGGCCAAGAGAATGTAAGAAACATCTACAAGCACACTAATCTTCAGTCTATTTATGTATCAATCCATTGTCCAGTCATTTTGCAATCATGTTGTGCTATCATTAATCTCTCCTTAGTGATGTCAACATAATCAAAGAAAGAATTTAAGGTCAGAAGAACGGTTACTGACTAAATAAGCTTCTAATCAGAAAAATATTTAAAACAATCAAACCAAGCAAAATGTTTAAGTCTTTCTAATTGAAGTATTTCTTAGCTATTTAAAGCAACTAGTTATGTTGCTGCTTTTAACTTACGTTGGCAATTAACTTTGACATAAAGGGTTAATAATTTTATAGCTTACAAATATGCCAGATAATATTTGATTACTTTATTCCATGTTGTTTCTGCTACGCCTTTATATTTCACTGTGTTGTTTACACTATATAAAAAATAAAAAGTATTTAATTTATACTAAGTAAATGATAAAAAGATTTACACTAAGTAAGTGGTAGAATTTTTTTCAGTAAGTATTTCTGTGCTTCTTTCATTTGTGGTTTCTTCTGTTTCATAAACAAGACAGTTAAGTTTTGAGCCAAAGCTACCAAATCCAGCTATTTCCTTGAATTTTTTGAAGTAGGTAATTTATGTTTTGTTTCCTTACCACTTACCATAGACCAAGTACAAATAAATACTGTATTTATAGAATGAATAATTTCTGACACATCCAATTATACTCTCGATTCAGTTTTAATCCCATTTTCTACTGGCAGATAAACTTTTTTTTCCAGAAAGTACCAAACAACCCTCACTGCTCTCATGTCAAAAATCCCTTCACAAATTTGTACTGCCATCTGGATAAACAGAAATGCCTTAGGATTAATCCTCTTATAGGGCTTCAGTCTATCACTTCTATCTCTAGCCCTCTAGCCCCACTACTCCCATATCCTCCATGACACAGAGTGTTCTGAAGCTGAGAAGTCTGGATGCTCAGAGCTCCCTTCACTTGGCCTGCCCTGCCTCTAATACTCTTCCCGGATTCTTTCTAACGCCATTTCCTCTAACAATGACCATTTCCCCCATTAGTTAGTTGGCCTTCTCACAAAATATTTTTAAGAAAGAACAAAAATTATGCTTCTCTGAGAATGGTTATCAAATATGATAGAAATTTATTCTTAATCTTATGATTTAGGAGACACTTCAGGAGTCAAAAGCAAAAGCAGGGAATGAGAAAGATAAACAGAAATCAAAGAAGATCTGACTGAGATAGTATAAAGACAAAATACCAAGAAGTGCGAGAGACTTCAAAACAAAGCAGATTCTTCTAATGGCCTTGCAGAAGCAAACATACTAGGTGCCACCTTTGGAGGAGGTGATGTGTCAAAAAGCTGAAGGCATTCAATAGTGGAAAGTAACTTCCCAAGCAACATTGAGTAAGCAAATGGGGACTTAATTCCTGCAGCTATAAAGAACTGAATTTTGGTAATCATCAGTGAAGTTAAGTGATCTCAAGCCTCAGGCAAGATCATAGACCCAAATGGAGTCTTGATTTCATCATATGATACCCTAAAAGAAGAGAACCCAATTAAGTTGTACCTCACCTCCTGACCCACAAAAACTATAAGATAATATATTTGCATTGTTTTAAGTCATTAATTTTGTGGTGATTTGTTAAACAGCAATAGAAAAGCAAGATATCAATTTTTATAATCAAGAAAACAACTGGTTTTATATTATCTTCTTGCAAATATCATCTACCACAAACATTTGTTTTCTCAAACAATATACTGCCTTTTTATGTACTCTGTCAAATAAATGAAAACGGGACACTTGAAATTATTCTAAAAGCATTTTATCTCTGAGCTTTGGATTGATTCAAAATATATCTGAAAAAGAAATATGAATCTTAACTTTCTGGAATTACATTTTTTAAAACAGTATTATTATTCTAAAGAATATTGTTCATATTTCTTGCTTAGGCAAAAGATACCCATTTAACATACTTCAGTAGCTACACTAACCACCAAAATATATCACATTAAGAAATACATTAAAAAATATTTTGGAGCATATTCACTCTACAATACATAGAGAGAAAAAAGACCAATTTCATAATGAAAATAAGTTATGTAAGATATTATAATATTAAGTTTTACAATCTAACAATCATCTACATGTCATCTACAAAGATGGGGGAAAGGGTTTGTTGATATTAGAGCAAAAATAAGCTGCTATTCAGTATTATTAGAATATAACAATTAAAATTTTCTTCTATACTATTGTGAAACAGTAAATCTGTAATTAAACTTACAAACACCTAAAATAGAGAGTCATATGGCCAGTTACCTTATTAAGTTTTTTGTACAATTCCAAATAAAGGTTGATCTTTTAAAAAGAAATCTACTTTAAATTAGCCTACCTTCCACATTCAAAGTCCCCATTTTAGACTCTAAGAAATCAAATAATGTGCTTGGTGCTGATGGCCTTGCATTTCCCAGTTCTTCTTCATCTTCAGATCTTATTCTGCCCCTGCCTTTTCCTTTACCTTAAGAAATAAAGCAAGAAATAAAGCAATACAGTACATGGAAAACCAATAGGAGAAAAGACACTAAAATATAATTAGCAGTCAATCAAAGTAGGATTTTATATATATATATATTTCTTTTAAATTTTCTATATATGTGATATCTTTTATAATAAAAATGTTTTATATGATAATATTAGTACCTTTAATATTCTAAAGGATGCATGTATACAAAAATTTAAATTCATGTAAATTATCTTTTAAGGTACAAATAATCATTTTCATAATATTTTTCTTTAACCACTTAGTTTTTTTGAAACTATAGGATTATGTCTTGAAAAATCACATAATACATTTGACCATGTGCTGATTAAAGGAAAACATTAAATAAAGGCTATGTTCCTGTTAATTTAAAAGTGCTGCAGACTATTTAGCCATTTATACAAGTTCTAGAAATAATTAATAGAGCTGGTGACTTTATATTTTCTCTATTACAACAATTCTGTTAAATATGATATTAGACCTACTTTAGATAAATATGGAAACAAACAGACTCAGAGTAACCTGCACAAGTCCTTGTGGCTCCCAAAGTGGTGCTCTTCCTACTTATCACAATGCTTAATGAAGTTCAAGCCTTCATTGCAACAAAACCCAGGCTCTACCAACTATATATACATATACATGTGTATGTACGTGTACATGTTTGTGCATACACATTTTTTTCCCTCTCAAAAGCAACAATAGTATCTGAAATATTGCTTAATAAATTATACCTCTCAGAGGTGGACCTGTAACAGGTTTCTGTTTATTACTGTTAAGAAGAACATTCAATGCTGCTTCTAAGTTGTTGCCATTATCCATAAGCGCTTGCCTTGTTGCTTCCTTACTGAAACCCATTTCTGTTATGTGCGTCAAAGCTTTCTCATCAACCTGTAAGGAATAATAGGAAAGCTGTGCTGATAGTTGATAAAACAATACATAAATTTTATCTACATCCTATTTTTTAACTTAAAATCACATCTCCTGCATATGGAAAAAAAATCATACATTTAATTTAACACTTACATACTATTTTTTCATAGCGAAAGTCAAGGAGTATGTGGGGCTGTACCTTGAGTATTTGTTAACTTCCCAAGTACCATTACAAATGCAAAACTAAATAAAAACTAAAATTCAGAATATTCTTTTGAAAACAATAGTGAAAATATCTGAGGAAAAATTTTCATAGTTGATACTTTTCCACCCTAGAAAGGAAATGTAATTTATACAACTCCAAAAACATATACAAAAAGAAGCTAACAAAATGGTACATCTCAGTAGCTTTGTATCTTTCAATGCTCGATTATTTTCAGTATTCTGCATTATGTGCATTAGCAATACTCTAAGTTGCTTTGATAGCCTGTACCCCAAGTAGAAAAATCCACTTTACAAATGCCAAAACTATAAATTTCCTTGAAAAATCTAGACATGAGTAGAATTTAAGTACTGTTTATGTAATAAACACATCCTATGAAGACATCTCTTGAAACATAGCCAGCTGAGGAATATATAACTAATGTGTACATCCAAGAGTTAACATGATAGATTTTAAGATAGCATATACATGGCATGCATTATATGCACTTGACACTAATAAAGGGAACAGTACTTTTCTCCAAACCTGAATATATCCTTGCAAACAGAATCCGTTCCAAAATACAGTAGTTACTACCAATAGATCAAAGTTGAGACATAAAAAAGAAAATCTATTATTAATAAATTATTGCTATATGTACGTTAAAATATATTAAGGGTTAAAAACTCATCCTTCTAATTAAAAAATTCAAACATAAAAATAATCAAACCTTCCAAAACTATCCTCCCAATTACCTTCCAAGTAAATTAAGAATATGATCCCATATGTACAACATAATCAAAAACACTTTTAATGATCAACTAATATTCATCCTTGGTATAACTTACTCTGTTTTTTGTTGATCTGACTTGCAGTTAACCAAAACTCTCAGTTAAGGTGTTGACAAGGCCATGGGCCTTCTGACAACTTTAGTGGAGAATCCTCCTTGATTCTTCTAGCTTCTGTGGTTTATGGGTAATCCTTAACATATCCTTGTCTTATGGATGCATTACTTTAGTCACATAGCATCTTCTTAGTCTGTGCCTTTAGTAATCTTCCCTCCATAAGTATCTGCCACTCTTTATAAGGAGGTCTGTAATAATTGGATTAGGCCTACTTGATGCTTCCATAAACATCCTATTTCTAAATAAAGTCACATTTTAAGGTAGTGGGGGTTAGGACTTCAATGTATCTTGTTGGGGAGCACCATTCAACCTATATAACGTCTATTATCAAAAATTATTCAAAAGACCTGTCAGTTAACATCACAAATTAGTCTTCCTTCAATTATTGAAAAAAAGATTAAAAACTACTTAACATGCTAAAGAATTTGGAATCCAATCATTTGATTAATTCATTTACATTCAAATTTATACCAATATTTCAAGTTGTCCTTTTAATAGTCTCCTTCATTTCTGAATGAAAGTTTTGCTAGATGTAGAATTCACAGTTAATTGTTTTCTTTCATTACTTTTAATATATCATCCCATTGCTTCCTTACTTCCATAATTTATGATGAGAAATTTGCTGTTTATCTTATTGAGGATTCCTTGTACTTCATGAATTACTTCCCTCTTACTACTTTCAAGATTTCTTTGCCTTTAGTTTTCAACAATTTGATTATAAGATGTCTCAGTGTATCTCTCTTTGAGTTTACCCTATTGGATTTTTTTAAATTCTTGGATTTATAGATTCGTATATTTCAAATCTAGGAATTGGGGGCCATTATTTTTTTTTAAATATATTTTCTGTCCTTTTCTCTCTTTCTCTAATTAAATTCCATGTGTATATTGGTACATTTGACGCTATTCAATAGGTTGTTCTGTTCATTTTTATCCATTCCTTTCTCTTTCTGCATCTTAGAATAATTTTAATTGCACTATATTAAAACTCACTGGTTCATTCTTCTACTTGTTCTAGTCTGCTGTTGAACCCAACCAACATTTTTATTTCAGCTATTGTACTTGCATATCTATCTAAGAGTTACTTTAAACTCTTAGTTTAGTAAGTTCCAGTGTCTGTGCGTCTTCAAGGGTGGTTTCTGTTCATTTCTTTTTTTCCCTATAAATGGATCATATGTTCTTACTTTTAGTACACTTCTATAATTTTTGTTGAGTCTTAGACATTTTGAATAATGATAAAATTTTGGAAATCTGATTCTGCTTCCTCCTCAGGATTACTGTTGTTACTTGATGAAAGTTTCAGTTTTAAGTTTAAACTGTTTAGTGACTTTTCCAAACTTTATTTGCAAGGATTATATTTCCTGAGGTGTATGATCACTGAAGTTTATGATCTATTATCTCTGTAGTCAGCCAGGAACCAACTTCTTTTCTCTACTCCATAAACCATAAATGTTTGACTAGGCACCAAAGTTCTAAAACAGCTTCTTCAGAAAGTGTTTATCAGCTAAATAACTGCTTTTTAGGTGAAGGAATCAATTCCTGGAGCTTGCTACTCAGCCATATTTAAGCTATTACTCCTTACATTATTAATCTTTACAACACCCCATGTTGTAGGTCTCTTCTTCTCTGATAATCCATTCTCAATTTACTCAAGTTTAAGAGTGTCTTGAGTTAAGGACTATGTCTTTTCTCAGTTCACTGCATCCACTCTAACCTGAAAAGTCTGACCTTTATAAAATAAATGTGATGTGATGGTCATATGACAGCTTGACCTAGGGTTATAAACTCATTCTCCCTGGCCAGTGATTAATTTAAGAATGAACATGTGACCTCTTCTCTAGTCAGAGACATAAATAGAATTCCCTAGATTTCAGAAATCTTATCTAATAAAATAGCTCCACATCCAGAGAAATACCCATCCTTTCCTTTGTCTTCGTAATTTCTGCATGAAGATTTAACACATGGAGACTACTGCAAACCTGAGAAGAAAGCTAAGAAATCACCTTCCTCTGAACGTTGAACTTCTTGTTATATGAGATTATAATGCCCTAGTTTATAGTATAGTTCTGGTATTTTGTACTTTAAAGAAAAAATAAGTCATTCAACTTCTGAAAGTAAAGAAAAATAAATTCTTATCATAAATTATCTAATATCTGACAACACAGCAACATACCAGTAACCTTTGTCTCCTTCTATTTATCTGCAAATCCAGGTAGATTTTACAGTAGAGTCAATAGTATAAGTGTACTTGCTTCATTATATTTTTCCCAAAGAGGAAAAAAATCACTTTAGACAAAATTTGAGAAAAGAAGTAGGGAAGGTTAGGGAAAAGCAGATAAACGAAGGTTTTTCATGTACCATATTTTAGAACATCATTTCTAATGAGTGTCTTCTATTTAATTTGGTAGCTTTAAATCAATCCTTTCAAACATTAAAAATTGAAGTGTTAATTTTAATTAAATTATTTTCCAAACAACATAATTATTTCACGAATTAATTTTAATCGTTAATGAAAGCCTTCTTATGGTTGTAATATCTCTCTGTAATACAATGAGTAAAGCCAATAGCATTTATGAGGAAGAATAGAAAAGTCATCAAGAACATTAAAGAAAAACACACTGATTTTGAGATTGGTTCTTTAGCCTTACCAGTTCTCTATAGACACCTTCATGCTTCCCCTCTGATTTGGCAGACTTTTCTTTCTGTAAAAGTTCCCTATTTCGGTTACCAGCAGCATTCATGTTGAGATTACTTCTAGCACCACCACCACCTCCTCCAAAAGTCTTGGTCTTCAGATAATGGGAAGATGAAAGAGATGTATGTAAATACCCTTTAAAAATAGCTATAGAGACTAAGCTACAAGTCAAAATAATAGAACTAAAAATAGTTAAAAGTTTCTTAATTATGTTACATATTTAAAAAAATGAAATAATTCTTTTTAAACAAATACCGACTGGCTCTAATCTCTTTTCAGAGACCAAAGAGGAAAATGAAAAAACAAACCACACGATTATAATCTCTAAGGCAAGTCACCAGAATAGACTTAAGTAGACAAAAGTAGAGAAGAAAATTACAACAAGTATTATGTAAATTAGGTACCAAAATGATTCTAGGATAACATGCTTGACTTCTATCACGAGAGTTGGGTTACCATTCCAGCTACAGAGCAACGCCATTTTTAGTAAGGCCCTAATCTAAGGCTTAATTACATTAGGCCCATGGTTCAATAATATGACTATAATTTTAGAAAGTAAACAATATAGATTTTAGTACTGAATTAAAATTCCCTTTACTAACTTATTATTTATATTTATTACATAATATGCTATGTCTTATCAATTATATATGAAATCTTTGAAGTCCATGTTTTTATTTTGTCTAAATTATTTGAATAATTGTATCATAAATTTAAAATTTGATTTAATACAATTTATCAAAACTATGAAAAGACTAGCACAATATCAGTTTGGAAAGATACAAATATATGATTAAAAGTACAGTTCTTACTGGTACAATATCAAATTAAACATCTGGCTACATATCTTTATAGTTCCAGTAGATCTAGTAAAAATGAATACTTGATTTTTATTAGATAATAATGAATATTTAAAATGTTTTAAATAATTATAGTAAGATAACATCTGAGAGATAAAGTTATGTAACATTAGGAAATTATTTTGATCTAGGTGAAAATATAAAGAAATAAAATGCAGAAGATAAAAATAATTTTCGCTGAGCAATAATGGATAACATATTAAGTATTTCTACTAGTAAGTTGATTAGACACAATAGTTAAATTTAGTTCAAGTGAAAATTAAAACCACATCTTCAAACTAAAGATTTATTATTGAGTTTGTTCAATTTTTGGTTTATACAAACCTACAAAAAACCAGATCTGTAATATCTTGACAGTCAGTATTTTCTTAACCATGAAGAAAAATGTGAGTTTATATTAATGTTAAACAAAATTTATCAGATTGAGAGACCAAATTGTAGTTAAGAAGATAAACTTTGGAGCTAGACAAGGCTAGAACTAAATCTTTGCTCAGTCCCTCTCTATCTCCTCCCCTCAGGTGAGTGACTTCTACCCATGAGGGGGTTGAAAAAACCTACCTTACTGGAATGTTGTGAGGATTAAATGGCATCAATGACGTCAAGCAATGAACTCAGTAACTGGGCACATGGGAAACTCATAACAAATGGTAACATTGCTGCTTTGCTTAACACATTGGGACATAGTTTCCTGAAAACATGCATGCTGACCTGTTCCAAATTAAATATATTTATGGAATTTAAATTCCCTAATTCCAAAAGTAACTTCTCTTTTAGTTTCATCTTCTGGATGGATAGCCTCACTACTTTCTTTCCATTGTGTGGTTTAAGGAACAGGATAAATAACATTTTAAAATTTTCTTTTCATTGCTTTAAAAGAGTTGTTACTCACCAAACATATAAATATACCTAGAAATATCATAACTTAAATATTACCCATTAGGTATTATCCTTTATGAGTCATGAGATTTAGCCACATTATGTGAATTAGGCAACCATGAGATGATCATAACCATAAAACTGAAGAATGTCCTTAATGTATGTTGCCTATATTTTCCTAGCCCATTCATCCTCCCAATCTTTTTAGTATTTTTCAGGGGTGTATTTTAAAGGAAAAATGTAGACAGGAAAGAAGGTGAGTAAGCAGTAGGCAGGAAGTGAAAAGAGAAAGAAGCATTTCATTTTATTTTTATTTAGTTGTTCACACTAGTTGTCTCTCCCCCCTTGACCCCACTGCACACCCCCCCGCCCCACACACACACACTCCACCAAGGACTCAAACCCAAGGGAATGTGGCCTGAGCTACTCAGGAGACAACTGACCTAACCACCACTCCACTAGGACACATCTCCCTCCCAATCTTGCACAGCACTATTTTACATGTTCTCCTTACTCCTCAAACTTCCAATATGTTCTCCCTCATTGTCACAGTTGGCCTTGCTTACTCTTACCACTGAAAAAGCAAATATAATTATTAAAGAACTAGCATAGATTTTCATCAGATCAACTCACTCACTGATATCTGCACACATACTTTGTCTTAGCACCATATGTTTTATCTTACAACCAACCATGTGAATGTTAAGAGGAATGAGAATAGAATAAAATACCACCCCAACAGTCCCTTTCTCCACAATACAATTTCTGCATTCTCTTGTTTTGATCCTCTCTTACTTGGTTATTTTGATCTTTCATTCACTTCTAAAGTTAAAATGCTACAATATTTATCCTTAACCTTTTTTTCTTTCCTTCGGCACTCATTCCTTAGATGATCTCATTTAACCTCATGATTTTAAATATCAATCATAAACCCATCACTCTCAAATGTATACCTTCAGTTCAAAGTTCACCTTTCAACTACAACTATACTCTTCTGCTTCAGTATCTATTCAGTCTTACCACATGGATACTGATAGGTACCTCAATTTAATATATATTCAAAACAAAACACCAGATCTTACTCTTCTCAAACCTGTTCTACCCCAGTCTTTTCCAATTCGACATAAGCAAACTCAACCTGTCAATTTCTCAAGGTAATCCTTGAAGTCAATCTAACACCTCTTCTTATGCTCCATATTCAATCTCTCAGAAACCCTGATGACTCTACATTCAGAAACAAGTATCTGACCACCTCCATAGCTGCTATCTTCATCCAAACTACTATAAATTTTCTCCTCCAAGGTTATTTAGCTTCCTAATTTGTCTGATTCCAATTTTCTTTCTCTACAACCTGTTCTGAACACAGCAGCCAGAATTAGACTTCAAAATTAGGTCACCCATTGTGACAGCTCTGCTGAAATCCCTCCAAAAGCTCCTCATTTATATCTGAATAAAGACAATGTCTCTAATGGCTCACAGAGCTCCATATAAGTTGACCTCCATTACTGCTTTGACT
This sequence comes from Solenodon paradoxus, assembly GCA_004363575.1. Taxonomy (NCBI): domain Eukaryota; kingdom Metazoa; phylum Chordata; class Mammalia; order Eulipotyphla; family Solenodontidae; genus Solenodon; species Solenodon paradoxus. The sequence continues at coordinate 1,788,102 of RJWH01000034.1, forward strand.
TAAAAAGTCAATTACTTGTACCTTTGCTCTTTCTTCTTCCACTCATCACCTTGCTATTCTTTGAACATATACTCTTGCTTTACAGTCTTTGTAGCATTTTTCCTTCTTGAAACACTCCTCTCAGGTAACCATGTATCCATGATTACGTCTTTCAAGTCTTGGCTCCAATATCACAATAATGAAGCCCAATCAAACTATTTTATTTAAAATAGAAATATGAAATTTACTTATTCAGTATGTTTATATTATTTACCGTCCTCATTATAATGTAAACTACACAAGAATTTCAAAGCACTTTCAATTTCTAAACAACCTATTTTAAATTGGACGGTCACCCTAAAGGTCCCATCTCCCCATCTATTCTACTTTGTATCCTTTTCTTTTTCCCACAGCCCCTGCCAACTTCTAGTCTATGATATAATTTACATACTAATTATGCTAGAAGTCTGTCACTATTACTAAAATATAAGCTTGATAAAAGCAAGTAGCTTTTGCCTGTTATGCTCACTGATTTAGCCTTAGTACTTCAAGAATACTTCCAACATAAAGGTTTTCTCAAAGAATATTTGCTGAGAAGAAATAAAGGAAAAACAAGAACAAAAATCATGATTGGCCTTTTGCAGAAGATTCTACTGAATACAAATAAGTATTCAAATGGATGATCATAAAATATCTTCTCAGAACAATTATAATATTAAGTGATTTAGCTGTTAAGATATTCAGTTTAAACTTATCTATATACAGATATATGGACATTGTCTTCAACAATAATAACATAGGTTCAATATTATCATTGCCACTAGGTAAACTTGGGCAAGTTTTTAGCTTTGAACTTCCATCAACTCTCTCATATAAATGTAGAAGTTGGTCTGCTTCTGAAAATTATGATTCTTTATCAAATAGTTATTGGAAATTTTAATGTTATCAATTACGACTTTTAGAAATTAAGCTTATTATATTAACTATATTTCAGTGAATAGGTAGTTGTACAAACATAGAACAAAATTTTGCAAGGAGTGTTTGAGAAAAATATAAGTCAAAAAACCAAAATAGGGTATACCCCAGTGGCCTAGGGGTCTAGTATACCTGGAAGCAGTCCCACAAACATCCCAGGGCCCAAGGTTTGAGACCCAGGGCCGTGACAGCAACCAGTGTGAACAACTAAATAGAAATGAATGGGGTGATTCCTTTTCCTCTCTTCCTGCCTGCCTTCCTGTTGTTCTTCATTCCTGTCTGTATCTTTACTTTAAAAAAAAAAAAAACTTCCTACAATCATTAAGAAATGTATGCAGCAAATACTCTTCTGAAATTTCATAATTTTAATAGATTTTGAGGTAAGAAATACATTTCCACAAGACATAAAATACATTAATTTTGGAAATATTAAAACATGTATTTTAAATGTACCATCAAAAAGAGGAAACAATGAAAAATATCACATATACTGAGTGTTTTTAGCAAAGGAATGCAATACCATGATCTGTGTCATGTAGTGTTCTAAAAGTTTTAAAGGTTATTGATTATAATTCTCACAGTAACCATATGAAGTAGGTACTATTATCCTCTTTTCATAGATAAAGAAAAATAGGACATGAAATGCACCCCTATGGTAGACCGATGATAGAAAAATGCTGTAGGAAGAACAATCAAAATTCAAGAAGTATCCTACTTAAAATTCAAATGTAAATAGAAAAGCAGTTGTTAGCTAAGATTCATTGTTGACTATGAATATAAAAACTACCTTAATCTGGTTAAGAAAAATCTAAGTAGTAACCAATTCATGAACTAAAAATTTCTTAACCTAGTCTAATAATCAATAAGCACCTATAGAAAAAAACTATTTCAAATAAGAGAAAAATAAAAATAATTAAAAGAGGATCATCAGCTATTAATAGTATATGATGGTGTATGTATGTGTGTCTTTGTGTGTGTGTATTGTATAAATATGCTTTAATCCAAAGATTAAAATTTTAATTCTATATTAAATAGAATGAAAATTGACAAAAATATTAATACTAAGTCACTGGTTTAACCTCTTACTTTTACATACATTCTTCAGAATTTGCTATTATAGGGAGAAACTGTCCTCAAAAAAGTTGCACCTAGCCCAATTAATAACAGTAACCCTCTACTATAAGAAAAAAAATGTATTTCCAGTTGTTACAATGTTAAGAAGAAAAGGAAGAGAGAAAAAAAGCTAGCAACAATAACTTAATTTTCATGGATATTTGAAAAAAGAATATATAAGCAAAATGTGTAAGTTTAAGACTCTATTAGGTACCCACAAAATTTTCTGATGGAATAAAAAAGAAGAATGTCAAAAGTGTGCTGACCTAAGTGCCTTATATGAAAATGCAATAATGATTATGAGTAATCTAAGTAGGACATGACAAAAAATGAGAGAAATGTATAATAATTTAGTTTCTTACTTCTTTGCTCTTTGCAACTTCTGCAATAGCAGCAGTCCTTTGCTTTTCAAATTCATCATTATCATTTGTAGGTTTGACAGGCATTGTAACTTGCAATGTCTTCCTTCGATCAAGTTCTCTGCTATCCACTTGGACGTGAGATACACACTTCTGGAAAAACAAATAAAAAAGAAACTGCTTCATTAGTTCCAAAGGAGGATTCATGCTTTTCATTAGAAAATATTACTTATTAAAAAATGTGTTTATATCACTTACAATTGAGAAGCTATAAAAATACAATTATTTCCCAAAATTTAAAAATAAAGGTCAAAAACTGATGAAAAGTAACTTTTAAATAAGTGTAACTGATAAGTGAAATGACAGGCTATACAAAAATGTAGCCATCTAAAACAGCACACATCTTTTAAACATAAGTTAACTAGAAGATCTAAATTTCATTTTAGGATAATGACTTAAAATAAATTTAAATTTCAAACACACTAGACAACTGCACAAGAACAGGAAATTCTGTTTTGTATTAAGAGCCTAATTTCCTCATTACGCCTCAACATTCATACAAGGATTTAGCAGCAATTGTTTTAAAATATAAAAATATATCTCTGAATTTATAATCTAATATCTAAATATGCTCCCTCCCTCCTTCATGAAGCAAATCAAAAATATTTTTGCTTCTTATTCTCATAAAATAAGTAATGCCACTGTTGTCAACAAGCCCTGAATTCTTTGCTCTTCCAATCCTAGCAAAAAATCCTATGAAGCAAACCTTTCCTCAATTTATTAATAAAAATAAGAAAACACTCTCAAACCAATGTACTAGATACAGATTTACAACAATATAGATATACTCTGTTGATACCAACACATAGTTAGCATTATCTGTCTTTAACCCCTGTACAAGGATATGCCAAATAAGAATTTCTAAAACAGACTTTACAAACAAACAGTATTAATACTACAACTTATCCTTAAATACAAAAATATATAAAACACTTTAAATTCTTAGAAGCAAACACACAAGTCTCTCTGAACTACTTATGAAATATTATTATCAAAATGTTTCATGAGAAAGCAAATTTTTCAAATGCAATTGTTATTGTAAAATAGAATTTTTACACTCTGCTTTCATACTGAAGGTTTCCATTACACCAAAGAAGTGAGAATATCATCAACACATCATACCACAGAGCATCACGTCTCCTTTTACCTTGACTGTGCCTTGTTTCCATGCACAGTAAAAAAAAATCAACATTTTTTAATACTTTCTCAATATCCATGATGCAAGACTTTCTTCAATTTAATTATTTTTTAAAGTTTAAAATAAAGTATTGAATATTATTGGTTTATAACATTACATAGATTTCAGTTGTACAGCATTACAAATCAGCATCCATACTACATATAAAAAGGTTTTTTGAAGAAGATGCCAGTCAACCATCCTTACCCATTTACCTTCTAATCTAGAACTGGATATCTGCTTTTCACTCCAAATTTTTTTAATTGTCACTAAGATATAGATCTGTTTACTACCTGTTGTGTCCCCAACTCATCTTCACTCTGAACTAGCACTCTAGAAGAAAAACAATGAGCAAATGCAAAGCAGATTAAAAACAGCTAAATTGTGATGACATTATAAAATGAAGAGCAAGAAGGGTTTACTCTAGTCAGGGATAAATCAGGGAAAGGCTGAAGGCCACTCTTGTGAATACAGTTTGATGCTGAGTACAATTAGGAGACACCAGATACTGGCCAGCTGAGAGCAACTTCAAGGTAACATTTTGCAGCAAATGGGGGAGTTAAAAAATAGCACGTAGAAAATATTCAGTTTATGTGAGAGAGAGACCAGGCTTTGGTGCATGAAAAGGAAAATATCAACTGGAAATAAAATTAAGTCTCCAACTGAGATGAATATGAGTATCAAGGCAAAAGAACATTTTGGAAAGAACAGCAAGAAAGCGGGTCCTCATAGAGTGCAATGTCTCTTCCTGTCTCTTGTGTTCTTACCTCACATAAGTCTCATACTCACATAAGTCTCGTCCTTCTGTTAACATTTTCATTTTTTACTTTTTCTCTCCATCTATTTTTTTAACTGAACAAAGTAAGAAATTATAGCATGTTTTGTTTTATTCTGAATTTCTCTCTCTCAAAAAAAAAAAAATTAAGAAAGTTCCTACCACCTTATCTTAATTAGTTATAAGTCACTCTTCAGGTGAGCGTGTGTCTCTTAATTGCTTCAATCTTTGGGTTAACAGCTCTTGAGGAAAGAATCTACACCAACAATTTAATCATAGTAAAGAAAAAAGTCATTATTAAATTTCTGTACTTAGAAGATTTCCATATAATTCCCATGACCTCTGAATGAATAGTTTGACACAAAACTAAACACAGCTTGAATATAAATTTTAAAAAAAGTTTTGCTAATTAATATTCATTTGGCAACACGCTCATCATTACCTGTCCAAAAGGCACAAAGGGAGGCGGTCCACCTTCAGTTCCAATGTTGCTTCTACTGTGCTTTGACAAGCTCTATGAGTCACAAAACAGAAATTATACATTTTAAATATAGTGAAATTTATAATGTATAAGGAACTCACTTATTTTAGTAGATTCTTATAAGAAACAGGAAAAAAAAAGCCTTTGTAATTTCAGACTACATAAAATATTTTATTCCTAACTTTAGTACTTAGGCAAAACATGTATTCACGTATCTTTTTGTAAGTATTTATTAAGTTGCTCCCATAAATAGAAAACACTGTAAAAGCTCCTCTACAGGTAGTAAATTCAAAGATAACACACTCTGGTAACAAAAATCTCCCTTTAAATCATATTAACACTATAAACTGACAAATAACACCTGTAAATTACCTACAAAACAAAATTTTTAAACAAAATCTACTAGCAAATAATATACTTGAGATATGTTCAATAAGAATTATATATTTGTCTTTGTCTCCTAGAACAGAATTTTTTAAATTCTTGGAATTTTGTGCATGATAGGCTTGTCCTCTGTTATTCATAATAAATTTGTAACTACTCATGAGTACTTAGATAGTTGCAGGATTGGGGCTGGTAGACTAGAGAAACCAACCATATGATTAGAGGACTGATGATTGAGTTAATCGCCATTAGCTAAAGAGTTAATCAATCATGCCTCTGTAATGTCCTTCCACTAAACCTCTAAACAAGGTGTTTAGAGAGCTTCCAGGTTGGTGAATATATTCATGTGCCAGGAAGATGGAGCACACCAAATTCCACAGGCACAGAAGTTCCTGGGCTCAGTACTCTTCCAGGTCTTGCCCTATGTATCTCTTCAACTGTCTTCATTTGTATCTTTTATATGTATCTCTTCATCTGGTTATTATTTGTATCTTTCACCTAGGGTTCCTTTCTTTAGTTTTAATTTTGATATAAGAGTATTCAAGTAGCAATAATTTCTATTTATACTATGACTTCTTTAAAAATTCACATAAGCTGCCAATAAAACCATCTCTCCATACATACTGAAGATATAAAAACATACTATAGGATTTCTACTTCCCATGGTGATGAATTAGCAGACTTAATCTCCCTCTACAAACAAGTAGGAATATAGACAACCTGTAAGAAGCATTTGCTTTAAGATGAACGATAGGACTCCCCAAGTGTCCAGAGTAGGCCTTCCAAAAAGATGTGTCATCTTGGTATGTGGATTATTTCAAGTGAAATCAATCAAGAGGCCCTAAAAACTCCAAGAGAAACTTTTACCATGATCCTAATTACCTGGAAAATGAAGACTTGGGGGTCTGACCCAGATTTAGGGTTATCTCTAGAAATAACTTTTCTACCTGATAAACATAATCTAAACTTCAGGGTAAACATTCAGTTACCAGGTGTCTGATTTAGTCACGAGAATCACCTTCCTCTCTCTTTGAACCCCCATGTTCCTCCCCAATTCTTTAAATTAAAATAAAAACCTTTGTTTTGTCCCATTTACTCCAGAATTCATAGCCATGTAGAGTCTCCATATGTACGTGATTACATTTTATCTTTTTCTCCTACTTATCTGTCTGACATTAATTTGATTACTGAACCAGTCCAGAAACTGAGAGGGGTAGGGGAAAGTGCCCCTATTCCTCAACAAGGACATAGGACAATAAATAGCACAGAAACATAAACTACCAAGGGGGAAGAGATAAGATCTGCCTTTCTCTTTGGAGACCAGATGCAGAGAGAAAGAACTAAGTTGAGAAAATCATTCTCACAGTTCACGCAGCTGAAGCAACTGCAAGGAATGGGGACAGTTTCAGAGAGAAGGTATAGAAAAATTAAATTGGGACACCTGCACAGGTGATGAGTAAAGGACTTAAATAGATATTTCTCCAAAGCAGACATATTAGTGGCCAATAAAAACAGAAAATATGTTAAATATCATTAAGCATTAGGACAATGTAAATCAAAACCAAAATCAGATTCCTCTTCACAACTATTAGGATGGTTATTATCCAGGCAACATAAAATAACAAGGGTTGGTGAGAATGTGGAGACACTTGATCCCTTATGATGTACATTTCTGGTGGGATTGTAAAGTGACACAGTACTGTGGAAAATAATATGGCAGTTATTTTAAAAAATTAAACACAGAATTATCATATAATCCAGTAATTCTAGATATACAGACATAAAAACTGAAAGCAAGAACCTGAACAGTTATTTGTATACATAGGTCCATTACAGCATTATTTACTATAGCCAAAATGTGGAAGCAACTCTAATGTCCATCAATAGATGTATGAACAAAATGTGGTGTGTGAACACACACAAAACAGATCATTCAATCCTATAATTTTAGGAAATCACTGTTTTTTTGTTGTATTATTTCCTTTGTTTACACATTGCTATATGCTTTTTAGGATATTGAATTCACACCTCAGTCTCTCTGCATTTCACACCACCAGAGTTCTAGTGGACTTTCTCACCACCTTGTTAACTCCTTCCCTCTCAGGCACTTTCCTCTCTCATTCTCCCTCTCATATTCCCCAGTAGGCAGCCTTGTATCCTGTGAATTTTGTTGAGATTTTTCTGTTCATTTGTTTTGTTTTTTATATTCCACATGATTGAAACCATCCTGTACTATTTTCTTCTGGTTTATTTCACTAAGTATTATTACCACAGTTCCCTTCAGGTTGTTACAAAAGGCACAATTTCATCTTTTATAATAACTGCATAGAATTCCATTGAGTATATAGAACAAAGCTTCTTTATCCAGTCATCCGTTGATGGCATTTAGGTTGCTTCCATGTCTTGGATAATGTGAATCGTGTTGCAATGGATATAGGGGCGCATATATGTTTTTTATGATTAGTATATTTATTTTGGGGGTATATAACTAAAAGTAGGATTGCTGGATCAAACAGTAGTTCTATCTTTGGAGGAATCTCCATACTGCTTTCCAAAGAGGTTGCACAAATTTTCATTCCCACCAACATGTAGAATTCATTTTTACATACTTCCCTAACACTTGGTACTAGTCTGTGATATATGCCATTCTCACTGGTGAAAGTGATACTTCATTGTGATTTTTATTTGCATTTCTCTGATGGTGCATGATGTAGAGCATTTTTCCAGGTATGTAGAGTATCTCTGTCTTCTCTAGAAAGGTTTCCATTCAGTTCTTCTGCAATTTTTTTCAGTGGATCATTTGTTCTGTTGTTGTTGAGGTGCAGGAACTCTATACATATTCTGGAAATAAAGCTCTTATCTGCTGCATGTTGTAAAAATATTTTCACCCATTCAGCAGGTTGCTTTTTGTTTCAGTGGTGGTTTCTTTTGCTTTGCAGAAAGTTTTCAATTCAACATAGTCCCAATTATTTAGTTTTACTTTAGCTTCCTTTGACAAAGGTATCACTCCCCCTAAAACATCTCTGAGCTGGATGACACTACTCTGTGCATCTTTATGGTTTAAAGTCTTACATTCAGGTCTTCAATTCATTTTGAGTTAATTTTTCTGTATGCACAAACGAGGGGGTCTAGCTTCATATTTTGTAGGTGGCTGTACAATTTTCACAGTACAACTGTTGAACAGACTTTACTCCTCCTACTGTATGCTCTTGGCTTCTTTGACATACATTAATTGTCTATATAGGTGTGGTTTTTATCTGGCCTCTCAGTTTGATTGCATGTGTGTCTATTTTCATTCCAGGAAAACAGAGAATTTGGACACATATTACGACAAGGATGAAAGTGAAACAAGCCAAACACAACCGGACAAATATTGTATGATTTCACTTACATAAGATACCTACAGTTGTCAAATTTATACAGACAGAAAGTGGATGGTAGTTGTCAGAGACTGGAGGGCAGGGAGGATAAGAATTTCTTAATGAATACAAATTTTCATTTCAAGAAGATAAAAGATTTTGGAAAAAGATGGTTATGACTTCACAACAATATATATGTACTGAATGCCACTGTAGTTACACTTAAAATGGCTAAAATATTAAATTTATATGTATACTTTAGTGCAGTAAAAAATAATTTAAAAAAATAGATCTTCAAGGCAGAAGCAGTGTAGGCACTAAAATGTTATACAGACGAATTGCTTCTGGTACAGAACATTTCAGAACCTATCTTTATCAAACACACAGAACATCCTGAGGAGGTTTGAGTTTTTTCTTTTGTCTTTACCTATCTATAACCAACCTGCTACAGTGACAATACCAGAACATGATTAAATACTGACCAATATTCCTTTACTCTATTTATTTTACAAGAATGTTTACAACCACCTTACTTCCAAAATTAACTCTATGGTTGATGATTTCAACGTGTCACCTGCCAGATGCTCAAGTAATTGGACCTTCCATGTTTTCTACATCATTACAGTTATCAATTAAAAAGACTCTGAAACCAAGAGAATTATATTCATATTTAGATGTCTCAATTTTTTTTAATGTAAATTGGTATTGCCCCAAGTAGAAAATACTAATGCGGTTTTCAGAAAACAAACTATAAAGATACAAAATAAAGCATTACTAGGATAACTATCGACTACAACGTGCATTAGTGTAAGTGTGTTAGTGAATCCCAAATTAAAGCATTTGAAATAAAAGCAGGATACAACATGCTCTGAGTTTTACTGAAGGAAGATAATCTGTCTGAAGTATATAAAATAACTGAAATATGAGAATGGATATGTGGAGAGACCAATTACAATACAACTGCAACAGTTCAGGCAAGGTTGTTGAAGACTTAAACCATAGTCTAATAGCCTTGAAACTGGAAAGCAAGGGATTTATATGGATTTGACTGCAATAAATTAACAGAATTTACTTCTGGACATAAGACAGAGGAACAACTACTAGATAAACTAGATGACTAAGAGGATGAAGATATGGTTAAAATAAAATAAAACACCAACTTATGTAAGTAAGAAGACAAATATAACAAAAACCCCTTCACTAGAGTGAAATTCTGACTTGCTTTCATATGTATGCTATGCAGGTAGGTGAGACCATGTATACATACATACATATATATATATACATACACAGAGCACATTCATATATACGCACAATTTCATTTTTTACAGAAAAAGTTATATACAGATACATTGTTACACAGAGTTTAAAACTAGTATCTTGAAAACTTGTTAGTAAAGAATGGCTTTTAAAAATCTCTAATAAAATGTACAAATATCGAAAAATGACATCTGCTTTAGAGGAGCCATATGCTTAAACAAAGGTAGATAGCCTCTATAAAGATAACTGTGTTCCATTCTATTCAACCCTAATACAAAGGACAAATTTCATTATTCATAAGGGAAAGTCTCCTTAAAACAGATAATTCAATCTAAAAATGTATAGTGTTTTAAAAGTTCAAGCCAGTCTTCTTAGTTTACACTTACTCTCTGTAACTCCCACTTCTCAATAAGGTGTTCTACTTCACCGCCAAGAACTGTGGTGTTAGAGTCATTCAAGAGCAGAAATCCATTTTTTATGTCCACAACGCCTGAGAGTTTAACTTTAGTTCCAGGTGGTGTGTTCATGCTAAAGCACAAAAAATAAAAGAGATAAAATACATTGAATCTCCTTCCCCAAAATGAAAGTTAAGTATTATATTATGACCTAGTCAAATTCTTCAAAATGCACTAACATGAACCGTATTTTTTCTGGAGTGACTATATAATGCGAGTAGATCACCAGGGAGGAAGTCAGAAAACCAGGTCTACCACTCTCTCATTTTGTCATTTTGTATCTTAATGATAAAAGAATGAACTTTAGTTTCCACATATAAAAGAAATGTGAGCAATAAAAATTGTACCTCACAAATTTGTGGTGAAGATAAAGAGACCAAAAGATACTAAAATACTTTCTCAACAATGCCATGTGGCACAAAGGCAAGATTTGATATTTTTTTTCTCTTTCAGTTTTGACAGGACATTGCAAAGAAATATACTATCTTATAAAGCTAAACTTCAATAGAGAAAAAGATACACAACCAATAAAATAATCCTAGATATTTTACACATCTAAATACACTAAAATAATACTCTTCTGTTAACCATATGTTTAAGATCAAATGATAGTTAGGATAAAGCATAATAACTTTAAAAGGAATTTTCTATCATAGGCTAATATCAGACTTGAGGCACATATTACGCCATGATCCTTTTACACAAACCAGAGGCAAGAATTGATTCTCCTAGCAACCTTTCAGTAAAGGAGACAATGGAAGAAATCGCTTCATCATACAGATTTTTTCGGAAGTAAAAGAACATATGCTGAGTCCCACCGCATATCTTCATACACACAGTAAGGGTAAGAAACTCCAAATAAGTATAGATACTGCCCTATAACATTAAGATTAAATTAAAAAATTATGCCGAAGTGGGTTAACGTTGTTCACATTTTAAAAACTCATAAAATTCACCATGTGATGCAATAGCACATCAGTGAAAACATTCATATCGCTGTTGTACTTTGAAGATAGTTAATAAAATAATTAATACGGGAAGAAACAGAAGATGCCTGTTGTAAAGATTCAAAGATTCCATAGAGCTAAGGACACGTTTGGTAAAAATTTTTCAAAGGATCCCAAGTTTAATCACTTTCAGTCATCATATGTAACTGTCAGCATATGTTAACAAACAGACATGAACAGCCTTGCCTGACCTAACCACTAAGGAGAAAGCTCTGTGGTAGTTAAGTGCAATAAAATTAGCACAATGTTCACCAGACTTCGAGATCAGCAACAACTGAATAAAGTTACACTAAGTGAAATTTTCCCCAATTCTAGGCCATCAGCAGATCTAGATTGTCATAATGCTACAGTCCTCATTTTGGTATAAATTAAAAAATAAGCCTAAGGATACCAGATTGTGGTATTCTTTGCCTCTAAAGAAACTTCTAATGAGTTACAGCATTTAATAAGGCCTATGTGTGTTCTTCCAAACAACTCTTAGTCAATAACATCCTATAAATGAGCAAAATCAAAAATACAATCAAAATGTAGAATTTTACAGACAGTATATTAACAATATAAAAACTACTTAGGGTTTTAAAAAATAGGAGGTAAATTACATGGGTGTTTAAGGTCTAAAAACTATAATTTAAAACTAAAAGCTTAGAGCATCAGTTAGTTCAACTCCCTTGAAGGAGCAGGTCACACACTCCAGGGTTCAAGTTCCAGGTGAAGAGAGAAAAAACCAGTGTGAACAAATAAATAAAAAATAAAATAAAATGCTTCTTCTTCCTCCTCCTCCTTCCTCTCTCCTCCTTCCTCTCTCCTCCTTCCTCTCTCCTCCTTCCTCTCTCCTCCCTCCTCTCTCCTCCCTCCTCCCTCCTCCCTCTCTCTCTCTCCTCTCTCTCTCTCCTCTCTCCTCTCTCTCTCTCTCTCTCTCTCCTCTCCTCTCCTCTCCTCCCTCCCTGCCTCCCTCCCTCTCTCTCTCTCTCTTCCTGCCTACCTGTCTACTCCCCTTCATTCAGGCCTGAACCTTTCCTTAAAAACAAAAAAAACTAAGAACTAATATTACATCAAATGAACTAATTTATGTGTAAAATAACTGCACTTTTACCAAACTCTCCCTAATGATTAAGAAGAAAAATAAATCAAATTGTTTGAAGATAGGCCTACAGTTTCACTGAGGTAACTAATAAGAGTACTATTCACCAGAGTAAATTGCAGTTCTATTCCCACTAAAGGATAATTAGGTGATACAGTTTTAATATAATTTTTACTATATCATTTTGAGGGCCATAACTTTTATTCGGAGCACATTTTGGTCTAATTACTACTTTTATTGGCACTCCAAAGTACCTTTACTTAACATTTCTTCATTGAAATGTGAAACAAAAAACAGTTGGAAATGGGTCAAGTGAGAGAAGACTGGAAAGCAACACCCCAAAGAATTTTAAGACCCAAGGGAGGCAAGACTGCTCTATACCAGTTCCAGGTTTATCTTTTCTAGAAAGTGCTTCTACTTTCCTTCTAAGACAACCACTAACCAAACTTATTTTGAAAATACTCTCCCAAATTGTTCACATGTAAGAACAGTTTTACAAGCTGTTATTTTTATAGCACAAAAAAATAGACATGCTGTATCAGTGACATGTGTGAATGAGTGACAATAATTTTTTTTCAATTGTCAACCTGCAATAAGTTCAACAAAAGATGAGAGTGGATAGCATAAGGGACAGTCCTCTGTAGACTGATCTTGTATTTTCATTTACCCATGAGAAATATACAGCAGTCAAATCAGAGAACCAGCCATTACATGACAAGTCTTGCTTCTGCATTATCTGTGGACTCCCTATGGGGGGGTCAGTTTGAAGTTGCCAAAAGATGCTGGTTTCTCCACAAAGAATGAAATCTTCTATTATGCAAAACGAAGACATGATCATAAAGTTAATAAAGTCCATTTCTTTATGAATATCAGCATTTAAACAAACATATATCCTCCCACACCAAAGGTAAACAATAGTTAAAAAAGGAAAGAGAATCTTTCAGCATGGCATACAAGGTCTCAACCCACCAAATTCCTTCCACAGCCCTATCCCAAATGAGCAAAGCGCCTCCAAACAGAACTCTCAAGACACAGTGTCTTTGCATGTGTTATTCCCTGCCTCTCTCTCAAAATGCCTAGTCATGTTAATTCTCATTCTTAGTTCCCCCTACAGGTAATTTTCTGGACTCCTTATCCTTTTAGTCGATATATTTATTATAATTTGCATGCCTACATGACCACGTCATTAGCATATAAACTACTTGGGACAAAATATAAACTGTTTTTTTTCACCTTTGTACCTCCCGCAACACAGTGGACATTAAATGTTTGGTAAATGCTTGCCTGGGAGAGAATATGGTCTAGAGTTCGTATAAACCATTTAAAAGAGTTTACATAAAATGAAAAAGTTCATAGGACTCAGAAGAAGCAAATACTAGCATATAAAATATGTAAAAAGACAGCGGAAAAAAAAAAAAGGATTTGCAAATGTCCATTAAAAATTCCCACCTCAGAAAACAGTTCAAACTGACCTAATGGGGACACAGATTAAAGGTGGTATTTTCTTTTCCTTTTCATTGCTTTTTTCATTCCAATAAGTGTGACTCTCAAAGCCTCTCATAAAAATGACCAAAGAAGAAGTAGGAAAATGTTTCTTTATGGCATTCCTTCCTCTCTTAGAAAGTGGTGTGGCATATGAATATCTGTACCTTCAATCAAATCCTAAAAAAACTCATTCATCTATAACTTCTCTAGAACACTATACTGTTTATATATAAACAGTACAATAGGCACAACTAAATGTCAAAGAACTTTTGTCCTGGAAATGTTTTAATGACCTGAAATTTAATAAAATTAAAGAGACTACTTTTCACTTAAGAATTAAATTTCTGTTTATATCATTAACACTAAAACAAGGAGTAACTCCATTCTTAATTATTTTTATACAGATAAAGTAAAAATACAAATTCTTAAAAAACAATTGCATCATGTACTTAAGGGTCCCTTCTTTTCAAAGCTCTTAAAGCAAAATCCACTCTAAATAGCACTTTCACTTTGTAACAAATATATAAAGTAAATCTTCAATCACCTTATTTTTGACATGTAACTAAATTCTACTGCTGTGCAACTTGTGTGGCCATCAGTCATCTGCAAACGCAGCATTCTTGGTGCTGCCTGAGATTCTTCATTATCCTTTGGTGCAGCAACATTGCGAATTTTTTGAATTTGCAAAACACACGGACCTTCAAGCTGCGAAAACACAAAGGAATAAATATCACTTTCAAGTCACTGATTTGTTTTTATTTATAATGTTTCTCTTTTTATTAATGGTCATACTCTATGATTTATAATGATAATTTCTAACAAAGTCAAAATTGAAATTATATTAAACATCAGGGATTTTTGTTTTTGATTTTTGGTACTTAGAGATCTTCAAGAGGGTCTCCTGAAAACCTTTTTTAAATAATTCTGAATTCATTCTCAAAGAGTAACAAGAAAAATTCTGGAAAAACAAAGTTATATTTCAGGACAAAATTTGCATTTTTAGTCTTATGCAATCTAAATCCTTCATGCATCCTTCTTTCCCTCCTACATATGCTAAGGGTTATTCTGGAATTTAAAAACTAGGTAATTTTTTAAGGAACATCAACTTTACAATAGTAGTTGAAGAAATGCTTTCTTTTAAAAAACATCAAGCATAAAGTACACCCTCTTCTGGCAAATGAAGAATATTACACTTCAAATTTTAATACCTGAAGTTTAAATAGTATGAGCTATACTTGATTTATTTTCACATGGCCTTTACATCTATTATTATTTTTATGCTTACATTTCCTTCTAAATGAGTTTAAATATAATTTTATATTATACACTTTGTTAATATTCTCTCCTGGCCACATTTCAGTCAGACAAAAAATAAAGCTGTTAGATTAACTAGTTAGTAAGTTAAAAGTTTTACATAATTAATGTGTATGACATAATTGAGAAATGACAGTTAAATCTGCTTACATGTTCTAAAAATAAATTTAACAAAGGCTATTAACAATACAAAATGTTATATATTTAAATAGCATACTTACAGAGGGGAAAAAACATACTTTTTGGTTATTAATAGTATTTTAAATATTTCTGTGCCCCTACAGAAGATAGATCCACCTGGAATCTGCAAGTGTAACATTATTTGGGAAAATAAACTTTATAAATGACTAAGATCAAGATCTAGAGATGAGATCATTCTAAATTAGGAGGGGCATGAAATCCAGTAATGAGTACCTTATAAGAGAAAAGAAAGATCAATAAACACAAAGACACAGGGTATAAAGTCCACGTGAGATGGAGGCAGAAAGTGAAGTAAAACATGTGCAAGCCAAGGAGTGCCAAACAATGCCTGGTCCGACCACAGAAAGGAGAGGGGATGAAATAGGTAGTCCCTCAGAACTGCCGAAATAGCCCCACCCTGCTGACACCTTAATTTTAGACTTCTGGCCTACAGAACTATGGAAGAATAAGTGTCTGTTTTTTTAATGACACCAATTCTGATAATCTGCTACAGCAGCATCAACTAATAGAGGAAATTAACACACCCATTTATGGAATGACTTATGTTATTGAGAGTAATATTTTATATATATATTTATATACATATATAGATAGATAGATTATCCTCAGCCTTATTTTTCTTGGGATCGATCTCTCTCAGGATACTGAAGGTGGAAGTACTTACTTACACAGCCTTCTTACTGGACTTGCATTCACTCTGGCCTAAGTCTGCCTGATTTGAGGTTCAGTTTATGGGTCCATTTGGCTCTCCCACTAAACCACATCTTCCAAATTAATTTGTATCAACAATAAAGTGGACATTGTGGCCCACATCTGTCACTCCTTTAATTCTCAATTAATTCAAAACCAAAGTAAAAAAGGAGACACTACTTATTAAATTCTCCTTAGAAACTCCCAAATTATATTGTCTTTTGATGATTTCTTCTCAATTTAAATTATCAAGCCTTAAGAAGAGTGATTTCATAATTCAGGACTATTCTAAGTAAATCAATAGATAAAATTAGTTTTTCATTTTATGCTTACAATATTCAGTTTATAATTAATTTGTAATCAAAAAACAATTACAGACCTAAATAAAACACAAATAGAATAAAACGCTGTTCCAAGATTCTAAATGCTAATTTTTAGGCCTAGATATAAAATCACCTAAAGTATCCACAAAACTAAGTAAGAATTAACTTCAAAATCCTTGTTCAGTAAGTGTCAAGGGCAACCTCAAAGTAAAAAAACAACATAAATTTTAAATGCAATTATTAAAAAACAAAGATTAATCTTTGTCCCAGTACTTCTTTGATGTCTTATTTCTTCATTTGCATTAGTAATAATGAACAAGTAGAAAAATTTACTGTAAAATGTAAATAGGCAAGTAAACTCTATCTCCAAATGATATCAAGTTCTAATACATAATATCAAATATCTGCCAGAAATAATCTCAGATGCCAAAAATATTTATCCAGGCTTTACTCATCCCCTCTCTCCTTAGGTAGATGGATACCTATGTTACCTAAACTCCCACTTAGTCATACCAGCTGACATGGAATATCAGATTAAATAGCTGTAATTAGTTTATTAATTTATTGATCCTATTAAATAATATAATAGTAATTTATCAATCAGAATCCAATTTGGATGAATTGGAAAGTCTGATTGCATTCAGTTAAAATTGAGGTTTTTTAGGACTATAGAAACCATCTGGTTCAGGAATTCTATGATACTATGAAATATGCCTGTAATATTTTATAATTTTATCAATTTCCTTGAGAAATAAATTTCTCAGTTTGTACCTAACAACTTAAACATCACATCTTTTAGCTCTAGAAACAGGGCTATATGCTAAGAATAAAACTATGATATAATTAAGTTTTGATCAATCCATCATTATTCGAAGTAACTTAAAATTAAGAGAATAAAAAACAATTTCATCTTCCACAATCTTTTTAAATACTTAAAATCACTATTTACTCTATCACTACTTTCAAAATTATGCCCAGTGTCTTAAGCAGATTTCTTTCCCAGGAATCATTTTTTTTATCCACTCATTTACATCAAGAGAAGTTTTGGGCTAAACTGTGAACATCTCCACCTTAGGATCCAAGCAACTGGGTAATGACTCAGAAAGCCGCCTAGAAAGATGAAGTTGTGATTCTATGTATGGCGATTCTTAAAGTTTGAAGGATAAGTTTTAAAACAGCATTTATGATGCCCATTTTCTTACCTATTACTTTGCTCTATTGAAACAATTCAATATATTTAAACAAAATTTGATTTTAATAAACATGAAAGTGTGGCAAGAAGAGATGGAGGAAAAGGAAAAATGATTTATAATACCTGCACCATCTTAAGGATAGTATCAGACTCAGAAAACAACAAGTCCCTCCCCCACCTCAAAAAAACTGGAATAAAAGAGAACTGTTTATTTGTTAGAAATTTCAGAATATTCCCATATGCCAGTTCTCCAGTAACTCGCAGTTTGGAGGACGCTTTACTCAAGAGAAGATCTATGTTTAAATACAGGAATAACATCATTGCAATTGAAAGTCTCAGTTTTGTGGAGCAGAAAAGCAGCAATGTTGACCTAAGTCAGAATCTTAACTCTGTAAGTTAGTAAACCCCCTCTAGCTCAAGACAGTCCTTCTAGAATGAAGTATTCCTGATCTAGGTTTCAAGGATTCCCATGCAAAAAAAATTAAGAAAAATGAAATCATATAAAATATATGAGACTCACAGGAAACAAGCTACAAAACATGAAAACTGTATTTTAAAGTATTTTTTAAAACTTTAAGCCTCTAAAGAGTTGAGAATTTGGAATCATGAAATATAACTATATATATATAAAACAAAAAGCATAATACAGAGAATTTATGTATATATATCATTATTAACCTAATAACTAAGGAGTATTCACCTAAAGTAAACATATAATAATAACAAATGCATATCATATTTTAAATCTCAAACACAGCTAATCATTCAGTCCAAATTCTCTGATGACAATATAACAGAATTAGAAATCTACAACAAACAAAAAAGACACTATAATTGACAAGCAATGAAGAAATCTTAATATTCACTAAAAAATATGTAGAACTGAATGATAATGAAAATATCACATGTAAAGCATTTGTATAATAGTTAAAGCAGTGGGAAGAGTAAAGTTCATAGTCTTTAGATGGCTATATCAGAAAAAAGGATATTAGTGAATTGAACTAACAAGCTGGAAAAAGGTCAACATAATGAGCTCAAAATAAGGTAGAAAAAAGGAGATAATAAGATAAAATAATAAAATATCAATTTAAAAATATAATAAAAAGAGGTAAATCAATAATTTAAGGAGGAATAATAATAAAACCACTGCCAAATATTCAGCACCAATGAAAAAAAACAATAAAAGAGAGCTATGCATAGCAATGTAAATGCCCATCTACTGGTGAATAGTAAGAAAAAGTGATATATCCATGCAATGGAACAATAGTCAGCAATAAAGAGTAACAAACTAACTGATACGTGCTGTATTATGGATTAGCCTCAAAATAAAACATTAAGAAGCCAGATACAAGAGAGTACATACTGCGTAATTCTAGCCATTTGAAATGCCAAGAAAAGCATTATTTATAGAGAAAATATAAAAGTGTAGACAAAGAATAGTAAGTACAAAGTAGCATATTTAAGATAGACAAATTATTAGTTGCTTTCTATGCACCCATGAGAGAGAAAATTAATCTTTCTTTTAAAATACCATTTATAATAACAAAAACAGTTCCAAGAATAAAGCTAAAAACTAATGATGCAACTCAAAGACTGTTGGCAGATTTCTCAACAGAAACTTTACAGGCTAGAAGGGGATGTCATGATATATTCAAGGTGCTGAAAGAAAAGATTTCTAAACAACAATACTCTACCCTAATAGATTATCACTTAGAATTAAAGGAATAATAGAAAGCTTTTCAGACAAGCAAAAATGGGTAGTACTAATACTGTATCTATATAAATGTTTTAAATCATTTTATTTATGCTTATGAGTTAGAAGTGCAATTCTAGAAATCAATGATAATAATGATATCCACATGTAAAATAATAGCCTGGAAAAAAGACAGATGAATGAAGAAGGCATCAAAATCTGGTTTAACAAGTCTGGTCCTGAAGGTCTGGAGGATGACTTTAAAAAATCAGCTTTGCTTGTTTTTGATCACTTTAAAGCCTATGTTATAAAAAGTGTAAAGAATTAAAAACCCAATTTGCTGTTATCGTTGGTGGGTTAGCCAGCCAAGTGCAACCTAAATGGAAACAAATAACATTTTGAATTAAAAAACTTTAAAAAGGATTTTTTTTCCTGAAAGTTGGGGCCAAGAATGTGGATGTGCATTACACATGGGAGTCCATTATTCACAGCAAAATACAGTATATGCCAATAAACTGAATAATCTTGACGCCATGGACTGATTTTTTTATTTAGAATTATACAGCTTACTAAGACTGAACTAGGAAGAAATGTAAAACCTGAACAGACATAACACAATCCAGAAAATTGAAGAAGTTATCAAAAATAAAAGCCCAGGATCAGATCTTTAGAGAAATCTTTAGAAAAGAAATAATAACTATTATTCTCAAGCTCTTCCAAAAAGATAAAGAACATGGAACACTTTTAAACACTTTCTTTGAGGACAATTTTACACTGATACAAAAGTAAATAAAGATTTCACAAAGAAAATTATAGACTGTGAACATATATGCAAAAATCCTCAACAAAATATTAGCAAACTGAATACAACGATACATCAAAAGGATCATCCACCACGACTAAAAAATTAATTCAAAATGGATGAGAGGCTTAGATGTAAGATTAAACCATAAAATACTTAGAAGAAAACATAAACAACACATTCCATGACATCAGTTTTACAGAGGTCTTTGGAGATTCAACTCCAGCAGGAAGGAAAGTGAAACATAAATAAATACAAGGGACTATATCAAATGGAAAAAGGTTTTTCACAGTGAAAGAAACAATCATCACAATAAAAAGACATCCTATTGCTGGGAGAAGATACTTGTACACATTATATCTGACAAGGGCTTACTATCAAAAATATATAAAGAATTCATAAAATTCAAAAACAGAAAAATAACCCAATTTTAAAAATGGGCAGAACTGAACAGACATTTCTCCAAAAACATACAGAGGGCCTACCAGCAAAAGATGTTACTCCTTACTTGTTATTTGGGAGATGCAATCAAAACAATGAGATAACATCACCTCACATCTGTGACAATGGCTATTATCCTAAGACTATAATAACAAATGTTGGCAAGGAAGTGGAGAACAGAGACCTGTTTTCACAATGTTGGCAGTGTAAATTGGTGCAGCCACTATGGAAAGCAGTGTGGAGATTCCTCAAACAATTAAGAATATAATGTCATCATTCCACTATTGGGTATTTACCAAAAAACAAAAAACAATCAAAAAAGAACCCCCTTCCAGTTTATTGCAGTATTATTTACAATAGCCAAGAATAACTGGAAACTACCTAAGTACCCATCATCAGATGAATGGATAAGGAAGATGTGGTATGTGTGGGGGTGTGTATGTGTATGTATCCATATACACATACATGTCAGGACTCCCACAAGAGCAAAAATTAGGGCAGGGATCAAAGTTCGGATATCAGGACAGTGAATTGTCCCTGGTGCCACCAGCCACCCAGGGAGAAAAGGAATACAATGATCTGGAGATAAGGAAAGCCAAGGATGAGTCTGACACATGAGATGTGTCTCACTTGTACTACTTGACCAGGACGGACCCTACACAAAGGAACGGTGCGGGCACCAATAACTTCAAAGGACAATGTCACTTTGCCCAATCAGGAACTGAAACCTGGCCTGACAACCCTATCTCCATCCCCCTTCCTCACCATGTGAGTTTTTTCATTAAAAACCCAGACCATTAGCAAGACAAAGGGAGTCTTGGCCTCCCTTGGTTCTGTCCTCTCTCTCTGCTCCCCACTAATAAACCCTCAATTCACTTACTCACTGCACCTGTCTGATATGTGGTGACCCTGAACCCACGGGATGTGGACCTCTCTTGGTTGCCTCCATTCTTTTACTCTCTAATTAAATCTCTGTCTGCTCACTCACCTCACTCTGTCATGGGTTCTTTGAGCAACGTGAAACCCCACAATACATATACATGCATACATGCAATGGAATCATACTCAGCCCTAAAAATGAAATCCTGTCATTTGCAACAGTATGGATGGAACCAGAAGAAATTATGCAAAGTGAAATAAGTCAGAAGGAGACAGAAGGTGGATGATCTCACTCATGTGGACTATAAATTAAAAAAGCAAACAGACAAAACAAAAACCAACTCCTGGGCATTGACTACAGATTTGAAGTTATCAGTGGGGAAAGAGGTAGGGTATGGGAACAAGGTGTGATGGGCATCCCCTCAACAGTGATGGAGGGCTTTTGACAATTTGGTGGTGGGCATGGCATTCTTCTGCATTTGAGAAACCATGAATCTGCACGGCTTATTTTGTAAATCAAAGCTATCTTAAATTTTTTTGTAAAGAAAAGAAATAAAACTATTTCTGCTTAAAAGAGGTTTAGATCATTAGAAAAGAAGTGGTGGCATTTGAGCTAGGATTTGAACAATGAATATTAATTTGCCTAGCAGCTGAGAAAAGGACATTCTTTCACATGGTAATTATTAATGCTCTAGACGAACAAAAGACTGTGAATTTAAGGAAACTGCAGTTCCCTCATCTTTAAAGTAAAAGGTAGGGTGGTAATAATTTCAGTTTTCAGTGTCATGAAGATTACCTAGCTAATACATAAATAAACTGTTACTATTGGACTGGGCAACGTAGGGTCTCAGTAAAGAGGAGGAGGAGGAAAAAGAGGTAGGGGAAAAACGGGACACAACCCAGAAACAATCTGAAACTGGCCCCCTGTACAGGGAAGACAAAAGAAAATGGCAGTCTACTGCATATTGGTAGATGGCTTTTTCAGTAAACAAATTTCAAGAACTTGTGGATGGCCTCAGAAAAGAGTTTTCCTCACCTGTTGCTGGTCCCCACCTCCCTTCATAAAAAGTTTACATAGATAAAGTTGTAACTGGACTTAATCACAGGTACTGTCTAAAAGGTCTAAGCAGCACATTTACATTTAGCCCTAGGGATATGCCCTGAGCAGCATCTGGGAAGGTAAACGAGGGAGCACATTGCAGAGGCCTGGATGTGGGACAAGAAGCCTTCAATTAGCGAGGCCCAGCTCTGGAGTCTACACGCTGTCAAGTTGTTTTTGGTGGTTGTTACTTTACTGCCTTCCCTAAGAAGCAAAAGTTGAAGGAGAAGAGTTTACTGAAAATAGAAAACAGGGTTCAATTATAGAGGCTTGTACCAAAAACAGACCAAGAGGCGCACAGGAAGAAAAGCATTAGAGATACTGAAAGAAATAGCTTTGAGAAAGTAGTCCCTAATCCTAATCTTATATGTTTAAGTAATAATCATATGCAGTAAGAAGATTTAAATATAAAAAATTTAATAAATGAATCAAATAATAAATATGGTGTACTTTTACTAAAGGATAGAAAATCTATCACTTAAATATTTTAAGGAGTATTTTAATGTTTGGCAATTGAGAAATAGCCAACATAAAATGAAATACATTTTCTCAAACTGAAATCTCTAAAAAGCAACTATTTCTATACATCTATTTCTATATATACAAGCCCCATATCACTTCTTATTCAACCATGCAGAGTAATGACAGAAGATGAAACACAAGGGAAAACTGTGGAACACCCAGTCAAAAGTAACAGCTCTCCTACTGCATAAGTGGTCCCCTTCCACATCTCCAGCCTCTACCTCCTCAGCACTTTATTCTCTGGGAGAATTTTTTTTTAAAGTAAGGTGAACAGTTTGTTTTTCTATTATCAGAAGAGTATTTATGCAGTCTTAACTAACTCTATAAAAGTCCTATTAAAAATTGCCAATAAGCACTAGTAAATAAAGCACAGCAAGGCAATATTTCAATGATGAATTTTTCTGAAAATTAAAGCACATTTAATTTCAGTAACTTATAAAAAGGATCACTAGTAAATTTTATTTTTAGTATAGCATAAGTTACCATAAATTGAACATAATTTAATTTTACTTTACCTTAAAACTTTTTCAATTATTTTTCTTTTTGAAGAAATCTGCTTTCTTAGACTGTCAGGGTTAGGGCATTCATTTTGAATTGTAAGGCAGTATCGCCATCGTGTGGCTGATATTGATAATGCCAAGATTTTGAGCTGATTACATTTGGAGTTAAGTCACAGTTCCACATTTATAAAGTTATATAAATGTTATTCATAGAACTTAAATAGAAAAAACATAGAACTGAAAGTATTTCCTGTTAGGGCACCACAGTAATGCATACGGGCCTCAGATAACTGGAATGATAATACAATAATCTTATATTAACCTGCATTTTATAATTAACATCCCACCTTGGTCCTGGGGCTAAAGCTATGAAAATAGCTACCATAAAACATTAAGCTTAGAAAAGAATGCAAAAAGCATTTTGAAGTTTTATAGGAAGTACAGTTTTATTTTTTAACTGTCATGACTTCTCCCCATGCAAGTCATCGTATTCCATGACCTTGTAGTATCAGAGAAATGCTAAGCCTGCCTAAGAAACTCCCTTAAGGCACAAAATATGGCTTCTCCATCACATATCCTTCTATTCCCACAATCTTTATGGTCTGAAAATCAAACCTAAGCTATGTATGGGGAAATATAACTTAGGCTTAGAATCTGGAGAAAATGGTCATCTTCCCACTCTCATCACTTTTTAAATTTGTCTGGAAACAGCATCAAGGTTATGGGCATTCTTAGAAAATACAGAAAACAGAAAAGAATGTTAAGGAGAATGAGAGAAAGAAAAAGGACATGAATGTAATTACTATATTAATTAATAATAAAATACTTGGACTTTTTGTCATTTTACTTTCTTTCAAAATAATCAGTGATAATAGCAATTATTAAGTTTCTGTTTCCACTTCCAGATGAAAATGTCTTTCTGAAGACTACCACTTAGAACAAAAGAGAGGTATATTCAATGTGTCCAGGAATAACTGTCTTCTCCAAACTAAAGACCTATAACCTTTCTTACCTGATCACAGATCTATGAGCTCTCCACTCTTCCTTTCCACTCTCAAATTCCCAAATGCTAAAAATGGTGTTATCTAAGTCTTAATAATTATAATAACAAGAACACACACCATGTGAGCATTTACTTTTGGCCTCTCAGCAGAAAAGTTCGAAGATTGCTCTCTATACTCCTTTAATTTACCTCTAAAAGTGACTACTGTTCTGTTTTGGGGAATCTACAATAATTGTATTTCACCTCAGGCCAATGAATGACTCTCATGAGGGTATGAAGACACATGTCTGAAACCTTTTCAATGGAACCACACAAAACTAATGGAGGCAGCACCCAAGAAGTTAGCCTATTTTCCTCTCATTTCTTAAGTAATTGCTTAATTGTAAATGTTCTCTAATCCCCACTTTTTTCTTTGCTTTCACTCTTAAGAATGGTAGTTATAGGCAAGCCTGAAACTAAGATAATCAAAATAGGATTTTTGGCCTGCTCTGTTTCACTTACACTGAGACCCCCTAGCTCAAGTACTAGAATTCTGCACTAAGGGATAGGGTCAAAACCCAGTTAATTATGAAGCATTCATTTAACTAACTTCATTCAACGAATTCCTTTGTAAATGCCTCAGTAACAAAATACTGAACTAAGGCAGTAAGAATCCACACAATACCTAGATCTCCAGAACAAAAGCACCATTTGAAACTGCTGAGTCCTAAATACTTGCCATATGTATTGCAATACATTTATATGTCATGCAAAATATCTCATTTAATTCTTCAATGTCATAAATTAGATAAATTTGAATAATCTAGTAAGATTAAATAACACTGCCAGAGTCAAAATAAGCTAATAGAAGAATTAGAATTCAAAACCAGTCCAATGACTCCTTTCTAGTACACTACTAGTTCCTGTCATTTTATCCTCCCTCTTCATATCTTATCTGCACTACACCAGGACCATGCATCTGTTTCCTGGAACAACGAGTCTATCCCATATTCTAAGTTTTCTATCTAAATTAATTTTTAGAAAGTTAACTTCTAAGTGTGACTCTTTGGAAGGTCATTAGGTAACCCAGTTCTTGTGTACACTCATTTGCTTTTTTTTTAATAATTAAAATAACCTAGAAAATAACATTTTCTAAAAAAAATACGACATAAGCAGAATATTTGGATAAGAATCTAAATATTCTGCTTATCTAATGGTGTCCTATAACTTATTCATACACTAAAATAAAAATGTGTTTAAAAACTTTTGCTTATAATTTATTTTAAACAAGATTTCTAACATACATAATTAGTGACTGGATGTCTTTATAATGATTCTGTCACTAGTGACATGGTAAAATGCTGGTTAATAAAGTATTCTAAAAAAGACAAAAATAAAGTAGTTTTCACTACCTTAGTTATATTTTAAAGACAAAGACGCACACATAATTCAAAGCATAACAAGGAACCTAAATGTTCATTGACAGACAAGTGAATAAAAAGATGTAGTATTTACACAACATAATACTACTCACTATTAAAATAAAAAAACAAAAAAGATGAAATCCTGCAGCAACAAGAATGGACCTAGAGGGCTTATACTTAGTGAAGTAAGTCAGAAGGAGGAAGACAAACATCACATGAAATACATGAAAATATGTATGTGATATATTTAGAAAGCAAACAAATAAACCAAGTAAAACAAAAATAGACTTTTTGTCTGTAAGAATCAATTATTGGTTACCAGATGAAAAGAGGAGGGGACTGGGAAAATCATAGGTCAGTGAAATGGTGAAGGATAGAATTGAACTACTGGTAGTGAACTTATACTGATTTATAATGATACACATCTTACACCTAAATCAAGTTATAATATAATGATACTATAATAAAAAATTTTTTTCAAATTTTAAAATATATATTCCTCAAACATTTACTTTGGCCTAAAAATTCTTCTGTTTTTATTTAATGTATAGAATTTTCATTTTCATTAAAGGCAAGCAAAGCGAGCAATTTCTGAGAGTCAGCTTTCTAAAATTTGTATTAAAATAATTTTTCAAAACATCTTCACTAATGCTGTGAAAAGACATACTTGGTGTTACAAGCAGGTAACGAAAAGAAAGAAACAATCTAAAAGGAGAGCAAAAGGGGATATTCAAGTTTCATTTAAAAGAGTTAATGTGATATCTTCTCACTTTTAAGTATAAAAAAAGCCTTAATAGTATTACAAATATTTGAAAGGATAAAATTTGACACAGAAAACCCCAGATTCAAAATTTTAAGTTGTTTTCTTAATTTTTTTTTTTTTTTAGCGACATTCAAAGGAATCTTAAAAAGACCATTATGTAAAACATTTTAAGGTAAAAATGCTCTGAGAAGGTAGGGGAGCAGAGAAGAGTCTTGTCAGTTAATTCCTATGAGCTTATAACAGAGGGAGTTTTCAGAATTCCTAAGAACACAGAGATAATGGAAAATCAATAACCCAGAAAGCTTTAAATCTGTCTTAAACTAGTGGAAGAATGCACAGACACTGAGCAGATGTTAGTATCTTTAGAGAACTGTTTCACTGATCAGATTTGTCCAACATTGCTGACTAATTTGGGGTTCTATAAACCTAGCGGTTTTCTAAGTATGTTTCCTGGACAAGCAGAATCAACATTCCCTAAAAATGTTTCCAAAATACAAATTCTCAGGCTCTATCCCAGTTCAGGGGAATCTGTGTATTAGCTAGGCTTTGGGGTGATACAGGTATACAGTGAAGTATGAGACTATCACAACAGGGGAAAAAGGTGAGAAACTGGAGAGGATTCTGAGTACAATGGAGATGGATGAAAAGCTTGAGAGGGAGAATAAACAAAGGAACCAAAATAGATAGTGCTAACAAAAAGAAACCTGTGTGGCAGAGACATTTACAAGTTTTCAAGTATATGAAGAATAATTCACAAGGGAAAGTAACCAGATGTTCTCCATTTGCCCTAACGGAAGATAAGGAAGACAGTGCAGACTAAGCTGTTGCACAAAAAAATTGCAGCTGAACAGAGTGCTGTTAGACATTCAAATGAATGTCTGGAATGTCGGCAGAACCCTCTTCTCTTAGCATCTGTCTGAAAAACGACAGTAGATTAGAACTCTCTTACGGTTCTTTTCATCTAAATGATGTAAATGAACTACTTAGAAAATGTGCAAAACATGTTCCATTATAGAATTTCTAAAGTAATCTAAAGTTAAAAATAGTTGAAGTGTATAACTTTTAACAATTTGAGTATTAAAATAAGAATACCAATTTCAAACTGAAAAGATACATTGATTTAAGTCATAGAAAATGTTTACTAGCAATTCAGAAAGTGACCAATAGCATATATAAAATTCTCGGCTAACACAATTTATATATATTTTCAAGTGAAAAAAAAAGGAATATAAATTAATAAAAAAATAAGACAGATTGGTATCTAAAAATTGTATCCTTGTATTTTAAAAAGATCACTGAAAAGATTCATAACAAGAATACGTAATATGTAATACAAGATGACAGCATAACAAATGCATGCTTTTGCCAAAATTTCCTAATATTTTCTCACAATCTTACACTTTCACATTAATAAAATTACTAAATAAATATAACAGCAAAAATAAAAAAGTACAATAATATGTCACAAGTCTTATATGTAAAGTAAATATGCCATATTTATAATTCCTGGAATAAGGTTTGTTAATGTTGAAAAGTCACCAGAAGTTTAAATATTAATAATTTTCCATGTATATACAAAGTAGTCATAATAATGACTTTGTGACCAATTTACCTTATATTTTGCAGTGCCGTCTTGACAAAAATAAAATAATTTCAGTAATTTAATACATGTAAATATTTATTGTAGTTAGCATAACTTAAGAAATTCGTGTTTTTCTTTACCTTTTCTACCTTTCCACCATTGATGTCACTGGGGAGGAATTTCTTGCCAATTGTTCTCAAGTCTGTCTAAAATAAAAATACTATTATTAAAACATTATTATACAGAAAATTAAACCTAAAACTAATCTTACTCACAAATAAAACATGAAATTACATAATACAGAACAAAAACATTTTAATTTCTTTTAACTGCTTAAAAATCTATACATATAATTAATCTTTTCAAATAATATATTCCTATATATGCTGTTCAAAGTGCATCAGTAAATTGTACAGTAATATATAAGGCCTTAATTCTAACCATATTTCTTTAGTAAATTTTTAACTTACTAAATCTTCTCTATCAAAATCTAAAATTTAATTTTATGTGAACTATAGTCTTAAAAAAATGTAATGCCATAATACGAAACTAAATTACTACTTTTGAATAGAGTATATATACAAATATGCATGTTTACTTATATACACACATACAAATACATATCTTTAAAACAGACTATATTTTAACAATAACACTGATAAGCAGAGAACTGAAAACACAGTACTCTAAAGGTTTTTATATTCATTACACAATAAGCATATGTAACATACAAATATACCGCAGTACAATATTACTGCAACAGCAAGAAATCATAAGACGCTACCCTAGTAAAAATTTACTTAAATTACTTAAATTCATTTACTTAAATTACAGAAATAAAGGTTGGTGAACAAATGCTATATGAAAATGCATAAGTACATATTACTCAGGAAAGCATATAAAGAAAAACATAAGAACTAACATAAATGAAGCTATAGCATTTCTAACATGAAAGTAAAATTTCACTACATAAAAAGGAGAACTTTTAAAGATGATGTCCTATTTAGGAAATAAAAATTAAAGAATAAGAATTTTGTTCAGAGGAAGACTATTAACACTCATGGAAACAATCTAATTATTTAAATTAAGAAACTGTTTTGATGCTTGAGACAGCAAAGGTAGATTAATAACTAAATATTTATTGATTTTTTATTCCTTAAAATGTAGGTAGGGAAGGAAAGAGGGGAAAAGGTGGTGGCAGAGGACACTGGAACTCTGGGTGTGGTGTGAAATATAGATCAAGATGCAATTTCAATATCCAAAAATGAATATAGCATTATGAATAAGAGATAATAAATCTGACAATTTTAAAGAGAAAATATAGGTAATAGTAGCTTCTCCATCACCTTTCATGAAAAATAAAAGTAAACAGCTTGAAGTTCATTTAAAAACATAAATTATAAAGGAGAAATGTGGATCAGTTAAGGAGAAAAAATTTGATGATTAAAGTTACTATAATGTGAAATGAATACCTAGAGATAAGTAGGATAGTCTTCTTTGAATGCCTACAGTAATAGAATATCCTCTTATTTGGAATATCCAAATGGTGCGACATAATGCAATGATCACTTCTAAACTAAAACTCGCCAAATGAAACTCTCAGGCAAACTAAGGCCCAAATCCGAACACGTGTAACAATGTTTTAGGTGCATCCTTTTGTGCAGCCTCTGTCCAATAACAGAGTTAATGAATTATAAACCATACCTTAATTTGCATGCTTTTTACTTTAAAAAACACTGAATAAAATGGGGAAACATACTTTCATATACCAGTCCTGCCTATATTACAGTTGTTTTTGAAGATTAAATCTTAAAATGTGTGAGAAACACTTAGCACAAGACTTGGAAAGAGTAAGCATTTAAATAAATGTTAGCCACTAAATTTTAGTGAATAGAAATAGAAATAGAAATAGAAATCATGTACATTGACTATCATCTAAACAAAGGCAATATTTTGAAGTCACTCAAAGGCTGAAACATTTAAATATGGGCAAGAAATACAATACATACATCTTATGATATATCATATTCCTTCATTTCTATTTGTAACCAATAATTATGAAATTCAATTTAAACTGAGACATCAATATAAAGTAGAAATAAACTAAAATTCTAAACTATTTTCAATTATAGATAGTTCATTGAGTTTTACCTAAACATATAAAGAGCAAAATAATATTATAATAATAATAATCAGAAAACTGTTTCTACCATCTTAAGGAATATTTTTTCTAAAATGAACAAAGAAGTAAAGCAGTGTTCTTTATAACACTTCAAAAGTAAAATTCACTAATTTGGGTACAATAGAAAGAAAAAGTGAGAATATTTTCATTTGTGGTCATAGACAGCGTGCACAATTTCTAAAATATTTATTATGAAAATTTTACAGCATTCTATTTACTAAAAACATACTTAGCTCAGAAACAAAAAACATCATCTTATTAATCTTACAGAATAAAATTCAAAGATGCTAAAATAAGATGAATTTCAAAACATAAACTTTATGTTTAAAACTAAGTTTAATTATATAAACATAAGTGATTTGAAAAGTTACAATATTTATACTTAACTGTTCTTATCAGTTATCACCATCTGCTTTATGTTAACATATTTTCAGTGGTATGATGAATTTGTCAGACAGCAAATCTCTTATGAATTTCTTTATGTATAATAGCATATACATTTGATTGTCCTTTTGTCAACAACAAACATTATTCTGAAGTAAATACAACTGTCAAAAAGCTACAACCTAGCTGTTTCATTACAAATTAAATGACCATTTGTTTCAATAAATGTGATGTTTTTACTGCTATTATATAGATACTATAAGTGATATGAAAATCTATAACTGATCACAGGGTGAAAAAAGAGTTTTAATTGTTTTTTTTTTCCTTTTTTATTGGAATCTATATAATACATGTTTAAAAAACACAAAATATAATAATGAATTGATACTAGATTATCAAATTTACTAATTACCAAATTTAACAAATATCAGTGCAACTTAAAATGGAAAATAAAAATGATAAATGTTCTCCATATTAGTTATCATAAAATCCAATTAATTATATAAGACTTTTTCATGAATATAGTTTCCATTTTTAAAATATGTATAAGGAAATAAACATAACCTACATTGAGAGCAATCAGGATGATGTCATTTATATTGACTTTGTCAGGAGAACTTGTACAAATTTCAATGCCTTCATCTGATAGATACCTGTTAAAACAAAATAAATGTCTTAACATTATCTAAAATAAAAATTAAACAAAACTATATCAATATATAATTTAAATGCCATTATTACAAATAAGAGGGAAAGAGTCCTGGATATCCTCTGTTCATCAATATCTGATAGAATAATTCATATTTTTTCCTTTTTTCATATCCTTAAATGGATATGATGCTAATAAAATTATCCATATGCTTTCTGATCAAAGCTATTTAAGCATTAATATACTTCTTGAGGAACAGATGAGCTACTCTTTACTACCAGACAAATATATCTGACATAATATTTGGTAATACAGTAATTTAGAGACTTAAGATGTGCTATATAAAAATAGAGCTAAAAACAATTTGATTTTAAACTTAGTACAACACATGTTTTCTCTGGACTACTTTCTTACATTCTCTTCTCAAGTCCCTTTTCTTTAATATAACATTCCTAAGAAAACTTCAGTAAATGTTACTGACCTCAAGTGCCACAAATATTTTTTACTTTCCCCTTTTTTTTTCAGATTTTTAACTTACTGCCTCATTGCACCCTGCTCTTTTATACAGTCAAACACAACCATACAACAATCACAGACAATTAATTCACTAGTAAAGCAATAATTTAATTTAAGGAGGAAAAAGGTCATTTCTATTCATTCATCTATACCCAACACTCATTCTGAAACTCTTCGATAACTCCACAATTTAGGTAACCATCTCCAAAAAATTTCACCTATAAAAATGTCCATTAACAACCTAACATGTTTTGTAATCAGTATCAACTCCTTTGACCAATGGGGTGGTTTCCAGCATTGCCACTGCAGTTACTCTCCTACTAAAAAGACCTAGCAGTGCTAGTCTGAAAGAGCTAACTCAATCTCATTCCTACAAGGTAGCAATTCTACCATCAGTCCTAAGATTGGATTGATTTTAAGACATCAATCTAATGAATGTGACCTCCACATGGAGACAACAACAAAAGAGTATGTGCCTTTAAAAAATAATGATTTCTCAAAAGTAAGAGAGCAAGAGAAAATAAATGTAACTAGGAGAGTACAAAAGAGCAACAGGATATCAAATATAATAAACCTAAGAACAAGATCAAGGAGATAAAAACCAGGAAAGTATATATAAATCAAAGCAAGAATGTGTTACAAAATAAGATGCTATTAATAGTTTCAGACTATGGTAGTGCTAAAACTACGATGATGATTAAGGACAGTAGATAAGTAGGTTACAGAGGAAAAAAATGAAAGTGTTAAATGTATATATGTCACTAAGAATGAATAGATGAGCAGAAATAATAGTATATAAGTGACTATGGAATAATAAATGTTTGTTGTCAGTGTAGAGTACTAAAATATTCTTTTAATTCAAAATTTACAAGCTAATTTCCTTATTATTGTGTTAATTTTTCAATTTTCACTACCAGCCATTTAATCAACTTAAAATATCAGTTCTACAAATATCAATTATGCCCTTATTTATGTGAAAATTATGTGAATCAATCATAAGATTAGCAAATTGATAAAAATTAAACATGCCTTCAAGAAACTTACAATCTCATTTATACCATAACAGCATGCATAAAAAGCTATCTTATAGGGCCAAAATAACTATAAACACAATGTTATGGGGGCTCAGAGTGTATAGAGAATGGAAGAGTTCTTAGAAAGAGAGTAATATAAGAAAAAATATGAAAGTAAATAAGATAATAAGCATATTCTAGATATAATAACCTGGAACATTCTGGAAAATGGCCAAGAGATAAATATAGGTTGTGACTAATTCTATAAACAACAGTGTACAAAGGGTATGAGTGACATCTTAAAAGTGAATTAAGTAATCAGAAAAACACAACATTTAAAATTTAAACACTGTGAGAAAATAATATGCAGTAACTAAGAAAGTAAGCTGTTTTCTAAAACAACTTTTTAGTTCATACTTGAGCTAAATAAACTGGAATAGATCTTAAAAAATAAAATTCACTGGTAAATCTATTCTGCTATATGTAAATATAAATTTGCTATTATGTATACCTCAAAACAAGTTAATGCTAAAGTGCAATGTTCCTTCAATAAAATCTATTTAAAAAAATGAAACAAAATAAAATAAGATTCACCTCTCCCATTTTACAATGAAGGAAAGAAAATTGAAAGACATTAATTGAAATTTGCCCCCAGCACAAACTTAAGAGATGCAAAATTAAAACTAGATTCATTCCTGATTCCCAGTTCAACAGTTTTTTAATTACAACACACCATTCTTATTTATCAATAACGAATGCCAACATTAGGAATATGATCCTTTCAAAACAAGGGTTAACATCAATACAAATTAGTTTCCTAATCAACTAGACACTTCACCAGTACACACACACAAAAGCACAACTAGGCAAATTCAATTACTGTGTTCCAAAATATATTAAGTAAGAATTGGTTAAGTTTCATAGATCAATATCAGGGAATAATATTAACTAATAACGAGATTTTTTTTAAATGTTAGAGCAGTAAAAATACCCATCCCTACAAAAAATAAAGGGGGACAGTCTAACAAAATTTCCAAAGGCAGTATTTACACAGTGGTGGAAATTTAATTTTATTCAAGTAAAATTCAAATGGTATGAGATTTCTTTCAAAGAATACCTAAAGAAGGTCTCCTGAATATGGGAAATTATAAAATGTGGTTCAGTCTCAATTGCCAAGTTTTACAAAATCTCCTGTGCTCACCCTTTACATTTCAAAAATCAAAGAAATTGAGCTTTACAAATTTTTACTCAATAATTATCAAGAAATAAGAGAATCATGCACAGCCCTGCCTGAGTAACATCTTGGTGATCCTTTATAAATACTGATATATTTTCATAAAAGGAGCAAATCTAAATTAACCCTAATTTAGGATTTACAAATTAATCTTTTTGTTTTATTAAGTATACGAAACTCTAATATTTTCAATGTAAATCAAATGCCCAGATCAGCTTCCATGTGCACCAGTGCAGTAAAGCAACTGAAAGAACAAAATTTGCAATTAGATGTCACCTCAGACCTGTGAGAATGGCTATTATCCAAAAGACTGGAAACAATGTGTTGGTGAGGATGCAAAGTAAAGGGAATCCTTTTACACTGTTGGTGGGAATGTAAATTGGTGCAAGCATCTTGGAAAGAAATATGGAGAGTCTTCAAAAAATTGAGAATGGAAATTTCATATAATCCCATCATCTCCTTCAGGGTACTTAAAAAATACTGATTCAAAGAAATAATGCACCCTCACGTTTATTGCAGAATTATTTACAATAGCCAAGAATCGGAAACTACCTAAATGTCCATCATCAGATGAATGGATAAAGCAGATGTGATATAAATATACAATGGAATAGTACAGAGACCTAAAGGATGGGAGAGGGGTGTATGAAATCCTGCAACAATCCTGCAAAAAAAAAAAAAAAAAAGAGACAAGTATGCTAAATGAAATAAGCAGAAGGAGAAAGACAAATACCAATAATCTCACTCATATGTAGAACATAAAGAAACAAAGCAAATGAATAGACAAAACCAAACCAACTCTTGGACACTGACAGGAAAGCAAAGGGGTAACAGGTGGGAGAAACTGATGGTGGCTATCTAGCAGACAGTCATGGAAGACTATATGTTATATGGTGATAGGCATAGTTTGTTATATATTTGATGAATACACATCTAAACTTATATTATTTTACAAATCAAAGTTACCCCATTATTTTTTTTAAAAAAAGTTAAGAGCTTTAAAAGTTATATAATAAGAAGGGTCATAAAGCCTAACTTCACCTCATGTTCATAATGCACTTAGGCATATAAAATAGAAATGTTCAAGAACATAAATGTACTTAAAGTTTGTACTTTTTAACAGCCCTCACTCATATCACACATTCCCCTACTCCTCGCCTCTGGTGGTGATAAGGAAGTTATACAAAATAAGTAAGGCATGAAAATATATCACATGGTGACTATAGCTAATAATACTGTATTGTATATTTGAAAGTTGCTGGGGTGATCTTAAAGGGTCTCATTACAAAAAAAAACAGACCTAACTACATGTTGTAGTGATGTTAACTACACTTAATGTGATCATTTCACAATATATACAAATATCACATCGTTATGCCACACACCTAAAACTAATCTGTTATGTCAATATATCTCAATTTTTTAAAAAGATATTCATCAGAAAACTTCAACATATTGTTTTGCAGATCCCCATGATACATGTTGCCTCAAGAAGTAATACATTTCTGATCTTTGCAGCTATAACCTTTATAAAAGTGTTGAAGAGATTTAATTGTCAAACAAATGGTTAGACTGGATTCGCAAGTGTTACTGAGCATGTTCCAAAGGCTACAAAGTGTGTTAGGTTAATATATACACTTTAAAAAAAAAACTCAATTGACAAACTATTGATCATTTTAATCAAGACTGTGGATCACAACTACCACCTCTTACTACCAGTAAGAGAAAAAAGCAAATTTTCCTTGGATCCATTCTTCTGAAAGCAGGTAAAATCTGGAGTCTAACTTATTTACTTGTTAAAATGTACATATAATGAAGAGGACTGAGGCAAACTGAAGAGTACATGCCCATCTGAAGGAAGCAGTCATACCTCAGATCCAGTAGACAGTATAAGGACAGATAAAGCAGATACGAGATCTTCTCATTTTTAGCTTTTAGTGTTTTATAAAGCAACGTACAAGCCAACAAAAAAAGGCTTCAACATGCATGTGGCACGCATACTTTGTACTTACTAATCATATTTGTGTATTTAAGTTATCAACTCCATTTGTTCCTGTTTCCAAGTTGTCATAGACATGTGGTTGTGTTGTTAGTGTCTCTCAATGATAAAATATTCAGGGTTGATATAATTTACAAGAAAAAGGAAAGGAACCATGTGTTTTAGGTCACTTTGTATGACTCTTGGACACTGAACATAATTATGCATGTTAAAATTTTTTTAAACAGAGTTGTCTACATCAGACTAAAAAGGATCAAATCATTTAGTTTGAACTTTGGCCTAGATATATATACATATATGTATATATATACATATACACACACACAC
This sequence comes from Solenodon paradoxus, assembly GCA_004363575.1. Lineage (NCBI taxonomy): Eukaryota > Metazoa > Chordata > Mammalia > Eulipotyphla > Solenodontidae > Solenodon > Solenodon paradoxus. Next base: position 1,824,763 of record RJWH01000034.1, read on the forward strand.
ATACATATAGCACCTACCTTTACCTCAGATTTCCAGACTGTATGTATCTTTTAGGGGGAGGAAAAGTCTAATTAGTCAAAACAATAAAAAGCAAATACTAAAATTCCTTCTCCTCCTCCCATTACGCAACCTCCATCCATCAAAGCAATAAATGCCTGTTTAAGTCTGAAATGAGACCTGAATTCCTAAAGTAATCAAAGACAAAATCTATTATCACACATAAAAATCTGGCTGATGACACATGAAAATTCTTTAAAACAAAAATGAGAAAACTAAGAGTGAAAACATTTGTCCCAAGTTGATAAAGATTCATCAAAAATAAAGGAAATAACTAGACAATGACTGGTACATGGTAATCTTAATTATCTCTCAATAAAAACCCAAATCAAATGGCCTTATGTGGTTGGGGGTGGAGGGGTCTCTAACCTATACAGAATTTTGTGTCATTACATTGAGACTATGAGCTCATATATTATCCAAATTTCAACATGGAAATTAAATAAATTCCTGCTTCACCAAAAAAGAATCCCAAATTCTAAAACTAACATGGGGACAAGAGAGAATAAAGCATAACAAATAATTTTAATTGCTTATATTAAAATCTATTTTTGATCTGAACAAATATGGAACTTTCTAACCCACTTCAAATTTCCAAGTAACTTAAAAAATAAATTTTAAAAATGACCCGAATAAAGATTTCTCTATTCACTTTCATACCCATAGTGTAAGTCAACTGTAACACACCTGCCAAAAAATTCAGCTTTTGCTATTATCTTTATTAGTTCTTGTTATACACAGCCAGAGACACTGAAATAATAATTTGCTAGTTCTTGCCTCTAGGATAAAAGAAAATGCTTATAAATTCTTGTTTATAAATGTAATTTAAGAAAATACAGCATTTAACTGTATTGAGTAACAAGATTAGTACAGTAACAAAGCTAAAAAGAATACAGAAGCAAAATTTGCTTCAGATAGCCTGGTATAGATGAAATCAATATATTTAATATAGTGTATAGGCAAATTGGGGGAAAAACAAAATCATCTCCAAGAAGAGAAATCAGTACACCACAGAAAGTTGTGAATCTATGTAATTTCATACTAGAATCTCTAATAAGCACAACAAATAGGACAATCAGAATTCTACTAATGGTGATTCAAATGAGTAAGCACTGTGACATACAAATGTTGGGAAATTTAAAAAGATGGTTTTTATTTCATTTTCTTTAATAAGCAAGTAGTTCTTCTATCACTAGCATTTTTCTTCCTTTGTTATGTAAAGTGGCCACCTACTACGCAAAAAGGAATAACATAATCTTTATTTCAATAACCATAATAAAGACCTGAATCAAGACTAGCTTAAAATTTAATTTTCCCTATGCTTTATATATTAATGGATGAGACAAAGTCATATATTATTTAAAGTACCTTAAAGTACAAGCATTAAGTGTTGATCAGAATATAATAAACTATGTTTAATACAAGACTTATTTTATTCAAATAAATCTTTAAAAATTATTTTCAGTGTTTAGTTTTCAACATTTCTTTGCATCTACCATTTAACTAAACTATCATATTGAATTTTCTCCACACATACACTCTTACAAACACCGGAAAATACATTTTAATTTCTTCTACACCAATTTTCAATTATTATATTACAAAAATAGAAATATAAAAACCAAATAGCCATAATGAAATTAGTAATATTTCAAATATAAATGTTTCATATAATTAACCTTCACAAAAGCAGAAATGATAAACAAGTAAAAAAATAAATTTTAGTACTACTTTAAAAAGCTGAATATTAGATAGCTAATTCTGTTGGATGTACTACTTGAAAACACCACTAGATGACAACCTTGCTTCATAAGTAAAATAGTATTCCACCATTTGAAGCTAAGAATCTAAAGATGAAATAAACTAACTTTACAAATAAAAGTTTCTGGTATGTATTGTTTTTGTTGTTGGGGAATAGAGATATCAAACAAAATAAAATGACTTGTAATTGTAGAATTTGTTATTGCTAAAAAGATCAGAGTTCTTTAAAAAAAATCATCTAGTAGGCATTGAAGAGGCATTAAAGAGATATTACCTCATTAAAAAAATTGAAGTTTATCAAAAGAAAATTTTCTCTCCTATTCTCTGATGTTCTTTTGGAAATAGAGACATAAAAAGTACATGAATGTTAGAGACTAATGCCTTCTTACTGTGGAATAATTAGAATATCTTGAACATTATCTTAATAGTGACTTTTCTCTAATATTTTAAAGACCAAATTTTAAGACAGTAACTACAAGAAGATCAATTACATTAAAATACAAATTCATATTTTATAACCTATTTTCAAATATTAAATATTTTCCCCACATATAAATCAATCCATGAAGACATTAATCCTGAATGTTTACTTCGTGTGTGTATATATACATGTATGTATATATATTTTTAAGTAAAATTAAAAATTTGAAATAATTCCTCTGAAATTCTGTAATTGATATATTACAAGAAACAGTAGCAATGGGAACCTATATTATTACTCATTTTTGCAAATTGTCTTCACATAAATTAAAAAAGATAAAATGAAACCTGTATATTTGTACTTTGACTGGAGGTTATGTTCTTCCACTAATTCAACATTTTCATACTTTAACTTAGAAGAATCAGAGGTGAGGTTATTTTTTAATAACTCACATTTTTAAATGTAAGATATTATATTTCTGTCATCTTTTCTCAGTCCAAAGGTGATAGTTATAAAACCATGAGGCTCACTTCAGGCCTCATGTCCTATAAACTAATTGCTGTAATACAGAATCTGTTCCTCCAGAGTCCATGCTAAGGGCTTCCCAGATTAACCCCAGAAAATTATATACTCCATAAAATATACATAATGATACAAGTTAAAATTTAAGCAAAAACTAAAAGGAATTTTTAAGAACAGCATGAAAAGAAAATGTCATCTGATCTCTACTTCTACAAATCTCAGCCTCACCTTAAATACATTTGGGTTCCTAAGCAATTTAATCTATCTGAGCTGAAGTTGCCTCCAATGCAAAAAGAATGGAGACAGTACTGAAAATATTGATCAACATAATTGTTCTAAGAATAAGTGAGACACCATTAAATGCCTATTCTTATTATAAAGTAAATGCCAAATATTTTCCTCCTTCTTAAACACTGTATCCTTGGTTTTACTCTAGAAAATATTTCCAAAATATAATGATATGCAAATAAGATTTGGTTCTTAGAAGAAAGGAAAAGAATGAAATTTGTCCAACAACAAAGGGAATTTCCTCAAGGTTTACAACTAATAAAAGTGTGTATGAGTCCCTACTAGAAAGTCTGAAACAATATATTTCCAAAAAGTTACTCACACGGACTTTACTGATAACTAGTGTAAACTGTCAGCAAGATGAAAGAAATGTTATTATTTCATTTGCATAACTTCTAATTTTACATATATGAATTAAAAAACAAAGTTTTTAACAATAGTAAATTAATCCACGGGACTGTGTTATTGCTTGTCTCAAGAAGAATTTCCAATGTAAAATACATTAATATCAATGATATCAAGAAATAGCAGGTAAATGTTTAAAATTCTACAGCACAGAGAGTCCAACATGGGAAAAGCTTGCCACAGGTAAAGGAGAAGACCCCCCCACCAACAGCAAAATTATGTAAGACTGCCAATGATAAGGAAAAACTACTAAAGGGGGATAGAGAAAAGAGAAAAAATATACAAGGAGAGTTCATCAGGCTATCATCAGACTTCCCAACAAATCCTACAAGCTAGGAGAATAGAATGACATTCAAAATACTAAGTGAAAAAAATAAAATAAAAAATAAAAACTGCAAGCCAAGAATACTCTAGCTTTCAAAATTACCATTCAAATGTGAATAAAGGTCTTGAACAATAAATGTTAATTAATTTTTTTCATCAGTAAACCTGTCTTCTAAGAAATACTAAATGGCAGTCTATAAGAAGAAAAGAGAAAACAAAAGATCAACCAAATATCAAGAATGATGCTAAATAGTAAAGAAGAATGAGAAACAAAGATAATACCAACAAGTAGGAAGACAAACACATGAGTATTTAATTATGAAAAGGCATCAGCTCATAAAAAAAAAAGCTATCACTGAGTGATAAAGTTAGACACAAATCAAATTAGTAGACACAAAACCTAATCTGAGATTGAGGTAAAGGTGGCAGCCTGTTAGGTACAAGTTCTGCCTTCTCCCCACAGAGCAACTGGGAATTAATCTATTTTCCAGACATAAATGCTGAGGAAAAGAGGGCCCAGAGGCTACAGAGAGGGAGACGCAACCAGGGTCACAAAGAGTAAGAGAAAACAGCAGGATTCAGAGCTACACTGCAGACTCAAAATTCAGGCTGTGGAGGAGGTGGTGGAACCATGGGAAGATATGGCCCTACTGGAGAGTCAATCCAAAAGCAACAGAGCCTGCCCAGTGAGGAACCGTGACATGGAGGCCGGAGAAATGGTTTTGGTGCAGGGAGGAAGGAGGACCAGCGCCCCAGTGGTCTGAGCTGAAATCTATGAAGTGAAATTACACTGGGTGTTTCCATACCAGAAGGCAGCTAGGGGAATACCCCATCCCCTGCCATTCCCACCACCATGTATCTCCAAAGTTGCAGGACCCACCCACCAGATATCCGGCCATTAAAAGAAGACAATCTCCCAGAAAGGACAAACCCTCAAAGCTACGCATTAGCCTCACCCTGTGGGTGGAAGCAAAACTGTAGCCTGATTTTGGATTTTAGGCCAATAAGGTAATTAGTGTTTGAACCTGAATTGCTAAGAGAAGGCTCTGCATCCCCCAGCCCCAGAGGGCTGATTTCTGAGGCTCCAAAACAGGGTCCACCTAAGAATTTCAACAAATACAACTAGTAGTGACACCATAAAACTCAAGAATTCCCAGTGTTCAAACCAAGATCCAGGCTTATTTGGTGCAAGTTGATATCCTAAACAAGGTCATCAATGCCGAAACCACTCCCACAGAAACATAAACAGACTGCCAAATATGGCACAGGTGCCGAGAAATATACATAAAATGACGGATTCAATTAAAAATCCAGGGGAAAATCTAAATACAACAGACGTATGCAAACTACTTGTGGATGAATTTAGTGCAACAGTGATAAACATACTCATGGAAATCAAGAAAACAATAAAGAAAAAGAGCACAGCAAAGAGGAGAAACAAGAAATGAAGCAAGATATCAAAGAAATAAAAACATAATAGCTGAGCTAAAGAACCTCACAGAGAGACTCAAGAGTAGAATGAATGAAGCCTCCAATACAAGCAGTGAGCTAGAAGATAGGGTAGAGGAATGTACTCAGGTAAACCAGAAGAGAAAAAATGTGACAGCTTTTGAGACTTATGACATAACAACAAAAGAAAACATTCACATCATAGGGGTCCCAGAAGAAGAAGAGAGAGAAGGGTGCAGAAACTATACCTGAAGAAATAATAGCTGAGAATTTCCCTAACCTAAGGAATGAAGCAAGCCTCCAGACAAAGGAAGTTCAACACCTAGACAAATTGTTATCAAAATGTCAAAAATACAAGATAAAGATTCTTAAAAGTAGCTAGAGGAAAGTGAGTCACTACAAAAGAGTCACCATAAGACTGCAAAAATTATCAGTTCCTAAAAGAAACAGAGGAGATTACAAAGAGATGGAAAGACATTCTGTGATCATGGTTGGGAAGAATCCACATTGTTAAAGTGTTCATCTTACTTAAAGTGATACACAGATTTAAGGCAACTCTCATTAAAATCCCATGGGCTTATTTCACAGAAATAGAAGAAAAATCTTAAATATTATATTGAACAACAAAAGACCTCCCTGAATAGCTAAAGCAATTATGAGAAAAAAGAACAAACCCAAAAGGATTAGACTCCCAACGAGCTATACTGCAAAGTTACAGAGTGATCAAAATGGTATGATATTGGAATAAAAACAGAGGTAAAGCTCAGTGGAAGAGAAATGATTCACCAGAAACTGACTCTCATACACACACAGTCAATCTATGACAAAGGAGCCAAAAAGTAAACAGTAGAGAAAGAAAAGGCTCTTCAACAAATGGTGTTGGGAAAACTGGACAGCCACATGCAAAAGTATGAAGCTAGATCACTCTAACACAATTCACAAAAATTAACTAAAATTGGACTAGAGACCAGAACACAGGAAACCATAAAATTATTGGAAGATGAACACAGGAAAGACATTCTATAACAACAATCTTAGAAAAAGGTCTGTGGGGACTCAACTGCACCATCAAGGGAAACAAAAAGTTAAACAAATGGGACTACATAAACTTAAAAAGCTTCCTCCTGGTGAAAGAAAACATCACCAAAATAAAAAGACAGCCTACAAACTGGGAGAAGATATTTGTGTTCCATATCTAGCAAGGACTTAATATCCAAAATATACAAAGAACTTTTAAAACTCATTAACAGAAAAAAAAGAAAACCAAACAATGGGCAGAGAAATTGGAGGGGCATTTTTCCAAAGAGGATATACAGATGGCCAGGCATATGAAAATTGTTCCTACTCACTGGATATCTGGGAAATGCAAATTAAAACAATTAGTTATCACTTACACCTGAAGGATTGGCTATTATCCAAAAGTCTGGAAACAACAAATGTTGGCACGGATATGTAGAAAAGGAAACACTTTTTACACTGTTGGTGGGAATGCAAATTGGCGCAATCCCTGTGGCTAACAGTATGGAGATGCCTCAAAAAGTTGACAATATAAGTCCCCTAAGATCGCACCATCCCGCTTCTGGGTATTTGCCCAAAAGATACAAAAACACTAATTCACAGAGATTATGCACCCCCACATTTATTGTAGCCCTATTCACAATAGCTAAGAGCTGGAAACTACCTAAGTGCCCAATGAATGGTTAAAGAAGATGTGGTACATATACACAGTGAATACTACACAGACCTTAGAAGAAATGAAATTCTATTATTTGAATCAACATGGATGGATCTAGAGGGGATTATGACAAGTGAAATAAGTCAAAAGAAGACAGATACCAGATAACATCACTCACAGGTAGAATGTGAATAGAAACAACAAAGGAACAAATGCATCAAAACCTCCACTGGACACTTGTAATAGAACTGAGGTTACCAATAAGGAATGGGACAGGAGGTGGTGGGGCAAGTAGTGGAGAAACCCAGTGAAAAATGGTGATTTGGTGAAGAGCTGAGTGTGTTGATATATATCTGAGGAATAGGGAAGTTGTACATATGGGTAACTACACATGAACTTATTTTCATTTGTACAACAGTTATTGTAATGAAATTCTTGAATAAAACTAATTATAAAGAGATACATAGCTCTAGGAAGAACAAAATATAGAGAGAATCAACACTGAAAACCATCAGAAGGAAAAAAGGTAAACAGAAACAAATAGGAAAAGAAACAATAGATACATACAACAAACAGAAAAAGGCTCAAATGACAGCAACAAAGTCCTACATTTCCATGATCACCCTCCTAAAGTGAACAAACTGAACTCACCAATAAAAAGACACAGGGTGACCAGATGAGTTAAAAGAACAGGTCTCTTCAATATTGTTATCAAGAAACATCAGAATCAAAGACAAATAGGATGAAAGTGAAGGGCTGAGGAAAAATCTATCAAAGCAAAGGGGCTAAAAGGAAATCATGAATGACAAAACTAAAATCACACAAGATAAACTTCCACCCTGAAAGTGTATCATGAGGCAATGACAGACACCACATTATGGGCAACAGAGTAATTCAGCCATAGAAAAAGCTGTCATTAACATACACATACACACACACACACACACACACACACACACACACACACAATGCCAGACTACCTAAATATAAACAGCAAATACTAATGCAGGTAAAGGGAGATATTGACATTAATATGACAATAGTAGAGGGTTTCAACAGCCTACATAAATTAATAGCTAGATCGTCCTGGAAGAAATTCATTAAGAAAGTCCCTAAAAGAAGCATAAGATCATATGGATCTAACAGACACATATAGAACATTCTAGCCTAACAATAAAGATTGTAATTCTTTTCATATGCACCTGGGACATTCTCAAGGAGAGATCCTATCCTGGGACACAAAACCAGTCTCAGTAAATTTGCTAAGACTATAATTAGAGAAAGTATCTTCTTCAACCACAAGGGTGTAAAACTAAAAATGAACAAGCAAAGCAAAACTGGAGGAAAGCACACAGATGTGGAGATTAAACCACATACTTCTGAATAATTCCAAGATTATTGATAATTCCAAGATTATTGATGATATTGAAGATAAAATTAAGAATTATCTGAAGACAAAGAAAAAATATATGAGCTATCAGAATATATGTGATACAGCAAAAGAAGTTCTAAGAGGAAAGTTAATAGTTATACATACGCACATGAAGAATCAAGAGATATGCCCAATTATACATCTAAGTACACATCTAAAGAAAAAGAATAGAACCAGAAATCAGTAAAAGAAAGTAATAAAAAAGAGTAGAAATAAAAGGAATTGAAACAAAAGAAAAAACATATAAAACATCAGTGATAGTAACAGCTGGTTCTTTGAAAAGAATAAATGAAAATGGTAGACCCTTAACCAGATTCACAAAAGAAAAAAACTGAGAAATTCCTAATAACAAATATCAGAAAGTGAGATTAAAAGACATTACAGAAATACAAAAGATCACAGGAGATTACTATGAGAGCATGTATGTGCCAAAAATTTTGTCAATCTTGAAAAATGGACAGATTTATAGAATCCAAGTTCCCAAACTGAACCAGAAAACATATATAACTTAAACAGACCAGTCGCAAGCACAGAAATTGAAGCAGTAATAAAAAACAGTCTCCCAGAAAATAAGAGTACATGAACAGATGGCATCACTAGCAAATTCTAACAAACATTCAAAGAAGAGCTAATTCCCATCTTCCTTAAACTGTTCCACAAAGTTGAAGAGGAGAAGCTTCCAAATACATTCTGAGGCTATTACCCTGATTCCAAAATCAGACAACTAGAGAACAAAAAAGAAAATTACAGACTGATATCACAGATAAATATAGATGAAAAAACTCTCAACAAAAGTTTGGCAAGCCAAATTCAACAACACATTAAAAAAATCATCATCATGAACAAATGTAATTTAATCCAGGGACATAAGTATGGTTCATCATATGCACATCACAATGTAATACACTGCATTAACAAAGGTAAAGCAAAAATCTTATGATCATATGAATAGATGCAGAAAAAACACTTGATAATATTTAACACCTATTCATGAGAAAAACCATAGCAAAAATGGGGATAGAGGAATAGCCTGGTGATCTACTAGATAAGATCACCAGATACAGTCCAAAAACATTTTAAGGACCAAGGTTCAAGACCCAGGGCTGGGGAGTGCAATCAAGATGAATAATAAAATAAAATGCTTCTTCCTTCTCTCTCTTCCTGATTGCCCACCTACTCACCTTTATTCCTGTCTGCATCCTGTCTTTAGAAAAAAAATAAGGCACAAACACATAACCCAACATAATAAAATTTATAAGTGAAAAACCCAGAGCTAACATCATATTCAACAGTGAAAAACAGAATACCTTTTCCCTAAGATACAGAACAAGACAAGGATGCCCACTCTCACCACTACTATTCAACAGTTCTCACCATCACATCACAATAAGGCAAAAAAAAAAAAGAAAAAGAAAAAGAAGCCAAATCATAAAAAAAAAAAAACTCTCATTATTTGCAGATGACATAGTAAAAATAGGCAATCTGAAAGACACCACCAAAAAGTGCTAGAAACAATAGATGAATACAATAAAATGGCAAGATATAAAATCAGTATGAAAAACCAGTAGCATGCCTATATGCAAACAAGTAACTAGAGGAAAGAGAAATCAAGAGATTTCATTCATGATAACACCAAAAAAGAGAAAAGATCCAGAATAAATTGAACAAAGGAAGAACTCTACACTGAAAACTCTAAGACATTAACAAAAGAATTTTTTTAAAACACAGAGAAAGAATATTTTGTGTTCATATATTAAAAGAATTCTCATAATTAGTCATGTTACCAAAGGTAGTATATATATTTGATGCAATTCCCATCAAAATTCCAGAGAGAGTTTTCAAAAACTGAACAAATGATTGGGAATTCTGTATGGAACCACAAAAAGCATCAAAGAGTCAAAACTATTCTCAGAAAAAAAAGAATAGCAGAGGACTCACACTCCTGAATTCAAATTATACAATAGAGTAACTACCATCAAAAAAGTATGGCATTGAAACAAAAATCAGACTCACAGACCCATGAAATAAAATTGAGACTAGAAACCAAACTACACTTATGTGAACTGTTAATCTATGATAAAGGAGCCAAAAGCATATAATTTAGGAAAGAAAAGTCTATTCAACAATTCTGTCTGAAAATACTGGACAGCAACTTGCAAAAATAAATAAATAAAACTAGATTACTCATTAACATCACAAAGAATATTAAATCAAAATAGATAAAAGGCCTGAACACAAGACCTGAAAAACTAAAATACACAGAGGAAAATGTAGAAAAAATTATCAGTGATATCAACCTCAGAGATGTCTTTGGGAAAGTCACACCTATAGCAAAGGAAACTAAAGTAAAACTTAGTAACTGGGACTACATCAAGCTGAAAGGTTTCTGTACAGTAAAAGAAACCACCACCAAAACAAAAAAGGCAACCCACTGAATGGGAGAGAATATTTACACAACATAAGATCAGATAAGAGGTTAATCTCTAAAATATGTAAACAATGTATACACATCAATGACAAAACAACAACAACAACAACAACAACAACAACAACAATGCATTACCCAATACAAATATCTGAATAGACAACTTTCTGGAAAAACACACAGATGGCTGCAGTCATATGAAAAAATGAGCTATACCATACACCAGAGAAATGCAAATAAAAACCCTTATATTACCTCACACCAACGAAAATGGCCTTTCTCAAAAATTCTAGAACAAGTGTTGGAGAGGGTGTGGCGTAAAAGAAACTCTCCTTGACTGCTGGTGGGAATGTAAATTAGTGCAGCCTCTTTGGAAAGCAGTATGAAGAGTTCTCAAAAAACGAAGCTGGATACAGGAATCCCACTTCTAGGCATATATTCAGAGAATACAAAAACACTGGTAGGGATAAACATACGTATCCCTAAAGACATAGCAGTACAATTCACCAAGACATGGAAACAACCTAAATTCCTGTCAACAGAATGATTGGATAGACAAGCTGTGATATATATACTGAATGGAATTCTATGCAGCTCTTTAAAAAAGATGAAATTCTGTCCTTTGCAACAACATGGATGGAACTAGAGGGGTTCCTGATTAGTAAAATAAGTTAAAAAGTAAAAAGTAAGTACAAGATGGTTCTAATTATATGTGGAGTATAAAGAAACAAAACAGACAAATCTTAACAAAATTTACAGGATTGCAAGACTGTGGGGAAAGGGTAGAAGGCAGGTGGGAGTAAGGTGGTGGTAAAGAATACTACTACTCTAAGTGGTGCCTGTGGTATGAAAAACAAACTGCAATGCAAATTCAATATCCTAAAATACATATAGCATTTTAAATAAAAGAAATAATAAAGTGTAAAAATTCAATGGTACAGGGAATTACAATTGTAGTATGTAATTGTAAAATTTGATGTTAGATATTTATGTTTATAATTTAAGCTGTTATATCTTCTAATTTTAAAAAATTAAAATGAACCAATTCAAATATCACAGAAAATTATAAATATCTACTTGTTTCTAGTATATCTCTTACCATCTAATAATGTAATTCTCCTTAAATAAAAATAAAATAAAAAGTAAAAGAGAATAAAGTTGAAAAAGGCCATCATTTCCCAAAATAGCCAGAGTAATCATGAGAAAAAAGAATAAAAATGAAGGTATCACACTCCCAGATTTCAAGCTATTCTATAAAGCAATAATAATCAAAACTGTATGGTACCGTAACAAAAAGAGCACAAAGATCAATGGACTATAATTAAGATACCAGAAATAAACTCATACATATAGTCAAATTATTACAAAGAAGCCAAAAGCATATAATGGAGGAAGAAAGTCTTTTTAAAAAAGAGTGTTGGGAAACCTGGACAGTAACATGCAAAAGAATAAAGCTAGGTCACTACCTAGTACCATATACAAAAATTAATTCAAACTATATTAGAGACTTGGTTGTAAGACCAGAAACTATAAAACACACAGAATAAAACATAAGGTCTTTTTCCATGACATTGGCCTTAAGAGATGTCTTTGGGGACTTGAATCCAGTGGCCAGGGAAACATAAATAAAAAACAAAGGAAGGGAATTATGTTGAACTAAACAAACTTCTGCACAGAAAAAGAAACTATCATCACAACAAAATGACAGCCAACATATGGGGGAAGAGATTTTCACATCCTACATCTGATTAGGGGTTAATATCCAAGATAAATAAAGAACTCATAAAACTCAGCAACAGAAAAACTCAATTTAAAAAATGAGCAGATCTAAATAGATACTTCTCCAAAGGCATACGAATGGTCAAGACACATGAAAAAATATTTGTCGCTTATTATTAGAGAAATGTAAAACAAACTATAATGAAATATCATCTCACACCTGTGAAATATCTATATCAAAAGCAACAGAAGTAATAGTAATGAAAAATGTTGGTGAGGGTGTGGTGAAAAGAAAACCCTTGTGCACTGTTGATGGGAACAAATTGGAAAAAGCCACTTGGAAAGCTAGAGACTTCTCCAAAAGTTAAAAACATACCATATGATTCAGCAATTCCACCTCTAGGTATCTATCTGAAGGATATGAAAACACTAATCCAAAAAGAATTTCTCCTATTGTTCATTGTAGCACTGTTTAAAATAGCCAAGAAATGGGAAAAAACTGTCCAAAGACAGACAAACAAAAGATAATGTGATATATACACAATGGAATAAACAGCTATAAACATGATCAAATCTTGCCATTTGCAACAACATGGATGGAACAAGAGGGGAATATTCTAAGTGAAATAAGTCTAAAGGAGAAAGGTAAATAATGGATTATCTTACTCATATGTGGAATATAAAGAAACAAAGCAAATAGACAAAACAAAACAAAAATTAGTCCTTGAACACTGAAGAAAACCGAGGTGACTAGAGGGGAAGAGAGTTGTGGGGTGATAGCAGAAAGAAGTGGATGTCTAACGAACATTGGTGGAGGACTTTTAGAAATGTAGTGGTGGGTGTGCTGTGATTTCATATATCTGATGAAGAGGGAACCTATCATTACATAGAGCTCTGAACAAAAGGTATCTCAGTTTTTTAAAAAAGCAATCACTTAAATATGCTACTAAATTAAATAAATATTAAACACACAAAAACGCACACACACAGAGACACACATATATTGGTAAGTCTTTGCCAAAACAGATAGAGGGCAGAATGTCAACATGCCCTCAACAATGCAACATCGGTATATTTTGAGCTGAAGGCAATCAAGACCCAGCAGACTGGGAAGATGTTTGCTTTTTGTTTGTTTTACCTCTTTTATACTTGCCTAAAAACATTTACATAGATGACACCGGGCACCAGAAAGACAGCTATTACCAGAGGTAACTTTTTATATCAGATAGATTTATCTGTATGACATGGCAAACATTTCTTTACCAAACAATTGCTCCTCTCATCTTCCTGTGAATTGTATTCTCCCCCTTGGAAGCCCCAGACTCCCTACAGCCTTCTCCTTAGTTCAGGGGGATACATAAGCCTCAATTACTGACTTCTATGTACTCTGATATGTATATGGAGCTCCACTACATAAAAAAATGAATGAAGTTAAATGTTATTCTCCTGTTAATGTCCTACGCCAATTTAATTAGATAAGGCAAAGAATTTGAAGGGAAGGAAAGTTTTCCACTCGTACAGTTTCACGTACGGATATCTTAATAAACATGAATTCTAATTTTCATTTCATTAAGATGCATCCTAAATTATAAAATGCTGGGTGTTGTGAAAATTTTTTAAACTAAATGCTGCAACTAAATTAAAATTTTTATTTTTATGCTTAGAAAACAATTTAAGTGTATTCCACCCTCTCTTTGTAGTGGGCTGAAAGGTGGTGTGCAGAAAGATATGATCAGCCCTTATCTCTAGAACCAAAGAACATTACTTGTTTGGAAACTGGTCTTAACAGATGAAATTAAGGATCTTTAGATGGCTAAATGGACCCTAAGTCCAATGACAAATGTTGCTTATAACAGGGAAAAGGATTTTTGAGATAGAAACAGGGAGGGGGAGAGACATACAGAAGAAAAGGTCATAAAAAGATAGAGGGAGCAGAAATTGGTGCAATGAAGTAACAAACCAAAGAATGCCAGGACCATCCAAAACTAGAAAAGGCTGGTATTACCCGAAGTCCTCTAGAGGGAGTATGGTCTTGCACATATTCTTGATTTTAGATTTCTCCAGCACTATAAGAGAGTGCCTGTCTATTGTTTTAAGCCACTAGGTTTGTGATAATTTGTTAAAGCAGCCAGATGAAGCTAATAAACCTATTATAATTTAACTATTTTTGAGAAGTAGTGACACAACTGAATAGAAAACAATTTCTTGAAAAATAATTATTCGATTAGAAGCTATGAAGAACCTATTCTACTCAATTTAATGTTTTTAATTTTGAATGTTCATTTTTGTTTGCACAGCTATATGATTTTTAGGATACTGAATTCACACCTCAGTCCATGCATTTCACACCACACCCACTACCATTAGTGCCATTTGCCACCACTAATTAACTCCCTCAATTCCTTATTCCCTTCCCCTTCCAGCACGCCTGGTAGCCACAAACCTGTGAATTTTGTTGTGATTTGTCTGTTTGCTTTGTTTCTTTATATTCTACATATGAGTGAAAATGTCCTGTACCTTTCTGTTTCTCTCTGGTTATTTTGCTTAATATAATTCTATCCAGGCTATTAAAAAAAGCACAATTTCACCTTTTTTTAACAACTGCATAGATTTCCACTGAGTATGCATAAAAGTTCCTTTATCCAGACATCTGTTGATAGGCTTTTAGGTTGTTTCCAGGTCTTTGCTATATGAATTGTGCTGCTAAGAACATAGTATACATATATTTTTTCTCATCAGTCTTTTTGTGTTCTTTGGGTATATACCTAGAAGTTGGATTGCTGGATCAAAAATAATTCCATTTTGAAAAGTCTCTATATTGATTTCCAAAGGTTGCACTAATTTACATTCCTACCAACAGTCTGGAGAGTTCTTTTTTCTCTGTACCCTCTCCATACTTTTTGTTTAGAATTTTTGAGAAAGACCAATTTTTTGATAGTCATATGCTTTTTTGTCATTGAGGTATATAAAGTGAACATATTTTAGAGATTAAGCTCATCTGATGTGTATTGTATAAGTATCTTCTCTCAGTGAGTTGCCTTTTTGTTTTGATGATATAGAAAACTTTTAGTTTGATGTAGTCCCAGTTATTTTTAGTTTTCTTTGCCATAAGTGTTACTTCCTCAATGACATCTCTAACGCTGATGTCATGGAGCGTTTTTCCAATACTTTCCTCTGTACTTTATGGTTTCAGTTCTTATGTGTAGGTATTTTATTTATTTGAGTTATTTGTTTCAGTATGATGCTTACAGCAGATTGTTTCATTTTTCTGCAAGTAGGGGTCCAATGTTCCTAAGTATGAATTGTTAAATAGACTTTTCTTGCTCCATTTTATGTTCTTGGCTCCTCTGTCATAGATTAACAGTCCATATATGTGTGGTTTTACTTCTGGGCTCTCAATTTTATTCTACTTGTCTATGTATCTGTTTTTGTCTCAATGTCAACTTTTTATGACAATTTCTCTTTTCAATTAGAAATTGAGTATGATTCCTCCATTTATTTTCTCTTTTCTGAGGATAACTGTGGCTACTGGAGTTCTTTTATGGTTCTATATTGCCAGCTTGATTATCTCAAAAAATGTCTCTGGTATTTTGATGAAAATTAGATTAAATCTATATTTCTTTGAATAAGATAGCCATACTAATGACATTAACTCTTCTGATGCATAAGCATGGAACATTCTTCCATATCTTGGTGTCGTCTATTTCTTTTATCAATGTCTTGTACTTTTCAATGTATAGGTCTTTTAACTCGTTTGTGAATTTTATTATCTTGTATCTCTATGATGCTATTATAAATAGTTCCTTTCTTGATTTCCCTTTCCTCTAGTTCACTGTTTTCATATAGGAATGCTACTGATTTTGTGTATTGATTTTATACCGTGCTACTCTGCTGAATTCATTAGTTTCTAGCAGTTTTTTGATGTGTCTTTAGGGCTTTTTAGGTATGTCATCTGAAAATAATGATAGTTTAATTTCTTCATCTCCAAATTGGACTCTTTTAATGTCCATTTCTTCCTTGCTGCTCTGGCTAGGACTTCCAGAGCCATGCTGAAGACTAATGGTACAGATGCAGCAACATGAATGGACCTTGAGGAGATTATGCTAAGTGAAATAACTTAAGAAATAAAAAGACATATACCAGATAACTTCAATCATATGTATAATATAAAGAAGCAAAGGGAAAAAAACAAAAACAAATCTTTGAACTGACAACAAAACAGACAACAGCTCCCAGGGGAAAGAGGGTGGAGAGAGGGTTGGAGAAGGCGTCAACTGCTTGGTGATAGATGGCAACTGGACATCTGGTTATGGAGTGGTGTGGCATAAACAGTTTTGAAGATGTGCAGAGGTACACCTAAACTTATAGTATTGTAAACCAATATCACTGTAATTTTTTAAAAGTTCTTAAACAAAAATAGGTTTATTTTTTCACAGTGGTATGAATATAGTAACTCATTGTTGGAGAAGGGAGAAAATAATATTGATGGGAAAAGGATAGAAATAAAAGTCTGCTTTGTTGATGCAGAAATAGAACTTTCAATACAAATTCATGATTTTACATTTGTATATCAATGTATTCATTCTCATGTGTGTGGTATGTTCCAAAACAACGTCTCATGTAATAGTTGTATCTCCATCAATCTAATAATAAAGAGCCTAATACAACTCGATTTTTTACATACTAATGTATGTTTTCTTTAGTAACTATTGAAGTAACAGTGCATTATATATGTTTTAGATGTACATTATAAATCAACTATATATAATGTATATATTACATGAAACTCACTAAAACTCCAGTGCTATCATTCACCATACAATGACCCCTTTCACACAATTCATTTATTCCCAATCCATTTCCCTTCGGTTTGCTACTATTTTGGTTGTATGGTCTGAACATTTATTTTTGTTTTATTTGGTTCATTCATTTGTTTGGTTTCTCTATCTACCACGTATGAGTGAAATCATAGGACATCTGTCTTTCTCCTTATTTCATTAAGCATAATATCCTCTAGGTACATCTATATTGTTACAAGTTGCAGGATTTCATCTTTTTATATAACAGAGTAGTATTCCATTGTGCAAACACATATCATCTTTACCCACTCATCTGTCAATGGGCACAAATGCTGTTTCCAGCATTTGGCTACTATAAATAATGCTACAATAAACATGGCGGCAGGGGGGTGATACATATCTCTCTTCAAATTGGTGTTTTGGTATTTTTCAGGCATATACCTAGAAGTGGGATAACTGGATCATATGGAATGGCTATTTTCAATCTTCTAAAGAATCTCCAATTCTGCTTTCCATTATGGCTGCACCAATTTATACTCCCTCAATAGTGTATAAGAAAGCGGTCACTTCCCTTCCCTTCACATCTGGCCAATACTTATTTGGGTTTTGGATAATAGTCAATCTCACAGGTATAAGATGATATTAAAAGGAAAATGAATTATTATTTTATAATATCTGGCATATAAAAATTAGGAACTATTACAGGTTAGTAAAATTTCAACATTTATAAGTACAAAGTAATCACCAATTTCCAATAAAAAGTTTTCTCCATTTTTTAAAGATATATACAATAATATTAAATCAAGTAATTCTCACAAATGACTAAATATATGCATTTCTATATATATTTATGCTAGTAACAGATCTAAAATGAATAAAAATGAGACAAGAGGTCAGGTTGTTTGGGAAGTATTTTTAAAGCATGACTACATAAAAACTATATGCCGACAAAACTGTATTTTGTGTATCTACTTTAACTTCTATAATTTAGAAGAATATAAGACTGTTTGGTGGGGTACTTATTCTACAGGTAATTTTAGATAAAAATTTAAGCCTTTATCTGTCAAAAAATCCGATACCTAATCACCAAAAGATATAGATACAAATCGATTTCTAGTTTGTGTTATGTCATTATGTCAATACAAGAATTTGGCCTTCTTCAAGGCACAAAACACTTACAAATGACTTCTTTTAATTCTTTTTAAGCTAATTCAGTCTCGTGAATTTTTTTTTGCCTTCCGTCAACAAAAATTTTATTTGGTATTATTTGGCACCACAAGCAATAAAAATTAAAAACTCAGATCCACCTTCAAAAGTCTAAGTCCAACGACTCAATAGACATGAAAATAAACTATAATGAAAAGAAACAAAAGTGGTCTAACATACACTATATGAATAGTATGAGTGTGAGGTTAAGTCTACAAAGAATCAGTATAGGCTATAAAGAAAGAAGTGACATCATAGGTTGAGATTAGAAAGAATGCAACTGTGCAACTAGAATTATTAAAAAAGTAATCCTCAAACATCCTTCTTAGTGGTAACAAAACTATCAGGTACTTTTGTGAATGATGAATCCTGCATGACTGAAATCACTCAGAGCTATGATATAGATAAGCAAATAATAATTGTCAAAAGTATATTCTTTGCCCAAATTATAGTATCAGTAATGATTCTATAATTACAATGTTAAACTGGTAAATAACATCATAAAGTCTGTTTTATCCCTTTACCAATAGTCAGTTCCCTTACTTTACAAATACGTAATTTCTTATACCCGTTGCCTTAAAAATATGCCTTATATTTGAAGCATACTGATATAATTCTGAGACAGCTGTTCATTATTTTATAAAATCCAGTAATTTACCATTTGCTAAAGCAAGTAGTCTCATGATCAAAGTCCTTTGAATAAAGTCACAAAGCAAGCTAATAATACATTAAATGCTCCAGGGTGTCCTGAAATAAACAACCTGTTTTATTTTCAGTTTTAATACAGGCAAAGGAAGCTAGCTTCCCACATCCTCAGAATGTATGTTGTATTACCATATTAGTATTTGAGAATTTAACACTCATTTTAAGTAATCCTAAAAGTCTCAACATTGTAATAAACAATACATACATTTTATTTGGTATTATACCAAATATACTCTTAGTAACTCTTAGTAACAACACTTGAAGTCAGAGTTAAGAATGGTCAGAGTCCAAAGACCTGGTTTCTCCACTAACTCAGTGTGACCTGAGATAAGGAACTCACACTGTTGTGCTTTAGGTTAGTCATATACAAAGCAGGAGAGCTGGAGATAATCTTTTATGTCCCATCTGAGTCTGAGTCCTTGAAGACTTCTAAAGTCATAAAATGCCTTATGTAGCTTCCAACAATCACAGGTCTCCCTTTGCAGGGCTGATGAGCCTTTTCCTCTGTTTCTCCAACCATTTTCTTAAAAGCACCTCATCATGTCACTGTGAAACTTAAATTTTAACATTCAGGATAAAATTGAGAGACGCTATACTTTAGCAAAATAATCGTTTCTTAGAACTCTCTTTTCTTTAACTACCATGTGGATCAACTAGGAAAACCAGACTAGAGGGAAGCAATAATGGTAGGTGAAATACCTATCAGGAAGCTCTTGTATCAATCAAAATCAGAGAAGATGATGGCCTTGACTGTGGCAGTAACAAGAAAGGTAAATATGAGCATTTAGAGATATAAAATATCTGTGTAGTACCTAGTGACTCAGGAAAGGAGGACAGTAAGGATGGCTAGTGAGAGTTATTAGTAAGGAGCAGTTTGGGGGATAAAAATTATGAGTTCAGTTGGGGTATGTTTGATTTTAAATGTCTGTTAGATTCAAAAGGATGACACCTCTATCCAAATTGCAACAAATCCTACAGTCCAGTGATTTTCAGGAAAGTTTGTCTGAGCAGAAGATAAACAAGAGTCATGAGTATAGAAATGCCAGTTAAGGCAATGAAAGATTAAATGAACCAGAGCATGTATATAAAGTAAGAAAGGATCCTTTAGAACAGAAACTTCTGACATGCACTAAGTACTCAATAAATATTCCAAGCAAATGAAGAAAGATAAGCAAAGGAAAAATGGCCAGCAAAGGTGCCTACAAGATACCCAGGGAAGTTACTACTTGGCACCAGTTACCCATTCCAGCCTCATTACCAGACATGTCACCACCCAATTCTTTACAAACGAATTACCTTCAATTACAGTAAGTTAACAGCACTCCAAAATCATGACATTCACATTTACACTTTCTTTTATTTTTCTCCTTTCTTCTACCTTAAAACATTCCTCAATCCTTATCACCAATAAATTCTAGTCATTCCTCAAGACAGATCAAGTCTCCTCCTCTGTTGCCTTCCTTCAATCAGGATCAGGCTTCAACTGCACGTTTTTCTAAGTCACTGCTCTATCACAATACATCCCTACATGTACAGAAGGCCAGTCCTTCTCATCTCAGAGTTCCTCAAAGTCATTAACACCATGTCTTATTCACTAAAAGCACTTAAATGCTTGAAGGACTGAACAAATTTTGTGCAAGCATAAGAAACAAAATTTTAAATGAACTATGTAATTTCTTTGAGCCTCAGTTTTTATGTCTAAAATGAAGATAACAATTAAGTTCCTCAATGGATTAATGAGGATTAAATGTCATAACATACAGAAAGTGCTTGCTGCAGTGTCTGGATCACAGAAGAAATGTACTAAATGAGCCTTAGAAAAATAAATAAAATTATACCTGTGAGGAAGTTTGGAACCAAATTATAAAAATTCTAAGTATCCTTCATTCAGTTTACCTCTTTTCCCAGATGAATTCCAAAATGTTAATGCCTGCCCTGGTAAGGACCCTATGAAGCATCTCATTATTAACTTATTTATTCAGATTGGAACTCAGAGGTCCTTAATATTTTGTTATGTTTTATTTACTTGACAGTTTCCCTGTCTTACGACATTTTGGGTTGGATGTCATATCTGGGGTGGAACTTTTAAAAATATTTGCTCTATTTTCAGTAGAGTGGAGGATGCATAAAGAGTGGGATTATATATGTAACAAAAAAGAGGGAAGAGGAAAGGAATAAGACGAGAAGAGAAAGGTGAAGGAAAAAAATGGTAAACATACTCTCACCCTTTTGCTCAATGGCATACACTCAAATTCCAGAAGCCAAGTTTATGTCCACATAAACTTAAAAGCAAAAACCAACAGGAAATAAATATGCAGAGGGTTTTCCTTAGAGAAACTGAATGATCTATCTGGGAAGAACAAAGATATCAAATATAGGTACAAAGTACCATGAAAAAAAAAACAATAAAGGCTCACCTCATTCTAGCATTTACAGGGCCTAAAGTGAGTTATTAAGTAAGCCATTTGGCTACTCCAAAGCACTAAATGTACCACAAATGCACTAAAAGTCCCTTCTAGGGACACAGAGTTTCTCTCTTGCTCATTCTAAAATGTGATCTAATAATGAAATATCATGAACAACGGGGAAGAGCCATAACATGAAATAGAGAACAAGAAAAACAGAAGAAACAAATAATTCAGAATGGAAGAGAATATATGATATTCTCCCTCCAAGAACCAAGAGATCAAAGAAAAAAAAAACTTTGAAATATTAAATACATAAATTACTAAATTAGTCACTAAATAATGCTACATATTATTGATATACACATATATGTAAATGCATTTCAATGCCCTTAAAGAATACATGCATAATGTTAATAATTTTTTTAAATACATGTGAAAAACAACAGGGTTTGCTTCTGGGAAGAAAGGGATAGAATTGAAGATGTAGGTCAAAGGAAAAAATCTATCTGAAGCTTCTTTTTGTTCCTAGAAAAAAAGAAGTCAATGTACCAATTAATAATGGTCAATTCTAGGTATTTGAAACAGTACTGTTTATTATATTAATCTCTGTGGTAAGACATTAATATGAGGTAAAGAAAGATACCCTAAAGGAATAATCAGAGGGTCCTATAGCTATATAATAAAAGATGGAAAAAGAGAAAACAGTATCAAGACTAGCAAAGAAAAACACATAAGTGAATTTCCCAAAGTTGAAGACATAAGTAATAATATTGAATGAAACCATAAGATAGTTCAATACAGTAGGGAGAAATACTTGAAAACATTAATTTTAAATTTTCAGAATACCTGGGATATTTAGAACTAAAGAAGTTACAGACAGAAAATAAGAAAAAGAAAGAAAACTGAAGTTGGCACCAGACATTTTATGATTAACAGTCACAAGATTATGAAAGAAAACAATTCCCATTAAAAATTCTATAGTCATCCAAAATATCATTCAGGTATGAGGCAAAATAAAAAAGTTTCAGATGGAATGGCTCATAAAATGTATTTTTAACTACTTATTCATAGGAAATTAAATTACAAGAGGATGCTGTCTAAAAAGAAAATAAAATAAGCTGAGAATGAAAGCAGAAAATGAATCCAACCTGAGAGTAAAAGATTGTAATCCTAAAAGATGCACAGCATAACTAAAGAATAATCACTTTAGGTTAGAAAAAGGGAAAGGGACCACTCAGAAGGGTAGTACTCAGTGAGGAAAAAAAAGCCAAAAGGGACAGGTCCATATATTTGATCACATTTTTATCATCATTGCCATATTAACATTTTAGTTTCTAAGATTGTTGGGAGGGCTCCCCACCTCCACCTGTGTAGTATAAGATGCTCATCAAGATTCCTGGGTTCTACAAACTAGATGCCAATCAGCAGCACACCCAAATTGCGATAATGTTTCCAGGCATTTCCAAATGTTCAGAAGGGTAGGAATGAGGAAGAGGGGTGGGGTTGGAAAAAATACCATCAAATGAGACCAACTACCTTAAAAGAACTGAAAGGTAAAAATGATAATGATAAAAGCAAACAAATAAGTGATGCAAAAAAAAAAACTAATGGCAATTAAAAACTCTAGGAAATACAAAAAGCGAGAATAGAAAGAAAATGAAATCAGAATTTCTTTACGTAATTTTCTATTAAAAATTTACAGTCATAATAATAGAAGCACTATATGTTTAATTGTGGCTATCGTGTTAAACAGTAGGGAAGATACAGGAAATTTAATTATAATTACATGAAAAAATTTATGTATCAACTTGGCACTGTAAAAATACAGATAATAAACAGCTGGGCAATGAAATAGAAATAGATGCCCCATAGTTTCAAAGTTGCCAGACTAGATAAGATGCAAGAGCAGATCTCTGGAATCTACCAGTGTTCAAATTTCAGGCTCTATCAAAAAAAAGCTGTCACCCCACCCTCAAAGTACATGAAAACAAAGGTGAACTGAATCAAATTAAAACTGTAAATTAAAAAAAAAAAAAAACACAAGAAGCACACATCTGACTAACACAGTCCTCCCCACCACCCAGATATAGATTATATGGCATAAAATAAATATACATGCATGTGTATGTGCATGTATACACAGACATACATATACACACACACACACACACACACACACACACCCCGATCAAAAGATGAAACAGACCAAATGAGTCAAATGTCAAAATTTGCAAGCAATTGAAAGCAGCTATGATATAAATTAAAAACTATTTCATGGAACAACTGGACAATAAAGAGGCAATTATGAGAAATTTCAAGATACGTAAGCTATAAAGTTAGAATAAAAAATTAAAAACAAAAACAGAAAGTTAAATAATACACATCCAAGAAAATATATGTGATATGCTCCTTGACATCAGCCTTTAGAAAATGTCTTTGCAGACACAATGCCAATGGCAAGAGAAGCAAAAGCAAAAATAAAAGAGTCATCATCAAATTAAAGTCTCTGTATGACAGAGAACTACCCTCAAAACAAAGATATATGCTACAGAATAAGAGAATACATTTGTATATAATATATCCAAAATATATAAAGAATTCATAAAACTCATTCATAAAAAAACAAAAAAACAACAGACTTTAAGAGGCAGAGGATCTCAATAGACACTTCTCCAAAGAAGACATACAGATGGCCAAAAGACACATGAAAAGGTGTTATCATATCTTATCATTAGAAAAAAGCAATTCAAAACAACAATAATATATCATATCACACATGTGAGAATGGCTATTATCTAAAAGACAATAAATATTACTATTTATTGTCTGTTGCTACTTATTGCTGGAGAGGATATGGCGACAAGGAAACCTTTGTACACTGTTGTGGTAGTATAAATTGGTACAACTATACAGAAAACAGTATGGAGATTCCTCAAAAATGTAAAAACAGAAATTCCATATCCTCTAGTTATCCCTCTTGTAAGTATTTAACCAAAGAATATAAAATAAGTAAAATTATACTAAAATAAAGTTACAACATTGTTCATGAAGTATCATTATTAAAGGTAAGCTGTAATATCACTATCATGTATCAATGAAGTAATATGCATCCCCATGTTCATTGCAGCATTATTTACAATACTAAAGAATAGTAAATAACAAGTGCTCAGTCACAGATGATTGTGTAGAGATGCTATATATGCATGTATATATACGCATAAATACAAATACAATGAAATACTTTTAAAAAGAGATAAAATATTTTCATTTTCCATAACAAAAATATGTATAAACCTAGATGGTATTATTCAGCTCCTTCACTTAGTGAAATATATTAGACAAAAAAAGACAAACACCATATGATTTCATATGTGGTACACAAAGAAACAAAGCAAAGGAAAAACAGAAATTAGTGGCTACTAGAAAAGGGTGGTAAGGTAAGTTGAGCAAAAGAGATCAATTGTATGAGGAAGGAAAGAATTGTACTTTTAGAGGTGAACTTAACATAGTATATATAGATGCTGATTTATAATGGTGCACATGTGAAACTTATATAATGTTATAATACAATATTAAATCAATAAAAATATAATAAAAATAATTCTGGTATATCTCTATAGAAAAATAAAATAAATGCTAAAAATGAAAAATATAAGATCAGAAATCAAAAATACAAAGATAGACAATAAAGCAGACAAGATACAAAAAAGGAGAGGATTGGTGAACATGGGAACACAACTTAAAAAGGAAGCAGCAAATTTTAAAAGGAAAAAGATAGAATATAAACAATATGGAAAATGCAAGATAACAAATGTAACAAAGGATTATCACTAGAATCCTAAAAATAGAAAAGAAAATGAGACAGAAGGAATATATAAAAAGATAGCACTTCAAGAGTTCTAATGGTGATGTTAGGATCCCAGACTTCCCTTCTCCCCCACAGAACAACTAGAAAGCACCTATTTTTCAGATGCAGATGCTGAAAAAAAGTGGAACCAGCAACTACACAGATAAGCAGCAGCATTTAACACCATAGAGAGTAGGCAAATATATCCAACTTTGGCATCATATCTTGGTTTTAGGATACCAAGCCCCAGGTGTTGGGGGGGAGGGGTTGGGGGGGGTGTACGCCAAGCTGTGGTCAGGGGGTTGAGCCTCAGGAAGAACCAGGACCCCCAGAGATAAAAGACTCATTTACTCTGGAATCAGAGAGAATGCACAGCAGGTCTGTGGTTACTCAGCTGGAGGAGGGGCCTTTCAGCACAGAGAAAAGGGAGCAGCAGGCTGCTAAGCGGAGTTACAGTTACCAAGGGAAAGCCATGCAGGACACCGCCATGGCTAGAAGGCAGTTGGGGGAAATGCCTGCCCCTTCTCACCATTATTGCACCTCAATTGCAGGACCCACCCACCGGAATTCTCACCCCCCAGGCCTAAGGGCACCAGAAACATGATCTCTGGGTCACCAACAATCCTCAGGTGGAGTTTCTTGTTCAGATTTTTGATGCCAGGGGAAGGCTTTGCATACCCCATGCAAACTTCAACTCTATAGGCTGAACTCATAGGCCTAAATGCAGGTTTCACCCCTGAGCTACAATATATCCAAACAATGATTTCATACAACTAAAGAATTCCCAGTGTTCAAACCGAAAACCAGGTCTATTCAATACAAGTCGATACCCTAACACTAGGCCATTACCTCAGGGAAACCAAACCTACAGAGATAAAAGCAGAATGCCAAAGCAAAGCCACAGAGAAATACATGTGAAATGATGGATCAAATTAAAACTCCAGGAGAAAATCTGAATGCAACAGACATATGCAAACTACCTGAGAATGAATTTAGGGCAACGTACTCAAGGAAATCAAGAAAACAATAGAGGAAGAGATACACAACAAAGAAATACGAAATGTCATAAGAGACTACTATGAACAGTTCTGTGTAAGGAAATAAGAGGTAATCAAGCCTCTCTAAAATTGAAAGTTCAGAATGGGATGGCTTTACTAGTGAGTTTTACCAAAACTTCAGGAAAGAATACCTATTCTCAAATTCTCCAAAATATTGAAGAACATGAAATACTCAGAAATACTTTCCAAGAGGCTAGCATCACACTGATACCAAAAGCTGATAGAGACATCACCAAGAAAAAGATGTGCATTATATAATGATTAAGGGGTCAATCCAGAAAGAAGATATAATATATATTAACACTTATGCACAAAATGAAGGAACATCAAAATACATTAAGCAAGTATCAGAATTAGCAAGTAGCACCCAAAGTAATGCATTAACAGTATGAGACTTCAAACCTACTTACAGCAATGGACAGATCAACCAGGCAGAAAATTAACAAGAAACAAGAGTTTCAACTGATCAGTGTGAACAGATTAGTCTAATAGACACATACCAAATACTTCACCCAACAACTACAGAATTCACATTTTTTCTCAAGTGTGCATGGAACATTCTTAAGGCAAGATCATATGTTGGGATACAAAACACATCTCAACAAATTTATAAGGACTGAAATCATAACAACCATCATATCTGAAAGAAAATGACAGATCAACATCTGTAATGAACATAGATGCAAAAATTCTAAACAGTATATTAGAAAAAAAAAATCCAACAATACATCAAAAGCACCATCCATCATGACCAAGTGGAATTTATCCAGGGATGCCAGGATGATTCAACATACATAAATCTTTTCATGTAATATACCATATATCAACAAGGAGAAAAACCACAACAATACTGTATCAATAAACACAGAGAAAGTTATTGAAAAGATTCAACAACAATTTATAACAATAAAAATAGGGATAGAAGGAACATACCTCATATAATAAAGGCCAGATTTGATAAATCCATAGTCAACATCGTACTCAAGGGTGAAAAATTAAAAGCATTTCCTCTAAGATCAGGAATAAGGTAAAGCTGTCCACTCTCACCACTGCTATTTATTATCATACTGGAGACTTAGAGCACTTAGGCCAGAAAAAAAAAAGAATCCCCAAATTGGAAAGGAGGAAGTAAAACTCACTATTTGCAGATGATATGATTATATATGTTGAAAATACTAAAAACTCTGTTTAAAAACTACTATAACTAATGAACAAATACAGTAAAGTAGTAGGCTACAAAATCAATACACATTTTTATTTGCAAACAATACCCTAAAGAAAACAAAAATCAAGAAAATTACTCCATTTACAACAGAAACAAGAAGAATAAAATATCCTGGATTATACTTAACGAAGGAGGTGAAAAATCTGTACAATGAAAACTATAAGTCCTTCTTTTAAAAGAAATAGAGGAAGATACAGAGATGAAAAAATATTACCTGCTCATGGCTGAGAAGAATCAACATTGTTAAAATGGTCATCTTACCCAAAGCAATATACAGATTTAATGCAATCCCCATCAAAATCCCAGACATATTTCAAGGAAATAGAACCAAAAATTTTTTAAAATTTTTATTGATTTCTGATTGCTTTTGTTTAGAAATTATATGTTGATATGAATGAGTTGTATTTGTAGCTTTCCTTTGTTGTATTATCTGGTTTAGAACAGACATACTAGTTTCAGAAAAGGAATTAAAAAGTTTTTCATTCCTTTGTATGGAATAATTTATAAAATAATTAAAATGCAGGTTTTGTGAAGGTTTGTTAGGAAGTCTCTGTTCAACCACTTGGTCCTGAGTGCTTTGGGATGCTGGGAGGTGGAAACTCCTGATAGCTTTCTCAGTTTCTTCTACGGAAATTGGTCTGCTTAACCAGACCACTTTTCTAATGCTAACAGGTCAACTTTAACAATCTGCATTTCTTTAGAAAATTATCTGTTTTATATGTTTTTGAAAGTATTTGCCAAGGGACTTCATGACATTTTTCAATGTCTTCTGTTTTAAACGTTATTTTCCCTTATTTCTTTTTCCTTTTTAAAGGAAAGGCACAGATACGTGAGTAGGCAGGCAGTCAGGAAGGGAGAACAGTAGGGGGTACTTTATTTTTATTTAGTTTTTCATATGGTTGCTCCCCCCAGTCCCAGGACATGAACCTGGGTCCTTGGGGTGCATGTGGAATGTGCTCTCAGTCAGAGGCAACGGACAAAACTACTACTCCACCAGGGTGCACCTTCCCTTATTTATTTTATAATTTGTGAGCATTTTTCCTGGAGTAAGTTAATAATTTGCCTATTTTGTTAATTTTTCAATACAATATTATTCATCAAATGATGAATGAATAGGAACAAAATGTAACAATTTCACACAATATTATTCAATAAAAGGAATGAAGTACTGATACATGCTAAAAACCGAATGAAGAAAACATTAAGCTAAATGGAAAACCAAACATGTAAAGCCACATATTGTGATTCCATTTATATGAAATCATTTCAAATGCAGTAAGGAAATTCATAGAAACAAAAGCAGATTAAAGGTCGCTAAAATCTAAAAAGAGGGGGTGGGATAATCATTGAGTACAGTGTTTCTTTTGAGGCTAATGAAAATGTTCTGGAATTGGTAGTGATTGCATAACTTTGTGAATATGCTAAGAGCTAGTGAATTTTTTTTTTAAAAGCCACTGAATGGCCAGGGTAGAAATATACCAGGATTTCAACATCTTTATATATTAAATCACTATTTTCCTATTATCTTCCTCATCAATTTCTGCCTTTATCTTCACTACTTCAGTTCCTTGTGCTTTCTCTGGACTTGTTCTTTTTCAGGTTTTATTTTCATTGTGGTAATATTAATTTACAACACTGAGTAAGTTTTAGATGAGCAGCATCACTTTTATCAAATATATATTACTATACAGTCACCACCAAATTTCTAACAATCTTTTGCTCCCACTACACAACCTGCTCCCCTCTGGTAACCATGGTTTTGTTTTTAGTGTCCAAGATTTATTGTTTTATTTTGTGTTTTGTTTCTTTGCTTTGTTTCTTTATAGTCACATATATATGAGATTATCCAGTATTTGTCTTTGTCGTTCTGATTTATTTCACTAAACATAATTCCCTCAAGTTCCATCCACGTTGTCTCAAATGGTAGAATTTCATCCTTTTTAGGGCTATATAGTATTAGATTGTGTATATAGCCCACATCATCTTTATCCAGTCATCTGTGGATGGACAGGTAGGTTGCTTCCATTTTTTGGGTATTGTAAATAGTGCTGCAATGAACATATGGTTGCATACATATTTTTTAATTACTTTTTATATTCTTCAGACAGATAAGCGGAATTGCTAGATCATATGGCATTTCTATTTTTAACTTTTTGAGGAAGCTCCATGCTGTTTTCCAAAGTGGCTACACCAATTTATGCTCCCACCAACAGTGCGCAAGTGTTTCCTTTTATCCAGAGGCTTGACCCAACACTGTTTCTACTCTTTTTGTTATAGGCTATTCTCACTGATATGAGGTGATACCTCATTGTGGATTTGATTTGTATTTCCCTAATAATAAGTAATAATGACTATCTTCATGCGCCTATTGGCCATTGGCATATTTTCTTCGGTGAAGTACTTATTCAGATACTCTGCGAATTTTTGATTAGGGTGCTTTTTGTAGTTCAGTTGTATGAGTTCTTTATATAAGTTATTAACCTCTTGTGGGATCTATCATGTACATATATCTTCTCCCACTCATTTAGGTGTCTTGTTTCTGATGATGGTTTCTTTTGCTGTGCAGAAATGTTTTAGTTTGATGTTTGTTTATTCTGTTACGGTTGGAGTTCTCAAAGATATCTACAAAGCAGATGTCATAGAAGATTGTCAATGCTTTGTCCTATGTTATTTTATGATTTCCAAGTCTCAAATTCATTTTAAATTAATTCTGTGTATAGTGTTAGAGTGGTCTAGTTTCATTCTCTTGCATGTGGCCATGCAATTTTTCCAATTTGTTAGAAACACTTTCTTTTCAATATTTTATGTTCTTGGTTTCTTTATTATTAATTGACCATACATATCTGTGAATCCACTTCTAATTATTCAATCCTATTCCATTGATCTGTGTCTGTTTTTATTCCAGTACAATACTGTTTTGATTACTATCAATTTACAGCATAGTTCAAAATCCAGGAATGTGTTACCTTCACTTCTGTTCTTTTTTCTCAAGATTGCTTTGGTTTTGGCTAATTGAAGTCTATTTTTATTTCATATGGTTATAATTTGTGCTCTATTTTCTTAAAAAAAATGCCACTGGAAATTTTCATAGGGAATGCATTGACTCTAAATTGATTTAGTTATCCATGAGCAAATAATACCTTTTCATCTCTTTTTCTCTATTTTTATTTAAAATTATAACTTATTTATTATTTTTCATTTATATTGATGATAATGATTAGTACAATGAATTTTCCTCTGATCAGTTTTAAATGTATCATTGAAATTACACGCAGTGCTTTTATTGTCATATTTCTCTTCACAATTTTAACTATTTTTCTCCTTTTCCAAGGCATTATTTATTTTTTTAAATGTAGAAGTGGAAAAGAATATTTTTGTTTTGTTAATAAATTTCAGCTTTATTGCACTGTAATCAGCATTTTAATATTTCTAATTTCTAGAAGTTACTAATGTTTGTGATAAATTTTGTCAATCTGTCAGACAATAGAAACACATAATCTCTTTTATCAAGGAGTAGTATTTAATATATATCCAAATGATGAAACAATTCTACTATGTCTAGAGGTTTTATTTCCTCATTTTCTGTCTACTTAATCTAGTAATGAAACTTGTGTGTTAAAGTCTCATTATGTTTCTATATACATATCCATCTCCTGTAGGTTTTATTTCAAAAAAGTGGCTGCTATATTATCTGATACATATTCATAAGTATAACAACTTAATTGTGGAATGTGACCTTTATCACGTTTAATGATCTTGGATTTTAAATACTATTCTGATATACCAATAATTATCCTTACTCTCATACTGTTTCCATTTTTCTGGTATAATTTTGTGTGTTTTATATTTAGCTATTCTGGATCACTTCATACTACATATGACTTTTACAAACAGCATGGCTTTTGTTATGTGAGCCAATCATTTCTTAAATGTTTAAATGAATGAAACACTCACATACTGACTGTTATCACTGATTATCTGGTATCAATTTTATCACACTATTTTATGTATTTGTTACTTTGTTAAAGAAAATTTTGTTTCTATGAAGGTCTATTATTTCTGTTTTTGTGGTAACTCTACATTTTTTAACTCCCTTGAGTCCCTTATTTTCCTATTCGCCTTTTTAACATCTGGTTCATTTGGTGGTTTTGGTATTCTTTAATACTTAGTTTCTATTCTCCTTTTTCCTCCTGTTTTCTAGTTATATCATTTCTAATGCTGTCATATATGTAACATTTTCACATTAGATGGGAACTGCATCCTTATTCCCATCTTTGTTTTAAGTATAAAGTATTCACCATCAGTCATCTTGCTGAAGTTTTTCTACTTATTGTTGGATGAAGCTCATCCTATAGCCTAGATTTCTCAGGAAGACTGACGAGCACAGCATTTCTAAGTTCCAGTATGTTGAAAATTATTTTTATATAGACTTAATTTTTTTTAAAGGACTGGTACAGGCAGGAATAAAGGCAGGAAGGAAGGAAGAGGATGAAATAGCATTTTCAGTTTTTCACTTTGGTAGTTTCCCTGATCCTGGAACTTAAACCCAGGGGTATGAGACCTGGCATTCCTTCAGAGGAGAGTCACTCAGCTGCTACTACACGAGGGCATGCC
This sequence comes from Solenodon paradoxus, assembly GCA_004363575.1. Classification (NCBI taxonomy): domain Eukaryota; kingdom Metazoa; phylum Chordata; class Mammalia; order Eulipotyphla; family Solenodontidae; genus Solenodon; species Solenodon paradoxus. The sequence goes on from RJWH01000034.1 coordinate 1,857,103, forward strand.
TAGCCTTAATATTTTAAAGACAGCTTCACTGCATATAAAACCCTGAATTCGTGCTTCCATTGACTTTTTAAAATGCTGCTCTACTTTTGCCTTGTATTTTGTATGTTGATTTTGAAAAGCCTGAGACGCTAGTATAATTTTTTTTACATAAGTTAGTTAATTTTTTGCATGGAGGCCATAGGATTTTATCATTACTTCTGAAATCTAGTAATTTTACTGAAATATGTCTGAATATGTCAGTTCTGCTGAAATAATTTTTCCAGGTAGCTGGTATACTTTCAATGCATGGATTCAGGTCTTTTTCTATCTTGAAGTTTTATAGTTTTAGATATTGGTTCTTTCCAATTGTTTTCTTATTCTCCTTCAGCGATTACAACAAATAGCATTCCCTGACTAACGCTCCTATTTCCACAACTTTTTCTCTGGTATTTCTTTTATGTCATCTTAATTCTCGTGGTTATTTTGTCTTTCTCCAAGGCTTTTTTGTTAAATTCCCACTTTAGTTCTCATTTCCTCAGGTAGCTTGTAATATACCCTTCATTTCTGAATAACTGACATTTTCCACCATTTGTACAACTAGTGAGAAAGAATATTTATTGAAAAGAATCAATGAAAATAGCCCTAATATTAACAGAGTACATAGTATTAACTTATTTTGTTTTTAAATTTGGTTCAAGGGGTAGAAAAATACAAGTCAAAGACTGAGAGGGAACTAGAGTTACATCAATTTCTTCAATTTCCCTTAAGAAGTAACTCATTCAGTTTATCTCTAAAGAATGTTTTTCTTTAAATTTTATTTTGGCTGAACACACAAATTCCAACAAAAATAGCAGGACTCAGGACTGGTTATTAGGGGGAGCAGGGATGAAGGGTAAGGGACACTGCAAACTCTGGTGGTAGATGTGGTGTGAAATATAGAGTGATACAATTTCAATATCCTACATGGAATTTAGCATTTTTGAAGTAAATAAATAATATTACTATCAAAAAATTGTGCCTTGACTTCACATTGATGTTTTAACCCATCCTTGAAAGAAAAGTCACCATGTTTGTAGACTCAGCAAGTCATGAACTTGGTTTAAAATTCTCAATGGATCTTTGAACTAGAGTGGTTCTCAGGTCTCCATGAAGTCATTCACACAAAGCTTGGCCACTTAAGAAAAGGAAGGAATTTCATTTTCATACATGTCATAGTTTAGCATGCAAAATCATTATTTTTACAGAAAAACTAATGTAGTCTTCAAAAATACTACATTTTTTAGTATGTGTATATGAACTACATCGTTTTGCGATGGTCTTTTAAACTTGAATTCAAGACCTCGTTTTCTCAATAATGGCATGTATTGGGTAAATGAACATGTTTAGATGTTACCACTGTTAGAGCTCCAATACACCAAAATGGTTCTGATCAAACAGTAAGTGCTGTAATCAGAATAATATTCGGAATGGAAATTGTGCTCTGGATACCAGTGAATATGAGTATCTCCATAGTGGACTGGTAATACTATAAGTTGTAGGACACACACCAAAAAGAGAAAATATGAATAGGTATGGCAACAGACATTGAAAAACTATTTTGTTAAACCAATCGTGCCTAGACACCTGAACTCTGCTACGAAACTTCATCAGTCTTTGTCACATAAAAGCATTAATTTATTTTTCATCAGTTACATTTCTCATCTAAAATAATCAGTTTATGCACAACCTAGTGGAAAAGCAGTTAGGTTCACTGCCTCTAACTAAGTGAAGTCCATGCACCTCTCAAGTACCCCAGTTCATGTCCTGGGGCCCAGGAGAACCAGAGGATGAACAACTAAACAAAAATAAAATAGAAGTTTCTTCCTTCTCTTCAAGCTTGCTTGCCTTCTTTCCTTCCTGCACCTTGACTTTCAAAAATAATCAGCTTGTTCCTGAAAAAAGAAGTTAATTTAAATATGAATGGCCTACCAAATGTATTTTGTTATTTAAAGGCAACAGCAATATTGCATTTAGGCTTGACCTGTTTTACTACTTTAAATTCATATTCGCTGTTTCCTCCTCTTAAGTAGTAGTAATTTTAAAAATCTCTCTGGGATTAAGGTTTTCTATAGAATCCAAAAGTTGTCCAGTTGTGATATAAAATCTCAATTGGAACCAATGGAAGATTTTTAACTGCCCTATCATGTAATGGAAAAGTTCTAGTAAAATCAGAAAACCATTGCAAAAACATCAGACAATTCTGTATTGACAGAAAGCAAAGTAGTGGCACATTTCTATCAAATAGTTAGGATTTACTAATCTGTGAGGCAATTACATTTGCACCAGTCACAGCAAATAAAGCTAAGAACAAGGGCTGTGGCTATTTGGGAATGTTTATTTACTTATTTACTTACTTACTTATTTTTATCCCCAGTCCCAGGTCTGTATCTTTGACGCTTTAGCATTCTGAGCCACCAGAGTGCACCAGAAAAGTTACTTGACAAATATACTAGACAAGTAGCATATACTATTTGTTACAATGTTAGTGTCTTCTAAGTCATAACAGTCTGATAAATCATTTTGCTAATTATTCAGAGCAGAGATCTGAAAAATTTTTCTATAGTCAGGTAGTAAAACCGTAGGTTTTGTATACCATAGGATCTCTCTCACAGCTACTCAACTCTGCTCCTATGTTCTAACAAAACTTTATAAAAATAGGCAGCAGGCCAGATTTGGCCCATGAGTCATAGTTTGCCAACCCCTTACTTATAATAAGAAACATTATTTTTCATTCTTCAAAAATGACATTCAAAGAATATTGCTCTCCCTTGAAATTAAAACACATTTAAGCTTGAAAAACATGTGTTGCTCCATAAACATATATATTACATAATTGACTCCAAACAATTAGTTTTGAGGATATCTATTACTCCGTAAGTGAATTCCTTTGGACAAAAACAAAAGGCAACTATTTAAGGCAACATTTCAGTAAGACTGTGAAAATACCTACCCTTACATTGCTAAGACAAACTAAATTCACAGCCATATTAAAAGACTGCACATTGAGTTTCCTTTCTCATTGCTCGAATTTCCTCCTATTCTTCTTGTACATGTAAAATAATGTAATATTATTTGAAATAAATGTTCTAGCTATCTGTACCATTCTATCACTAACTTGAGATCCTAGTATTTAAAAAATTATCTAGTAAGATATACTTTATTATGCGATTCAAAACCCTAAAGAGTTTGTCTTTGTCAAAGCAACCCTTTCAATGACTATAAAATTTATTCTGAAATCAAGGACATCAATGTTTTCCAAAAGTGACACTTTACATATATAATATATATGTGAAAAATCACAGAAATTACTTCCTGGTAACAATAAGTGGGTCTAGGTTTAACATATAAAAGAATGGCAAATATTTACTGGGCATTCAGCATAGGACAAGCAGACTGTGTATTTTAACTCATTAATCATCATAAATATAACATGGGGTAAGTGCACAATTGCACCCTTTAAAAGAGGAGCAAACTGAGGCAGAGAGAAGTACTATGTTCAAAATTATATAGCTCAGCAGTGGTAGAATCAAAGCTGGACATGGCTCAAGAGAGGTGAACCTCAGAGCCTATGCTCTTAACCACCAATCATACTGCTTCCCCAGAAGGTATAAATCTAATTGAAGCTCAAGGGTGCAGGGTTTTCCTATTTCCTTTTTTCCAATAATTTCTTGTGATAATCCAGTTTTTCTACTTAATTTTAATTACCTTAAAATTCTAATATGAAATTTTAGCTATTCGAAACCATGTAATTTATTAATCTCAGTTTGAAACACAAAATAATTCAAGTTAACAAATCCATTCCTTGCTAACACTTCCACAATGCTAGATTATTAGTTGAAGCTGATATATACTGGAAAGTGAAGAAAAATATGAAAAAGTTGAGTGCTGCAGAGCAGCATTAGAAGTCATAACAACTGAATACATGCCTATTTTCTACTTTGAAAGTATCTTAGATACAAAGAAATCTATATCATACATTTTTAATATACATTTTGCTTAAAGCATTACCAATAACTATTAAGAATTCAATTTATACATGAAAGTTATTTTGATAAGGTAAAACATCTTAAAAGATCACCAACAGTCCAACTCAATTTTATTTTCATGAAAACATGTTGAGGCAGGAATAATTCAAACCATTTCAGGCAATGTTAGCCAATATAATAATGGTGCAGCTAAGTCTTATAACACCAATTCTAAATGAATATTAATTTGTAACTAAAAATGAGTGTTACAAAATACATAACTTTTTAAATAAATAACTTTTTAGTTATAACAAACATGACCATTCTCCAATGTACTATACTAGATATCAGCAACATGATTAAATCAATAAGGCTCATAATTTCTTTTTAGAAATAAATATAATAAATACATAATCTGCACATTACCATGGAATGACATAATTCGGGAAAGAGTCTGGCAAGCTGAAAAGTGATTTACAGTCAAGATTGTCACAAAATATTTTAATAATATAATTTTTAAAGCAGTATTAAGTAAATTAAATTAAAAACTATGAAAGGCAAGAAAAAGTGCCTCATTCATCCATACCAATTCATGCAACTTTACCATAATTTTATCATATAAATGAATGAAAACTTCAAAATGCGTCCAGGTAACATAGAACTATTTCAAGTTGGTTCATGAATTAGTGCCAATCCTCAAATTCTTTGTTACTGGTGCATGATCAATAAGTACAGAAACTAAGGAAAGCATTTAGAAACTTAGAGCAATCTGGCACTTATAGTTTATTAAAATATTGATCTGGTAACAATTAGAGATTTTAAAAACTGGTAGGCATTTGAGAACCTCTGGTAGATAAACGTTTAAGACTTAAGTCCTTGGAAAGCAAGGGCCAAGATGTGTGCCATCTTCCCCACTGGGGCAATGCCTCTACTCTGCCTCTTTGCTGTTCTTCCCTTTTCCTTTTAGGCTAGCTGAAACCCAGATATGGCAGCCACTCTGCTATGACCATAAAAACAATAACAATGCCCTACAGGACTGCTTTTCAAACTGTAATGTGGGAAAGAATCCTGTTAAAATGCAAATGCAGATTTTAGTAGGTCTATGATGGAAATTTAAATTCTACACCCCCAATAAGCTACCAAGTAATGCCAAAGTTGCTGGTCTGAGAACCACATGTGGGAGTAGCCAGCAGTGGGGACAATGAAGCAATAAGATGAAAGAAAGCTCAGTAATAGCACAAAGAAGAATTCTCCACCACTCTGGATTTATTTTGTGACACAGCATTAAAAGTCTATGCTCTTTCAACCACTGTAATGTGGGGTTCTCCATTACCCTGAGAAATCTAGCTATCAACCTAAATACAGAGAAAGTTTTAATAGCAAAAGAATGTATCTCCGATCAATATCTGCCATTCTGAGTCTACTGAACTGATGAAGGATACTGAGGAGCCTATTGAACATGCTTCCTAACTAATAACATATATATGATCCTTTCTGTTGTTGATAACTGAAAATTAACAAAAGAGCAAGCTACGCTAGGTTATGTCCTCAGGTAACTGGACACCCTTTGCCAGCTTACTACTACAAAGTGCCCAAATACCTACTTCTTTACCTAATCAAAGGTAATAAGGATGAATTACAATCTTAACTCATTTCTAACCAGGGATAACTACCTAACAAGTAATTCGAAATATCAAAAAGTAAAAAAAAAAAAAATGCAGTCATCTTACAATGTAAATGTGTAAAGACCGAGAACAAACATATACTAACTTAATAAACTTCCTATTAGCACTGTTCTGAGAATATATCAAAGCATCTACAGAAACGGTTGTCCCATGCAAAGAAGTTCTATCAATATCTTTCAAAATTTACATCTAGTGAGTAACAATACATACCTTTAAGTGTATGGTTTTTTATTTCAGTTAGAAGTAAATAACAATAAAGAAAGCGCTCTGCAACAGGTTGTTTCTTGCATTTCTATAAAAACATTTTTCATAAAACTGTTAAATTTCACAGCATTCATTTCAGAAATAACAATTTTCTACTCTACAAAAAACTTAAAGCAATTTCGTGATCCCTGAGGACAGAAAAACAATATGATGAAAGATAACAAAAACAGACACTAACATTCAATCCACAAGCATTTAAGTGTTTGGTGGATTAATTTATACCCTAAATGCTAGGAATACTACAGAAATATAAAAAGAGAAGATGCTTGCTCTATAGAAGCTTACAAAATTACAAAGCATCAAATTACTTTCCTAATTAGAAAATTCAAGTATTTATTTTTCTAAATCTGAAATTAGTAATACATATATATGTGATAAAAAGAAAAACCATATCATTAACTTTATCATGATTATCTATCAACTTTCTGGACACTTAAAACTTACAAACATCCCTAATTCTCTCTCACAACAAAACCTGAAATGAATCAATTCTAAAATCCATTATAAAATGTTGCCTTCATTTATTAGCAAGTTTTTCCATCAATATTTATATTTACTGTTTCATATTAGCATTTTACAAAATCAATCTTTATTAATTTCAAAACTCTCAAGGTCCTGCTTAGGAACTTAATAAAATTTAAAAATGTTTTTTCTTAACACCACTTAATATCCATGACAGATTATCTTTGGAAAAGTTGAAGAAAGTTTCATTTGCCTTTTACACTTAAGACATTTTGAGGGGATTTTTGGAAAAAAACTTAAAAAGATTTTCAGATATCTAAATCTATAATGTTTTTAAATTGCTGAGCCTCTAACATAAGTAAGTCAATAACAATTATAACACAATCAAATAATCTCATCAAAGAACTCAAAGAGATGTCCATTTTCTCTTAGGAAAGTCCATGACTTCAGAGTGCTCAGGTGGCTTAGCAGTTAAGTCCACAGCTCTGGTCAGCACAGTCCATGCACAGCCCAAGGACCCAGGTTCGTGACCCAGGCTTCAAGAAACAACTAAGATAAACAACTAAATAAATAAATGCTTCCCCCTCTCTCCTCCTGCCTGCCTGCTCACCTTCATTCCTAACAGTTTCCTCTAATTAAAATTAAGTCAATGATTTCATAATGTATTAAAATCCTTCTCCTTTCTCTTTCAGTTTTTCCTTAAAGGCTAATTCTGCTCCAAGAATGCTGAATTTCCTAAGTGACTGAACTTAGTCTCTTCTTATACTCAAAGCTTGGTTTTTAGATCAATTATCAGTAGTATCTAACAGAAGTATAATGTAAGTCACATATGTAATTTAAATTATTCAAGTAGTCACATATGAAAAGGCAATGAGAAAGATGAAATTAATTTAATGTTAAATTTAAACACAATATATGAAAAACAGTATTTTAATACACAAATCATATAAAAGTTAATGAGAAATGTCTATATTCCTTTTTTTTGATACTGTCTCCCAAACTCAATGTGTATTTTACATTCATAACATATCTAAATTTGTACTAAGCATATTTCAAGTGTTCGGGAGCCACATGTGGCTAAACGTCTACTAAACTTGCAGTGCACCTTAGATGATCTCATCCATGTACTAATTTACTCATCAGCTATATTCAAGTGACTCCATATTTCTACAATTAAGTTTTTTCTTTTAAATGCAACATTAGTATTTCCTAATGCCTATATCTTATTTTAGATAATTCAATTAAACCACATACTCAAATAATGTTCAACTTCAATACATGATCCACTCCTCAAAATGGGTTGCTCTTCTAATAATTCATCTAACTGAATTACAATCAATTTGGGTATACCAGCAAGAAACCTAGAAATCAACTTTCAAACAACTTTCTCTTCATTCCCATAATCAATCCATCAAAAAGTTTTGGCCACTTTACTTCCTAAATATCTCTCAGATTAATCTACTGCTCCACCCCTCTGCCATCACCACCAGTGCAGTTCAACTACCACCCAGCTCTAATCTTTTCTTCAAAGCAAGGATACCTCAAACTTATTATGATGTCATCCCATTTTAAACGCCCCCCAACCTCTAATAAAACCTTTCAAATGACTTAACCTGTCTCCAGAATGAAAACCTGCCATGGCCTACAATGCCCTAGCTACATGATCTAGCCCCCTTAGTATCTCCCAGTCTCATCTCACACTGCCCGTTTTGACCCCCCAGCCATTCTGGTCCTTCAAATCTTTATACTCACCATTCTCCCTATAGTCCTAATACTTTTCCATATACTGCTTTCCCCATATTTCATCTATTTCATTCCCACTCATCCTCAGACTCCAGGGAAGCATTCTCTGACCACCATGAAGACACCAAATTCATGTCCCTTCAACTTGTCTAGTATTTTACAGATGCAGTACATTTGAATATGTAATTAATGACTTTCTCCTTATAAGACATCTGATTATACTAAAGCAAGTATCTGCCATAACAAAATGTTCAGTAATTATTTATTCAATGAATATATCAATGAATCTGCCTTGTTTTTGGTTTTTGTTTTTTCCCTAGATGACACATACAACAGACCGATATACACTACCTACACACATCATTAGTCTTGCAAAGTCTTCCAGATTTCCCAAGTCCAGGCTAACTATTCTCAATAACACCCCCAAGTAAATACCAGCATATAACATATTTAAATTCTGCCTGTCCTGTATATCACTATAACTCAGCAACACACACTATGCCTTGTGTGTAAGACCCATACATATTCACATGGGTAATTCAATACACACATGACTGTATATGGTTACATTTTTTTTCCATATCATGACTTACATGCTCATAAAGACACCATTCTTTCAGTGGCAACTTGTCAAGAAAGTAGTAGCTATTTGTCTCTAAAGGATTTAAAACTGTGTGTGGGAAGTGCTCACACTTGCACATAGACTCACAACCATCAAAAAGGGGTGTGAAATCTGTAGAGTTACAGTACTAAGGTATATGTAACGTGTAAGCTCTGTTGAGTCTTGGAGCATGATGTACTTCCTTCTTCCTTCACTACATCACCAATCAGTAATATTCTATCAGTATCTTTGATTTGCCACTCTTGTTCACTCTTTGCATTATCGACACACCTTCCTTGCCCCCTCTTCTATGCCTTTCTTTGTTGTTCTGACTACGTAAATGTTTTTCAATTTTTACATGAAAATTTTTGCACTGCTCAGAGATTAATATACTTTTTCTACAAATTATCTAGAGGTATTCTTCAGCAATTTCCAGATCCTGCATCATTTTAAAAGTCAAAATTTCTAGACAGATAGGACCTCTGACAAGTCAAATGCCAACATTATTATTTTGTCAGAAAAATGCTAGCCAAAAAAGTTGATATAGTTATATTTTTATGGTTTTTGAAATGTTACTATGCAATTTTTACTTGATTTAGAAAATGCTGCTGAAGTAGCAAGTTTCTTTTTATACCCCCTTTATGATTGAGGCAGTCAAGTCCACAGGCAGTAGAAACTAGATTTATAGGTTATTCACCAAAAAAAATCACTGCAAACAGCACCTTGAAATCTGAAAACTTGCACAGTTTAACAGAATATCCAGTCATTTTTAGCAGTTTACAGTATCAATATAAGCAGTCAGGAACAATTTTGAGAAAGATGGTCAACAAAACTTATTATCTTTGAATATTATAATTTCACAAATAATATAAGCCAAAGATACAACTATAAATGCTCATTAAAGAAACACGAAATATTTCAAAACATAAGAATGTCTCCAGAGAGGTTCCGTAAAAACCTAGTATTCTTTAGTATGATCTTATTGCTTCATCTAAAAAGTATTTTAATGGTTCTGACCCTTTCCAAAAAAGTATATACTAAAAACACATTGTGTAACTATTCTATAATTCTAGATAACAAAAAATACTGCACTTATTATGAAATCTTAAAAGAAACTACTAATATTCTTTACAAATAGACTGATACCCAAGAGTTGTGCTGGAATAACTTGAGGAAGCAAACTTCTATCACTCTATATAAATGATTACTGTATGATGATTACCAATAATGCACTAGCTGTGTCTCATTTGAAGACAGGTAATTTAGCAGTAATCCCCTGGGGAATAGGTGTGTCTCTCAGAAAAGTGAAACCAAACAAACAAGAAAGATACAGGAAAGTCTTCAGAATAAGAATCTTAAATTCTTAATCTCAATCACTAATCTGTTTGGGAGGAAGTTTCTTCCTAATTGGATGTGAAAAGAAGCCTCCATCTGTCAAGAGCTAGAAAATGGAAATTCCAGCAAAATGTGCTGAAGTTGTTCCACCTCCTTAGTTCTCTCAAGGCAACAATGGGATAGAGCAGGCAGGCCCTTCAAGACAGGAGAGCACTAATCACTTTATACTGCCATTGTGCTTCTAATTTTCCTTATGATTCCATGTTTGTGTCTTCTCTAGTACTAAAGTTTGTAAAAGTTATAGTTTTGCTTAACTGTTCAAGGAAGAAACAAAGGGAATGAAGTTTGACAAACACTTGGATGTCAATATGGGGGTAGCACCAGTAATCAAATCAAAATAAGGAAGATGAAATTCAAGGGAGAGAAGGTGAAGAGACCTTTATGTTCATTCACTTCCCAATCCTACCTCCCTGCTAAAAAACCCAATAACCAGGAACACAACCTGATTAAACCTTGAATATAAGAAAGCCAGGGTGGTGTGTCCTGGTGGAGTAGGGATTGGGTGCAGTCCACATATATCCCAAGGACCTGGGTTCATGTCCTGGGCTGAGGAGAAGAAAAAGATGAATACCTAATCAAAAATAAAGTGTGAAAAGAAAAGATCTCTAGGGTTCAGAGAAAATACATTCTTTCAAAGAAGAAAATAAATTTATCTGCCACAAAATGCTTTAACCCAATTTTTGGTCAACGATTTAAATTGGAAGTCGTCACCAGGGCTTGGTGGAAACTGGTACTGAATTTCTATTCTGTACGTTTGGGCTCGACTCTTGGTTCTGCCACTTCTAACTCTGAACAAAGTCGTTGCTACTCTGTGCTTCACTTTCCTCATCTGCACTCTGAGGGATTTAAGATATATAATCATTAATTTTGTGGAAAATACTTTTCCAAAAAATCTGTGGATTATGTTTCCCTAACATGTTTCTATTTTTCAAAAAGTTTCTGAAGGTTGATATTTTTATTAAAAGATTTGAATGATTCCAAAGGTTATTAGGAGAAACACATAATTTTCCCTCAAGGGAAATCTCCAAAGAAAGAAAAAAAAACCAAGGCAAAGAGCAAAGTAAATCTGTTGCCATATTTTGCCATGTATAATGCACTCCCAGGTTTAATGTGTACCCATGTTTTTGGCCCAAACTGCCAGGAAAAAATCTTTCATTTTAATTTTTTAATAAATATCTGTTTATACTTGGTACTTGCTTTTTGTATTAAAAGGAATTTTAGCATTGATGTTTTAATACATTAAGAAATTTTATGTAGCAAATAATTACAAAACACAAGCACAGATACCAGGTACAGGAAGCCTTTCTTCCTGTCGCCTCCGCAGTCTGACGCCACTCCCTGGCAGGAGGTCCAAAGTGCCTCTGAACAGTTTGTGTCCAAGCTCTTTAGCATATTTAACAACTGTCAGTTTAAAGCTTGCACTGCCTGCATTTTTGTAAAATTATCAGCTAGATGATAGAACCCTTCTAAAGCGCATGAAGAGAAATGTCGCTGCTCCCTCTTCGGAAATAAAGTCTGCATCACCTATCTCACCAAGTTAGACTCACTTACACTGTGGAGAGCACTATATAGTTCTTCATTTCATTTCGTTAGTTGGTGGAAATTGCTTTCCTTGCAAGTTTGTTATAAGTTCAACAAAATCAATTATCATATTCCAGGGTATTATTTTGCACAAAGATAGCGGTATTGATTTCTAGCTACACTTTTAACTCGTAAACATAAATAATCTAATTAAAAACATGTATATAGATATGGAATTAACACTATCCATATATAATGTACATTGTTATTTTTCCCTCACAAATGTGGGCCCCAAAAAATGCACGTTATAACAACAAAATACTTTATCTAGACAAATTTTGAATAAAACCTTCTGAGAAGATATCCCATGCATATAATTAAGCATTACAAAAGATCAATGTGCCATTTAGTGCACTGTTTAAAATAACCACTACACGGTAGAAGTCTCTAAAACTCTTAAGCTCAAATCAGCAAAACCTAATGTTCTCTGTGTGATCACTAAATAGAAGAGAATACTGCAAAGTCTGCTAAATGGCTGCTATTGGACTTGTATTTTAATATTGATTTTTCTGAGACCCCAATGACGATTAAAGACAAGAGAAATAAAATGTACTAAAATAACATAAACTGGAATAGGTCAATCCATACAGATCATCAGCATCTCTTGAAGATCACAAGACCAAGATACCAGCTTCTCAACACTAAATATTTCCCTAACCTATTACTCTAGGGGTAGCTGATAGAAAAGATTCAATATAGCTTAGGTGTTTTAGTATCTATTTCTTTTTAGGTCCTAACAGAGCACTAAAAATAAAAAATGGTTTTGTCAGTGGCGATAAAAGAAAATTCCAAGAGTTAGAGGAAGTTCAGGATGCTGGAACTGGAATGAGTTGGTCAATGATGTTCTATGGTCAGAAACGCTCCTCCAGTGCTCTTCTCTGCCTAAACTTTTGAGATTCTGTATTTTAAAGCAGTAAGTCTTTAGGTAAATGTAAGTTCCAGTACAGGTAATCTGGAAGCCTAAGAAATCCTCTGGCCTGCTCTGAACAATTTGACACAAGTCCAGTCTGTTCCAAAATCCATCAGGAATTAAATGAAACTCCCATACTCCTAGACAGGTTTGTTTGTTTGAACCAGGATCCAGGTCCATAAGCTTTGCATGGCCTGCAACTTAGCTGCCCTAGCAAACTGAGTCACAGGGGTGCCCCTAAAAGAGATTCTTAGCGGTCCCACAGATTACTACTGCTTTTGTGAACTACCACTATACAAAAGTCTAGTGGAAGAAAGATGTAAGCAAAGCAAATAAAACACAAACTGTCAAAAATTAGAATCTTGCTGGGGTTTTATAACAAGTTAACAAAACAAGGAGCAATAATATCTAAGCTTGCTTAGAGACCCTGACTAGGGAATTCTGATTGCCAGGGGCATTCTAAGATCAATAGTATAGGACTTTAATGAAAACCTACAATGTATAGTATTCTCCTTTATCTACCCAGGATACACTCCAAGACTTCCAGTTGATGCTGAAACCCTATATATATATTTTTTTTTTCTATACATACATACCTATGAAAAACTTTACAAATTAGGTACAGTAAGAGATTAACAATAAAAAGACAAATTGATTTTATGTGAATGTGATCTTTCTTGCTCTCAAATTATCTTATTGTACATAATACTTTCCAACCACAGTTGTGCCAGGGTAACTGAAACCTAGGAATGAAACACCACAGATAAGGAGGGAGTACTGTAGTGTACTTCCAGGCAATACAAATACATAGAATAAGAAAAGTGTTCTCTGGCCTTTAAAAACAATTTAATGTTTGTTTGGAACCAAAATAAAGAGACTAATCTTTCTAATGAAAGCAGAGTGATACTGGAAAGCAGTAAGAGACTAAATTATAAATATTATTACTAATTTGAAGAACTAAGGCTCACTTTAAAGAACGAGGGGAAACTCAAATAGACGACTAATCCAAGATTATCCAACACGATCTTGTGAGATAAAGAAATTTAAGTTATTGATTCCAGTTAAAAGAACAAAAGTGAAAAACTGGGTGGAGTTTGTAACTATATAGTTCTGCTTTGTGAAAACTGTAGGAGCACCACCAGACTTGGTACTAGGTCCCTATTCTCAGCATGAATACCACTTTCCAGCTGTCATTTCTGTAGCTGTCATTTAAGTAGCAGTTTTCCGACTCACTCAGTCTTCTCACCTGGACAAGATGCCTGTAGGCCAATAGCAGCTTCTTCAAAACACAAAGTGTCCTATCACTCTAATCAAAAACCTTTATTCTCAAAATCAAACCTTCATCTTTTGGGCTCTTGTTGCCTCCATAATCTGACCCAATCTTTCTGTTCTTAATCCTTCCTGAACACCATGCTACTTCCAGAAAGAATGAATCCAGTGTCTGTCCTACAAACCAATAAGCACTTTCCTACTTCTGTGCCTTATCTCCAGCGGCTGAGAGTCTAGAAAACCTCCTCACCATTTTTCAAAGCCCACTGCGCTAGGAAATTAACTCCTTCGCCACCAATCCCATAGCACACTTGCCTGCTCCTCTGCACCCTGTCCCCGTTTTTATAATTTGGTCTCCCTCTTCTTTTAACTAGGCTAATGAACTTCCAAAAAGCAGGACAAATCTTTTTCACCCTCCTTCCTACACGTCGTCCCAGACTGCGCCTATGCAGGCCAGAAAAAGCGTTACTGAATTAAACTGGATGTTTACAACAGTAATGGCCGCAGTCCCAGAAACCGCTTGATTTACGCGTAATTTGTCATTACGTTCAGACCGTAAAAGCTTGATATGAAACGTCTTTAAAAACCAGAACAACGCCATTCTTTGTTCAAGAAAAGTTCTACGGAGCACCCACTGGAGTTGACAATGAGGTCATTCTTAGCTTCAGAAGTTGTGCGTGTACCAAGGAGGGCAGCTTTACGCCAGTCCCTACTATACTTTGGACTAAGAAAGAAGACACGGCCCGGGCAGCAGTATCGCCTGTGCTCCGTCTACCCGCAACTTCCAGCCGGCCCGCGGGCTCCGGCCGCGCTCGGTCCTCTCGGCGATATTGGCTTCTCCAGCCCTCGCCTCCCCTCGTCCCACCCAAGCTACACAAGCCGGAGCAGCGCAGAGGGCGTTGCGGCTCCTCCCGAGCGGCTCCGCTTCGGGTTGGGCCGCCGCCGCCAGGCCTGGCCTGGCTTGCCCGCGGCCCCCGGCTTGTCCCGGACCCTCTACCGGGACCCAGGCCGCGCCGCCACCGCCGCCCCAGAGGAGCGGGGGTACTCGCTCGGTTCCGCGTGGCGCCGGGGGCGGAGCCCGCCCGGAGGGCCTGCGGAGAGGCCAGGGGCGGGAGGCGGCCTCCGCCTACCCGGACACGCACCCCACCGCCCCCAACCCCAACCCAAACCTTCCGCGGGGCCCTGGCCCGTAGCCGCGGCCCGGCGGCCGGCTGGACTCGCCACTTACCAACCCGCCTGGGACAACGCCGCGCCGGGGACCTCGGCCATGGTAGCTGCTTAAGCTGAGGGTGGTGGGGGGCTGGGGCGGGGGTGGGGGTGGGGGGGAAGCCGCCTACTTGAGACCAAGAAAAAAAAAAGAAAAAGAAAAAAGAAAAAAGAAAGAAAGAAAAGAAAAAAAAAAAAAACTCCTCTGGTCGACTCTACAACTGGGCATGCTCAGTGCGGCCGGCGCTTCCGCGTGGAGGTTCCGCTCGCCGCGTTTTCCGAGCGGCCGCCTGGCGTGGGGCTGGGAAGTTGCGGCGCGCCGGAGGCGGGGATCCTCTGAAGACTAGTGGTGGCCTGGAGGTCGGAGGTCAGATTGTTAGCAGGAAGAATTAAGAGTGACTCTCCGCTGAAAGCTAGGTTTTGGGAGTTTGGATCACTTTTCTGAGCTGTACAGCTTTGGAACTACCGGGGGAGGGGGGTGGGGTGGCGTGGTCTTCGTCGAGCAGACGGTTATGTCTGCTTTTCCACCGCCGACAGACGGTCACGTCGGAGAAGGCACGGTACCACTAGAATTGAAACGCCTAGGAAGCGTTTCTACGACGGTGCTTATTAGACCACGTTTCAAGGCGTGAAACTCAAAGGAAAGAGCTTCCCAACCTACACGACGCAAAAGGAAAGTTTACTTTCTTACAAAGATTCGCTCCCGCTTTTCGGCTCTTCCCCGATGCAAAGAAAAGAGCGCTGTGGGTTTTATTTTGTTTTTTGAGTCTCCACAAGCAAATCCGATTGTCAGGTCAGACCCACAAAGAAAGTGAATGGGCAAACCAAGAAAACTTCCACGTAAGGGTTGTGGGGAAATCGGGCACTAGTGTCACTCCTTGTTTTTCTCGTCGCTCTTCCACTGGGACGGTCCTTGTCCCGGCGCGGTTCTGTGACGTCGTATACGCACACTCAGGGCCTGGCTTCTACCAACCCCTAGTCAGTGCCCTTCTCGGATTCTCTAGAGAGACAAACTGCTAGGGCTGTTCCCCCAGTGGGCTTGCGCAGCCGCATCCTGGAAGCTGCGCGCTAGCGTGATTGGACAGCAGAAATTCATGTTACCCAATCAGGAGGGGGTAGGTGAAAAGGATTGCCGTCTGGGAAGACGCTCCCTAAAAGTTTGCTCCACCCTCCAAGGTCTTTCCTTTTCTGCGGCTGCCGGGGCACGGGGGCGGGTGTTGTGGCGGGGTTCCGGGTGTCTTCCTGGGCTCCCTAGTGCGGCGGAAAGACTTAAGAATTTAAACCTCGTGGCGGTGGCTGTTGCTTCTGAAACCATCATCACAGACTAAATCAGAGACTCGAAGTGCTGGGTAGAGCTGCTCCTGGAACTGGGAAAAATTCACAGTTACAGGAGGAAGAGAGTACCCAGGATGGAGCTGAAAAATCCCGAATTCAAGTTTTTCTCCTTTTAACTGGAGTATTCCGTTCTAAAATCGTGATGCTTTGCTTGACTCTAACGCTAATGAAGTATGTTTCTAAGCACATTACTGAGATAATAATTTTAATAAAGCATGGTTCCAAGCTCTTTGACTACATCCTGTTTACTACCATTTGCAGTAGTCTACAATATTTAGGTCAATCATATTCAGGAGTCAGGAAATATTACCATTTTAAAGGTAAATAGATGACTCAAAATTAAATTGCTAGCAATTTTGGTTGTTAAATAAAATATTAGAAACTATTTGCATTTTGCAGCAGTTGTAAAAATATTGTCCCAGTCATCAGAATTCTGGTGAAATGTACAGCCTTTATACTTTTGTTCTCTTATGAAGTGTAATTCAATAAAATTTATCATTGCATGGTGCTTAATAAAATGCCCCAGAGAACACTAAATTCCCTATAAGAAATGCTTTGAAGAATGTAGGTTGGATTCCTGTTGGAGAAATTGGGATAATAGAAGCATAATAATTAACAATTATTGATTGAATTAAACAATTGGATAAAGAAATGCATGAGGTCAAAATGCCACTAAAAGTAGAAAAATAAAAGAAGGGAAGATGAAAGCTTTACTTTTAGAAAATACCGGAGAATAAATGTAGAACAATTAATAGAAATCAGAAATTACCATTTTCCAAACCAATTACAATTGGCTCTGGCAAAGTTCGTCAGAGAATGTTGAAAAACACTGGCTGAAAGATTCTAGGAGTACAAGATATTCACATGGTCTCAGCGTACCAAGCCTTAACTTACTAGAAGAGAGAAAAAAGTAACTATCTTTTCTTAAAATTATAGCAATAGCAAACTCCCGTGCTGTAGCTATTTGGTCGGCCAACTCCAGCCATAGCAGTTCAAGTACATCCCAAGGACCTGGCTTTCTTTTTTTTGGTGGGGGAGGAGGGTCCAGGGGGTGTTGAAGAGAAGATAAACAACTAAATAAAGATAAATTTTTTAAAGTGCTTCCTCCTCTCTTCCTTCTTTCCTGCCTCTGCTCACCTTCATTCCTACCTACACCCTTCCTTAACAAAAGGAAAAGAAAATATCACTACCTTAAAAAAGTGACATAAGCTCAAGTGAGACAATCTGTTATCTTTATCAATTCAATAATGTAATATTTGGGATGTGTGGAGACATATTTGATTGTCACAACCTGGTAGGGAGAGGGAAGCTATTAAACAGCCTGTAATGTACAGAACATCCACACCACAACAATGAATTATCTGACTCACAATATTAATATTTGCAAGACAGATAAATACGGGATATTGGAATAAGCAAAACGTGAGCAAACAGGCAGGTGAATCCAGAATGTGGCATATTCTACAAGAAACCTGACCTGAACTATTCAAATGAGCCAGTGTAATTAAAATGTATATATATATATATATATATATATATATATTATCTCATAGATATATGTGTGTGTGTATATATATATTGAAAGGGACTTGAGATATAACAACAGAATGTAATCTTGAATCATAAAAAGCCATGCCCTGGTGGCCTTGTGGGCTAATCCATTGTCGTGTATGTCCTGGGTTCAAGACCTGGAGCCAAGAGAAACTAAATAAAGTGCTGCTTCTCTCTTCCTGCCTGCCCACCTTCCTGCTCAGTTTCATTCCTACCTGTGGCGCCTTTCCTTTAAAAAAAAAGTTGGGGATGGGGGAGATTTGACCAAATATATAAATTTTAGTATAGACTAAAGGATACATAATGTAATGATAGTTTTCTTAAGATGTGATAGTGGTATTATCCTTAATTTTAGAAACTGCATGCAAAGCAATTATAGCTGAAGAGTTGTGGTATCTACAATTTATTTTCAAGTAATGGCATACACATATCTGTTTCTGTATGGAAGGGATGGTAATGTGACAAAATGCTAAAAATGGGTAAGTCTAGCTGGAAGATCAGGGCTTCCAGTTTAAATGTTTTCTCTTAAGTTTGAAATTTTTCAAAATAAAAAAGGATAAAAATATGGACTATACAGATTTCTTTAGCATCAAAAATTTTAAATTGGAATTATGTTCTGTATAGATAAATTAGTGCCACGGAACATGGTGGCAGCTGGATAAATGACAAAAAAAGGATTTCCATTTTAATGATTAATTGATTTACAGAAAATATAAGTCTACAAAAGATTAAAGTTGGGGGAGATCCTAAGTATGATAAAAGGGCTTTTCTTAGGTACAAGAGGACCAAGAGAAGGAGTTTTTTTATTAAAGTATTCTCTATTCAGACCATAAAAATTGATGTTTCATAAGTTTACATTGCTATATAGTTTGAGAATAGACTCATGCTTCAATATGTATATCACATTATACCTACCACCGGAGTTCACCACTGTCATTTTTATTCTTTCAACATTAAAGCATTTTGAACTGTCAATTTGAATTTGCTTGTTCCTTTAGTAAACAATGCTAGATAATCTCCTAAATGAAACAGACACTCTCTTTGGGATCTGACATTAAAAATATCTCCGAGACCCCTAGAATCAATTTTGTATATTACAGATAATAGTATAAAATTTAAGACCTACAGTGTCTGGACTGAAATACTAGATTTTCCACTTCTTCTGTAATCTTTGATCAGTGCTAAAGATGGAATATCTTTCCTTAAAATTCTTGTTAACTGTTTTCAATATAATCGTATTAAAAGGGAGGACATCTGGGAGGTAATTAGGTCATGAGGATGGAACTCTCATGAATGATACTAGTGCCCTTATAAAAGAGAACCCAGAGAATTCCTTTGATTCTCTGCTATGTGATGACACATCAAAAGTTGGTCATCTATGAACCAGGTAATACATTCTTACCAGACATCAAATCTTCTAGTGACGTAATCTTGGGTCTCCGGATGTCTCCAGATGTGAAAGAGATAAATTTCTGTTGCATATAAGCTACCAGTCTATATATTCTGTTAGAACATCCCAAGTTGAAAAAGACAGTAAGTAATGATTTCTCAAAGTCTTCATCTACAAAAAGGAGCAATTTTCCTTAGTGCTTAACTTAACACTAACATGATTGCTTTATAAGGTTTGTTGTGAGGATTAAATGTGTGGAGTATTATAAAGTATGTTTATTTTTGAGTCTTGTAAATTCACAGAAGAGAGAGACCGAGAATCCACTCACCTCTCTTTTGCTCCTATTAGTTCATTGAAGGAATAGTTTCTCAGAATGAAAAAAATATAGAAGAATCTGAATAAGAATAGAAACCACAATAAATGGTAAGCTTATAATAATTTAAGCCCCTTTGATGCACATTACATATTTTGACATTAAGTGGTTTTCATTCTAGGAAATACTGAAATGCATTGTGAATGACGTAGATGAACCAATGCCAGGATTTCCTGAAGAACTACTGAGCTCATGAGCAAATGTGCTAGAAGCACAGGAAACGATACAAAATTTTTTTAAGAAAGGGGCAGTTGGATATCCACATGCAATCCCTACTTCATATCATACACAAAAATTAACTCAAAATCAAGTATGTGTATATATATATATATATATATATATATATATATACATACTGAAAAATGTAAACACCTCGAAGAAAATGTAGAAGCAAATCTTCATGAACTAGGTTAGGCAATAGATAATGACATTCAAATCTCCAGTCACAAAAAAAAAGATAAATTGGACTTCGTCAAAACTTAAATACTTTGTGTGTCAAAGGACATCAAGACAGTGAAAGAAAATCTGAAGAATGGAAGAAAATAGTTGTTAAAGAATTAAAACTTTCAAAACAAAGTAATAAAAAGACAACTTGAATAAAACATCGGCAAAATATATTTACACATTTCTCCAAAAGATATATAAATGGTCAGTATGCAAATTATAATATGCTTAGTAGTATTCATTAGGAAAATTCAAAACAAAAGTACAATGAGATATTAGAATGGCTATATTAAAAAGATGAACAATAGCAAGTATACGTGAAACTGTGGCAAAATTGGAAACTTCATACATACATTGTTGGTGGGACTGTAAAAAATTGTGCCATCACTTTGGAAAACAGTATGGCAGTTCCTCAAAAAGTAAAATATAGGTGTGCCCTTGTGGCTCAGGTGTTAAAACCATGCCTGGGGAGCAGTTAACATATATCCCAAGGAACGGGGTTCATGTCCAGGACCAGGGGAAGCAATCGAAAATAAACAACTAAACAAATGAAAACACTTCTTCTTTTCCCACCTGCCTACTGCCTGTCTGCCTTCCTCTTAAAAAAAAAAAAAAAAAAAATAGTAAATCAAAGTGACATACAAATCAGTAATCACACTCTTAGGTATATACCCAAGATCAATGATAACATGTCCACACAAAATTTGCACATGGATGTTCATAGTAGCATCATTCACAAAAGCCAAAAAGTGGAAACACTCCAAGTCTCCATCAACTGAAAAATGATAAATAAAAAAGCAAGGGTTCCACAAAGCAAAGACCATAGAATTTGCTGTTAACCCATTAGTAATGATTCTATAACTTGTGATTTAGAAAAAGGGGAAGAGATTTTTGTGGCTTAATGTAACAATTTCAATAGGGACTAGATATTGGATGTATGATGTAATTGTCACTTTCTCAGAAGGGGAAGAGGAATTGAAATAATTGACTAAAGTAAACTGAAGTTTAGTTGACTAAAGAATCTGAGTCTAAATCAAGTAGATGAGCTAACTTTTCTTTACAAAGTACAAGAAACAAATAGAATAGACTAGACTTGCTACCAGAATAGACTAGCTATGACATGATAATAAACCATGAAACATTAGTGACTTTTAATCAATATATTTTTCTTTTATGTTATATGTGCAAGGCAAGTGGCAGGTGTCTGAAGCTTGGGAAGTAGGTCTTTGGTCATTGTGATCATCCTCCTAAGTCCATGACCCTAAGAGAGCACAAACCATCTGGAACATTGCTGATTATAGCAGTAGACAGAAAGAAGGTTCCAGACAGATTCACACAGGAAATTAAATGCTTTTCCAGACTGATATATGACAACACAGGAAGTTACTCACCAAGTCCCAAAAGGTGGAAAGCCAGACATACTCAGTGAGCAAGACTGCAGTACGGAGATACTAATATTATTTGTAATAACAGAACCTTGAAAATAACTAAAATATCCATCAATGGGAGAATATTTAAATAAGTTATAGGTACATATAGTCATTACTCAAAAAAGGAAGTATGTATTAACACACATATATAAGGAATAAAAGAATAAAACCAAGGTTTATTATGATGAATTACCTCAAATCATTGAGAAAAAGGCAAAAACCCCAATAGAAAACTAGGTAGATTATGTGAATAAACAAGATACAAAACTAAAGCCTAAGTAGTTAAATATGTGAGAAAATGTTTAACCACAACGATCACACAAATCATAGGATATCAATAAAATTCCATTTCACCTAATCCAATGACAAAAGTAGTGCACAATATCAAATGTTGGTAAAGATACAGAAAACTTATTCTTTAATATGTTGCTCATAGAACTGGTCAAAATAACCATTCTGGAGAGTGTTTTGTCAATAGCTAGCAAAACTGAAACTTAGTCTACCTATGATTGAGCATTTTCATGTTTAGATGCTTATCTAGAGAAAGATTCTCCTTGATGTGTTATTTAAAATACAAAAATGAAAACAACTCCCCTGTCCAACTGAGGATAAATGGGTAGAAAAGAAAGGTAGTATAGTCTTAAAATAGAATGCTCTATAATAGTTTAAAGGAATACCCTAAACCTCTATGGATCATGGCTGGTTAGATCTCAACAACATAATGCCAAACTTTAAAAAATCAGCTTGCTAAATACATATAGAATATTACATTATATGAAATTTTAAAGAACACACTGATACATGGATGTACCTATAGATACTTTAAAGAGGTTTCTGCAGTGATGGGAATGTATGCCTGCACTGTCCAATATAGTAGCTTCTAGTCACATTTGACTACCGAGCACTTGAAGTGCAAAGAAGGAACTTTTTAAAATTTAATTAGCTTAAATTTAAAAAACAACATTGACTAGTGACTACATAGTGGATAGCAAAGATTTATTTATGTTTGAATATTTAGCTACATAGATATATCTACAGAAGTATAAAAAAAGATTTGAAGGATGCACAACAAATTCAGAATACTAGGGAAAAGGAGTAGATCTGAGGGTATTTTTCCAAAGAGGAAATTTTTTTTTCCTTTTTTTGCCTTATCAGTAAATTTTGCCTTATCAGTAAATTTTATTTCTTAAGAAAAGAGTAGAAGCAATTATGATTATTTAGTTACTATTCCTTGAGCAGTAAGATTATAGATGTTATATTATTATTATTTATAATTTTTAAGATATCAATAAAGCAATTTAAACTCTATGGTAATACATATTTTATAATAATATGCTTTTATTTTCTATAATATTTTATATGTTGATAAAATAATAAAGACATAATCAGTATAAAAAGGAAGAAAAAATAATGAAGGAAAAAAAAGGAAGAATTTAGACTTCTTATCAATCCCAGAGGATAGTCCTAAAGACAAGGGGAAAAAAATTCAGCTTAATATAATAAAAATCTTAATCTAGGGACAGTCCAACAGGAAACAGGCAATCTCAGACAAACTAAGTGGAGTATTCAATATTCATTTAGATGACGAACTGATACAAGTATTACGGAAAAGAATTCAAGCTGTCAAAATTGTTCAGTGACTTCAAAGTCACATGTAGAGACTCCATGGTGAAGCCCCAAGAATTATAGCAGAGGACAAGAACAGAAAGCTGGTCTTTGCCTCCAAAACTATGCAAACATTTTTTAAAAAACTAAGCAATGTTCATTTCATAAATTTCACAAGTGCTTCCTTATACCTCTTCAAATATATGGTAACACACCATGCTCACCCCCAAAGTCCTAACAACCTTCTTCCAATCTTCAACCAACCACGCAATCAACTTCTACACATTCCTTTCACTGCCCCTTTGCTCCCTTCTGGAAACCACGAATTTGTTGACAGAGCCCAAGGGTTGTTTTTGTTAATCATTTGCTTTGTTTACATACCACATATGGTGACAATCCTTCCTCTGACTTATTTCACTTAGCAAAATCGCCTCAAGTTCCATGTTATTATAAATGGCAAGATTTCATCTTTTTTATACCCAAATTAATATTACAGTGTTAATATATACATATATATGTATATATATACATAAATATCACAACTTCTTTATCCAATTATCTGTTGATAGTCACTCAGGTTCTTTCCATTTCTTGGCTATCGTAATGAATATATGGTGCATTTTTTTTGAGATACTGCTTTCATATTCTTTGGTTAAATACCTAGACATGTAATTATCAGATCATATGGCAGTTCTATTTTGAACTTTCTGAGGAAACTCCATAGTGTTTTTAACAGTACTGCACCAATTTACAATCCCACCAAAGGTAGGCAAGTGTTTCCATTTATCCTTATTCTCAACACTTGTTCTTTCTGGTCTCTGATATAGGCCATTTTCACAAGTGTGAGATAATATCTCATCATGACATTGATTTGCATTTCCCTAATAAGTGATGATAGGCATTTTTTCATGTGTCTGTTGAATATCTGGTGGCTTCTTTGGAGAAGCGTCTATTCAAATTTTCTGCCCGTGTTTTATTGAGTCATTTGGGTTGCGTGTGTGTGTGTGTGTGTGTGTGTGTGTTTGTGTTGTTTAATTGTATCAGGTTTTTATACATCATGAGTATTAACCCCTTGTGGTATATATAATACACAAATACCTTCCTACATTCATTTAGGTGTATTTTCATTCTGATTATAATTTTTTTTGCTGTGAAGAAGCTTATTTAGTGTAATCCCATTTGTTTATTTTTGTAATTGTTCTCTTGCCACAGGAGTGGAGTCTCCAAAGACATCTCTAAAGTCATCATATGTATTGTCTATATTTTTTTCTATTTACTTTATGGTTTCTGGTCTTACATCCAAGCTTAATCCATTATGAATGAATTTTTGAGTATGCTGTTAAAGAGTAATCTAGATTCATTCTTTGCATAGCTAGTCTCAATACCATTTTTCTTTCTCCATTGTATGTTCTTGGCTCCTTTGTTGTACATTAGTTGTTCTTTATGAGCGGGTTTATTTCCAGCTTCTCAATTGTAATCCTTTGATCTGTGTGTCTCTTTTTACTCCAATACCATACTGTTTTGATTACTATTGTTTTAAAGTAAAGTTTGAAATAGGGCAGTAGCATCCCCATTTTTTTCTTCTTTATCTCATGATTGCTCTGACTATTTGGGATCTTTTGTAATACCATTAAAAATTAGTATTGTTTTTTCTGTTTTCTTGAAAAATGCCTTTGGAATTTTGATAAGATTGCATTTAATCTGTATATTACTTTAGATAAATTGCCATTTTAACAATATGAATTCTTCCCATCTATGAGCACAAAATATTTTTCTATATCTGTGTCTTCTGTTTCTTTTAGCAGTGTCTTATAGTTTTAATTTTACAGGTTTTTCACGTCCTTTGTTAAGTTTATCCTTAGGTATTTAATTCTTTTTGATAGGATTGCTTTTTTTGCTTTTGCTTTTTCTTCTCAATGAGTGTATGTGTATAGAAAAGCAACAGAGTTTTATATATTGATTACGTAGCCTGATACTTTTCTATATCTTTTAGTGCTTCTAGTTTTTTAGTGGAGTCTATTATTTCTATGTATAATATCAGAAACCATGTGTCTTTAGTAAATTAAATATTAGAGATGATCAATGTAGTTTTTGTTAGTTATTACAAAGTATAACAGATATGATCATAACTGGACACAAAGTAAAATGAGTTCTAAGTGAGGAAAATATTGAGAGAACCTATGCATGAATATATACATATGTAGATCTTTGAGTTGTTGTAGGAGGATAATTTTATGCCCTTCTTTAAATTTTCCAAAAGTATCCTGTATTATTCTTATAAAAACATGTATATTTCCAAAAGTATCCTGTATTGCTCTTACAAAAACACGTATAGAACCAGTACAGTGTGATTAGAGTGAATTCATGTGGCACATTTTTTTTTCTAAGAAATCTTAGAATTTTGCATATATGTACAATATGGTTGATAGCTATATCAATTTGAAGGTTCATCTACCCTTGTTAAGGATTTTATCTTCCAATATATACATGTAAAATTTCTCATGATATATTATATATTTCTATTTGTTATTTCTCTTTAGTATTTGTCACGGATATTATTAATTTCATTTGTATATTTGAATTACTATTACTCTATTTAATACTTTACTTGAACTAGGTACTCTACATATCCTTTTCACTTCACAATTTCTCTGTTAATACTTTTTATAGAGATAGCATTGTTTTACAACATTATATAAATCTTAGGTGTGCAGGTTCACTCTTCATTAAATATATACTATCACAACACAGTCAACACCAAATTTCTAATAATTTTTTACCACTGTTCAATGAAGCCCCCCACTACCCTTTGCTCCCACTACCATCCCTTTCTCCTCTGGTAACCTCAGTCACTAATGAGGTTTTAGAAGTTATTGAATACTTCAAATATATTTTATATTTCACTGATCATTTCCAAATCAGTATTAATATGGTTTTGATATGCACTAAAAGTGCAGTAAATGTGGTAGATGTTGTCTTAGGACTCTTCCGTTTAAATGACACTTAACTTAAGCCAAAGGAGGTAGAATTTATAAAGATACAGGGGATTCTATGGATCCCAGGAACAGAAATATAGTGGCCTAGAAGAAGTAATAGCTGAAAGTCACTAGACTGCCAGACAATTTCTATCTTTTCATCTCTGCACCATGTCTGTTTTTTTCATTTTTCTAATTTGCTTGACACTGTATGTCCTTAGCTCTAGAGTTTATTTTCTAATGTAGGGAAAGGAGGAAAAAGAGGAAGGAAGGAAGGGAAGAGAGGGAAAGAAAGTAAGGGGAGGGGAGGGGAGGGGAGGGAAAGGAAGGAGAGGGGAGGAAAAGGAAGGGGAGGGGAGAAAAGGAGGGAGACAGTGGGAGGAAGGAAAGGGAAGGGAAAAGAAAAGGAAGGAAGGAAGGAAGGAAGGAAGGAAGGAAGGAAGGAAGGAAGGAAAGGAGAGGAAGAATTCTTATGTATTAGTTTATTTGTTTATTTATTGTTGTTCCCCCTGGTCCTGTGTCAGAACTCTGGTCCTTGGGTTTTACATGGTCTACACCACAGTCACCTGCTTAGCACTTGAATCAACAGGATATACCCCAGAGTTTACATATTATATTTCCAGGTTATGGAAAGACCAACACTCACTGCTGATCCCAGAGAAATTTGGGGAAGACATTTTGGCATGGTATGGCACAGGTGAAGAGCCACCATGGGACTCAATATGGTCAAGAGGTGGGACCACATTTTACACAGAGCCTACCAGAGGACTACCACATGAGAAGGCAACCAGAGAAATATTTTCCTGAGCAGACACTCCAAAAAGGTATCAACCAGAGATGCACTCCTTTTAAATGTATATAAATCAAAATTTTATTGTGTATTATATTTTAAATTACCCAAAGAATCTATAATTTAAAAGAATGCTTATTGTACCCACTTATAAAATGAATCATCATGAATAAATGTATTTTCTGGATGTATTCCAATATTTCCATAATCACTTTAATTTAAATAAAAATCACTGACAGTCACTTTCCACCAACTTTACAACATGTTCTGTTTCGTAGATATGTGCGGGGGAATTGACCTACTTGGTTTTACATAACAAAAATTAAGCTGCATGTATTTTAGGTACTGCATTTAATGTACTTCAAACACTAAATTTTGCCAAATTCCTTAGAGCCATGGAACAACTTTTTAATTCTGTTGGGACAGAGACAATATGTTGTTTGTGTCCACAGTATGATCTGAAACAGTGTACAGAATGACCTGTTTTTAAAGAGAAGTGGAAAATAATCTCCAAAAAAATTTGTAAATTTTGCTATAATTTTCATATTTAATAAAACTTGCAAAGATTACTTCCTATATTTTCTCACTGTCCTCAAAATTATTATATATATATAATAAACATCTTATAAATCATTTATTCTCTTCAAAGCACACCATTACTACCCATCCTCACATGCAGCCCCCTTTCAGACCCTCTCCAGAGCTCAATCACTGTCATTTGTCCCTGTTCCTTGGTACTTGTCCACTTTCACAAACTGAAAAGACAAACCTAAGCTAATATGAATTAATTTTAGAAACACAATTTCATAATAAAGTTCATGAAAGAAAATACAGATATGCCTTATATCTTCACCTTTGTTTAACTGAAGCTAACTCCTATTTTATAATTTTCAGTTAAGAAATGAAATTCAGTGTAGAAAAGTATTCTACTTATATTTCTTTATAGACTGTTTCTCCCAATATCCACTTCTTTTGAAGTATTGGGAACTTTTATATATATATATATATGTGTATATGTGTATATGTGTATATATATACAATACACACATAATAGTATCTTGATGATTAATTTTCAGTTTAATTAGTAAATGATTCCAGAGTATTCTGCCTCCAAATCATATACACTTTGCTCCAACACTCTTATGAAGCTGTAAGAAAGAAAGGATCCTTGAAAGGGAGAAAATGAAATGAATATACTATTTTAATCAAGTTGAAATGATGGGATATGACAAACATCAGGTGGAAATTTGAGCTGTAAATAGGTGAAGGGCATATTTTAGATATTGATTTTTTGAGACATCTTCTAGCAATAGAGACGCTATAATCAGAACAGCAGAGGATCTATAATACAAGAAAAGCAAATGATATGGATAGATTGTTCAAACTAATTTGCTGAGTTAAAATGTATTTGTTTGAACACATGTACACATGTAAAATACAGCAAAATACAGATAGTCCATTCCCTTCCTTAGCTCATCCTGTAGATTAATATTCATATCAAGCATGACCTGGTGAAGTAGTGGTTAGGTCTGTCACTTCTGGTCAGGTTAATGTCCCAGGGCTGGGGGTAACAACCAAAATGTACAACTAAAAAAAAATAAACTACTTCTTCCTCCTCTGTCTTCTCACTTACCTACTCACCTTCATTCCTGACTGGACCTTTCCTTAAAAAAAAAAACAAAAAAAACATATCATCACAACAAAATATATTGAATGTGCCAAATATTTCCTTAAGCTCAAATGAGGAAACGGATTTTAAAGTAACAGATTATCTTTCTAAGATAACTGTGTCATCAAATGACAAGTCTTGGATTTAAATGCATGTCTATTCAACATTAAGACCACTCTTTTAGCTTGTATGTTAAAAGCTATTGTATGTATGTAAAAGATATGTATGTTCTCAAAATGTGGAGCAAGGAGTGGTGAAGATCATTTCTAGCTTTCTCTCATGATATTTCTATCATTTCCATCATAATAATTTCTATCATTTTTGTGGATGATATTAAATAATGTTTATTCAATCAATATTTATTGAATCAGTTGCATAGTGAGACGGTGATTCCTCTTTTGGTTTATCTAGTGGTCTGAAAGAAGAGGTGTCAGTTTGGAACAAATACATCTGCCATTTCTCTAACACCTGTCCATTTCCTTATTTAACAAAAATGATAGGCGACTTTAAGGTCTAAATTTCCTATAAACAACAGCATCTTGCTATCATTTAATAACATTGCTTTGGTTTCATAATATTTACTTTTCAGAGTAACTTTTTAATTATGGCAAATTATTCTGGTTTCCTACTTACAGAGTGAATAAAGTTTCCTGTCTAAATATACACAAGATTTTTAAAAGTTGCTCTACAGAAACACATATTCTTACATTAAGTAAACAATAATAAAGGAAGAATACAGAAGAATTGTGAGGGTAACTTATGAATGATTAAAATTAGAAAAAACTTTAGTATGCCGAACATCTCTCTTTCTGTGAAAATTTTAATTATAACCTTGGTGGCAGGACTCATTTATTTCTTCTCTCCATTCTTGTAACTATTCCTGTAGTACTGCCTCCATTCATTTGGCAGACTTTTTTCCCTATTTTTTTTTTTCTTTCTTTTTGGATCCAAGCTCACCAGCTGTAGGAGCCCCACTGGGCACACTGCGCTCCAGTGGAATGTTCGTAGTCAGAAGTGTCGAGCTGGGCTTTGAGACTCTGCTCTGACAGTAACTCTCTTCATTGACTTCCCGGTGCTAAAGATAGTGACATCACTGAAATCGTAGCCAGAAGAGTCACCTCGGATAATTTTTGCTCTAAAAGATTTAGAAGTGGAATTTTCTAAACTCATGAGAAATGAAGCCTGTTCACACTCACTGTTATGCCTAAAATATCTTTGTAATAAGTAAAAGGTCGGCTATTACTTTTCAAAGTTTTGTTTATCCCTCTGCTCATTGAAAACTATCCACTGCACATTTGGGTACCACTTCTTAAAAAGACTTTCAGGCACAAGTCAGTTTATGTAGAAGAGGATTATGTGAGCAGGGAATAGAGAGGCGTTGGGCAACTGGGCTCCATCTTGTTTGTGCTTTAAAAAACAAGTAACAATAATGACAACAAAAATATATAAATATTTACTTATTTATAGTAGAAAGATGCAGACAGTAATGAAGGCAAGGATGCAGGCAGGAAGGAAGAAAGAGGAGAAAGGAGCACTTGATTTATTTTATTTAGTTGTTTATCTTGGCTGTTCTCCTGGCCCCCTGTCCTGAACCCAGGTCCTTGGGATGAACATGGACTGCGCTCAGCTGCAGAAGGTGAATTTGTCCACTAGGCCAGTAGGGTAGGAGAGCTTAATTTTTTAACTGTCCTATGACCTAGGTAATGAGAATTCTTATAACGTGCTACACACCTTTCTATGTATTAGTTCATTTAATGTGAACAAAAAAGCTATTAAGGATAGTGTGTGTGTGCATGAGAGAGTGTGTGTGTATGCCTATAAATCCCGACTTTGCAGATTTGCAGATCAGAAGCTAAGACCCAAATTTGCATAACTGGGATTTGAACCTAAACTTCTGATAACAAGTTATTCATCCTCTACCACCTACTTAACCCTGTCAACTTGCACATGTTGTTCCAACAGCACTTTTGTGACTTTTGTAAACTACCAAAGTTACCCTGTACTTTGGGTGGCATGAGATGACTTGGAAGTGAGAAAAGAGAGGTTAGGACTCTTGAAAGAGCAACAAATAAATCAATAAATAGGACAGCCAGACTGAAGAGGTTGTGACTCTAACTTTCAACAACAAAGAAAGCCTTTAATGATATTTTAAAATAGATTCTTTAGTGAATGATTTTGCAAAGGATACATGGAATAATGGAATAATGCTATAATGTTTCTGCTTGATTCAAAATGAATGGAAAAGAAGGTAACAGTTTGGTCTGCTATTTTTTTTACAAACATTACCCAGATCCTTCTTTCAAATGCCCTGCAAAACTCTAGGAAGTCAATAAAAACACTACTAATTATATTTTATTTATAGTTAATTATAGTTTATTAGTGTATTCCAGTTTTCACAGACTTCATCTGCCTGTGGGTTCAGATGAGGCAACATTAGCATTTATATGCCAACTTTCAGTCACTTCACAATGCAGCTAAAGGACTTAAGCATGACTTGACTACACTCCCCGAGCTCATCCCCATACCCCCTCCAACTTGGTAATAACTAGTCTTAGCTTTGCAAGGATTCCTCAGGGACTGTGTAAATGTGGGCAGCAGCAATCCTCCTGTCTTCTGCTCAGGCCTCTTCTGTCCTGGTTCCCAACTCACTGGAGGAAAGTATGTGGATATAACAGTTGCCTCATGACCACTTTGAAAATACTGGAAATATTCTAGTAGCCTAGCAGATTGTCTAGAAAAGTGTCTGTCACTTTGCCTGAAACCTGAAAAGCCTTAATATGTCTAATAGTATTGTGTCCCCTCCACTGTGTTCTGTGCATTAAATGGGGACTGCCCCTCTTCAAATCCATGCACTTGGGTCTCCTGGGACTCAAAACAGCTCTGCTCACTCTGTGGGTTTCACAAATTCCTTTTGCGACAGCTTTTGCTTCATCTTTTAGGAGTCCTAAAGCGCGAAAAAAAAGCTACACTGAACAGGTTCAGAAGGATACACTGCACCTGCCATTCATTCCTTTCTTCTGTCTTGCTGAAAACCACCCCATACATTAGCTCATGTAAGGAGTAGACATCAAGCCAGCCCATTTATTTAGACACCTCCAGACGTTCCCAGCTGGGGAACATCATCTCCCAATAATAGTTTCAATAATTCAGATTTCTCATACATATAAAATGCATTTTTTTACTGAAATGGATAATTTTAAATATATTAGGTACTTTTTCTAATCAGTGAACAAACTCAAAGACATTTCATGGGATAGTTATATGGAAAATGACTATGGAATTGAGATTCAGAAATCTAGCTTCAACCCCTGACACTGGAATAATCAGTTAAATTCCCCCACTCAGATCATTTATATCTCTGTGACAGTTTTTTCTTCAAAGAAATAAATCTTTGGTTTTCTCAACTCATCGTATCATCAAGATCTCTAAAAACCTCCTAATTTATATGATTTTAAGTATAATTTTAATACTTCAAATTATTGTTTGGTTGACATATTGTATTTTCAGCAAGACAAGAGATAGGTGTATTTCATCTCAAACACTTGTCTTACTACGTGACATTTACAAATCTCCACTGACAGAGTTTCTGCTCTTTAGATCTTTACAACTTCCCTGACAAACATAATGTGGCATAAATGTGGCTGCTCAGTTTCTGAGGCTTGATCATAAAAGGTAAAACAACTTCAGTGTAATTATCTGTCTATTTATCTACCTATCTAATACTTGCCCTTAGGACCACCGGCCATATTGTGAGGAAGTTCAAGCCACACAGAGAGATCACATGTAGATGAGTCACAGTCAACAGCCTTAATTAGGTCCCCAAATTGCCCGAAATGTGTGTGAGTGAATGAGACTTTCCATGATTCAGACTTCAGCCTTTGAGTCTCCTATCTTATGCTTCAGACATGGTGGGCCAAAGAAAACCTGAGTCTGCAGTGCCCTACCTGACTTCCTTAGGAATCAGGAGAGAGAATAAGTAATTATTACTGTCTAATTCATTAGTTTGGGAGTAACTTATTAGGCAGTCAAAGTAACCAGAACCTGGGGTATAAGAAACTAACATTTAAGGATTGCCTACACTATGCCAGATACTAGGCTTCTTATTTACATCATTTCATTTAGTTCGCACTATGACGCAGTATTTGCTTTGATACTATAGATGTAACCATGATTTATTTCATGCTGAGATTTAGTCAGTAATGCAACTCCCAGATATAATGTTCTCCCTTGGGAAAAATACTTAATACTTAAAGATGTTCTATTTCCTAGGGCTGTTCCCAGAAATGCCCTATGCTGCCTGTCTAGTACAAAGGAAAGACAACTATAAGAAAATGAAAACCTATTTCAAGATTGATGCTCAGAGAGAAATGATTTAATGTTGACAATTTTTAAAAATAATGTTTAAGTTATTAAAATAGAACTCTAAACTACCTTCTATCTCTAAGGTCTTACTTCTGTAAAATTAACAACATATTTACCTTTCTTATGCTTTTTAAAAGGAGAAATTTAGCTACCATTATAAAATATTTTTTCTGCCCCATCTTGCACAGTGACTTTAATTATTTTTCTTAAGCTATTCTGAAAGTAAGATGTATAAGGAAATAAGTGGTCATGTGAGATGTTCACTCTAATAATTTTTGAAAGATATGTTTTACATCAGACATATTAGACATATAGTAAATGTCTTTCTGATTTTTCACAGAAATGCACCTAGGGCCTACAGCTAATGTTTGAGGAAGATAACTATTTCCCCCAATCGGTCTCTATTATGCAAAAGTAAAAATAATAAAATTATATATACACATATAGTAATATATTTATTTTATTCATCCATTGAATTGGTGCTATTATCAGACACAAATATTATGATTTTTAAAATACTTTAAATATTATTACTATTATTTAATAGTATGAGGCAAAAATTCAACTGTAAGTTCAAAGCAACAATTCAAACTGCTTTGTTTTATCAGTCATCAACAAATGGAACAGATGCAGTGTTTTGGTGACAGACAATATTCAGTGGTATATTGGATCTTGAGCTGGAAACTCTGGTGAATATTAAAGTCATAAATAATTCAATCTTTTGTAGCATCAGTGTATGACCTCAAAATAACCCTGTTCAATCTGAAGTCACTGGTAATGGCCCAAAGTTCGGTAAGGCCAAATCATACCCTGCCATATACAGTAACACGCTGTATATAGAGTTTCAACAATGAAAATAAAGTTAGCATAATAATGAGGCATTAACTGAAATGCACATGGAATTGTTGACCTGAAACAAAAAAATCTACAGAAAGGATGTATTCTGAAGGATACTGATAAAGTAATTAAAATAACTAGAAAAACAAACCTAGCTTAAAACTTAACAAGTCTTAGGTCCTGTCTTAGTCACTTAACCTATAACACATGCTTCTTGATCCTTGCAAACTACTTTAATATTCAGTTATTCAATAGAGTAAATTCAGAGCATTGCTATATTTAATTCCAATACTCCTGCCCAAGCACCTCTAGCCCAATATTAAATTACATGATTTCCATAATGTGCTAATGCCTTTTCCTCTTTGGTGGCTCTTTACTTACTGTGCTCTGAATCTTGAATACACCTCTTCCCTTAGGTCTCAGATTTCACTTCTGTGAACCCGCGCTTGATTTATCTAGA
Organism: Solenodon paradoxus; assembly: GCA_004363575.1. Taxonomy (NCBI): domain Eukaryota; kingdom Metazoa; phylum Chordata; class Mammalia; order Eulipotyphla; family Solenodontidae; genus Solenodon; species Solenodon paradoxus. The sequence goes on from RJWH01000034.1 coordinate 1,891,423, forward strand.
AAAAACAGCTGCCTCCACCTCTAGTTCAAATGCAGTTTTGTATGTCTATTTTTTTACAGTCCTCACTATGCCATAGTGATATCATTGATATGTTTATCAATCTATTTATCCTTTCACATTGTGAAGTTCTTAAAGGAAAGAACCATTATTTCATCCTTTTACTGCCGAGCAGAGTCACAGAGCTTGGTGGTCAACAATATAGACTTGGAAGTTAGACACCACACTTAATTCTTAGCTTCATCTTTCATGACCAAGGTGATACTGGAAGAGCCTTAGCTTCTAAGCCACATTATCTCCTAATGGACCATGCTAGTAGGGTTGTTTGGAAGACTGAGATCAAACACATGCATAGTACCTGTTACACAACAAGTACTCAAAAAACATTGATTAGTGACTGTAATAAATGTTTGCTGTCACCTGAGTAACTTAAAATGTTTATTCCAGGTTAGATCAGACTAACAGATTGAAATTAGTATAATGATAACATTCATCTTCCTGGATTCAAAGAACTTCATGCATTTATTAATGCTATCCAAAATCTCCAATGCATCATGGATGGTAATAAAAAGAATCTAAAGGCTTATTATTGAAGTCAAAGTCTTCACCTGTTCCAATTTGTCAAAATCACAAAATGATCACCATCAAAGTCACTCCCCATATTTTTCTTTATCAATGAGTGCATTTAAATTTGTTAAAATTTAACTATGAAAGTGGATACATGAACATTATTGTTTATTAACATTATATTATTTTATTATATATGAAAGATACAAAATATATATACTATTTAATATCTTTAGAAAGGACAGCTGAGGTAAAAGAAGGGTAAACAACATAATAATCATTTTCTATTATATTTTCTTATAATATGCATTGGTATTGTGCATAGCCTTGTACTAAATAATGTGAAAGTCAGTATACATCTATAGGCTCACATGAAGCTTAATCATATTGCAATGGTCATAGTCAAGTTTATGTGGTTTGCAGGAAGGCAAGTAAATGCAGGGTAGAATCTGATTGTTCTTCTGCTACAGGAATAGGAGCTTGAAACATTTTGCACTTTTCAGTATCAAACTCTCCCTGAGGATGAATTTAATCTGGATAATTGACTGGATGTAACTAAACCTTATTCATGGCCCTAGACAGTAATAATAATGAGCTGCCAACTCTTTTAAGCTATTGTCCTGAATGCAAGATAGTGGCTAAACAAAGTGGAAATTTCTGTGTAGAACAGTCAGAAGTCCTTCTCAAGAGAACTTGAGTATGTTTCTGAAATAAAGGAAAAAAGAACCCTCTCCCTTCCATTCATGCCAACTTCTTTGTCATATGAGAATTGAAGATAACTTTTTTCCTCTCCACATGAAAATGCAATATAATACTAAGAACATCTCCTACTACTTAAAAATAGTGTAGGTAGGAGGTAAGAATGGAGTGGAAAAATAATACTGTCCAACATTCTCCTCAATTAGCACTGGTCTTCATTTCTTCTTAAGTCCTTTTAGAAATGTCAAGCAAATAGCTAGTATGGCATTACCTTGAAATGCACACTCTACAAATAGTGGGGTGGGGGGGTGGGGGGCATGATCTTTATTATATGTAAACTGTAAAAATTTTAAAATTCAAGTTCCTTAGAAAAGACTAATGTCATTGATTCTTAAATTTAGACCTTTCAGCAAATGATGGCTTAAAATTGATTATTCTGGCTTTTACAAAGTAAAATGAGATTTCTCAGTAAGCATTAATAAGTAGAAACGAATGCAAGGAATAAAAATATGAGTAGATCAGTAATACCTTGAATTTATAACACTTTGATTCATTAAACCTCAAACTATTTAATACATATATTTTTGTTCTTGTTGCAACATTATATAGGTATTCTTTTAATCTTCATTTAAGCAATTAAAAAAACTATATATATGAAGTTAAGTCATTGTCTTTTGGTCATTTTGATTGTGAATGTGTTAAAAAATAGAACTCAAAGATTTTAAGTCAAGTCAATAAAGGTATTAGTGGTCACAAATTCTTAACCAATAGCCCTAAGAGCCTTGTTATTCTATTGATTAACTTAAAATAGTAGGTTATTTGTTTGTTTGTTTGAACTCATCCTTGTGATATCTACAGGTGCCGCTAGGTGGTAATGTTTGGACTCACTGGACTATTTGGAGGAATATGGGTGGCCTCGTAGAGAAAGAGCTATCTTATTGAAGGAAATATATTCAGGGATAAGCAGTCAAAACTTCACAGTGATAAAAATAACCTTTGATTCTCTTCTTTAAGCAAAACCCCACATGAACTCACTTTGTCCAATTCATCTTATCCCATTCTCACATAAACCCACTGTGTTTTGCTCCCATCATTCCGCTAAAACTGCTACGTCAAGGTCATTAACAATCTCCACATTGTCAAGTACAGAGTTCAATCTTTCCTCATTTTTGGGATGTATCAGCATTTAAAAATTTTATTTTATTTAATTGTTCATCTTGGTTTTTCACTCCCTGGGTCTCGAATCTTAATCCTTGGGATGTATGGGAACGGTGCTAGGCCATCAGGACACTGACTTACCAGCATTAGCACATTGACCTCTACCAGTCAAGCTACTGAGTAGAACTGAGTACTTCTTTCTCCCTGATACATATTCTTCCCTCAGTTTGCTGAATAATATACTCTTGATTTTGCTTCTACAAGAAAGATAAAAAGTTTCATAGAAATTGACCCATTTGATAGATAAATGCATCTATGCTCAAAGAGGCACTCTTCAACAATGCTCTATAATCCAAGATGCCTGGTGGTCCAGTGGGCTGAAGGTTTGCAATTTTGTAAAGGTAAGTCTCTGCACCATGCCAGAGAAATGCAAAGAGAGCAGGAGAGAAAAACTAGTACGAGATGAGATTGGCACTTTAAAAAGTCTGATGCTCCAGCTTCTACCATGCATCTTTGTTATGAATTCTTTTCTTGAAAAAGGGGATAATTATCCTAATTGCAAATATTCAGTGGACCTGCAGCTTGCGGGCTAAAAGCTGCTGAGTTATTGTCTCTTCACTTGCAGACCATATGTTCACTGTGCTGTGAGACAGAGCACAAGATAAAGGCCTTGACACTGAGGTCTGAGCAAATAAAAGAAGAGACTGAAGGTGGTTGCTAAGAATTACAAATCCCCTGCCCAAATTCTAAATTTAAAAACTCTAATCAAACAGATAAACAGATTTGGTGATTAACCCATGAAATTACAGACTCAGAGTTAACTAAATTCTTCAAAGGTATTGCTAGAAAAATCTCAAATTTAGTAAACAGAAGTTGCTGATTGTTCAACCTCAAAATCCAAAGTAATCCCTAGACCTCTATTCAATTATGTCTTGATAAATGGTGAAACTGGCTGCAGGGAAGGAGACCTTGATTAATAGCATGTGTTGTTTTCTGTAGTATAAATATTCCTATTATGGCCAAAATATGTTACTGAATACAGATTTGGAAAGTGATACACACAACTGACTTTCAAACCCCCGACTTCTCTGTACCAACATGAAGTGGACTGATGAAGACAGGGATCCTCCTTGATGCTCATTATCCGTAGAGGATATTAGACTATATATTAGTCCATATTATTTCTTAGATGCAGGATATGCTGTGTAATAATGAGTCAATGATCACTTTGAGTTGCTTTCTATTCTATCCTTTCCTCTATAAGAGTTCTAAATTGATCATGAGAGTTATAACCAGACTTATTTGAAACATGCATTATCCAGATATCTTAAATTTAGAGTAAGTTGCAGTAGATTCCACTTGATTTTCTGATATTATCCTTCTTTTGCTAATAGTATTATATATGGATTTCTTTTTTTCCTTTTTTAAGAAAGGTGTGGGCAGACATGTAGCCAAGAGGGGAAAGAAGTACTTTATTTTTTTTAGTTGTTTATCTTGGTTGTTTCCCCTGGGGTCTTGAACTGGGACCCTTGACTATAGGTGGATTGCGCCATGGTGGTCTATACCTCCAGGCCATCAGGGAGCACTATATCTGGATTTCTTTTGAGTTGTCACTTCTCTCCTACTCATCCACATAGTGAAGTACAATTTCATCTTTTGTCTCAGGGAAAATATGTAACTCAGGATCAGTTAATCTGGCCACTTCTTTTCTTTAAAGAGTGTTTTGCTCTATGATGGGCAGTAGGACTCAGTAAGAATGAAATTTAGGGCTTTTGCTGGAATTACTAGCAAGAAATATTTTACTTCTTCTCCTGAATTTGAATATTGGAAGAAAGCAGCCTGAATATTTTGAAGTTACCATTTGTGACTTTAAATGATAGCTCACAATAGATAGCATAGATAGAAGAAGTAACTTGATTTATTTTAACCCCTGGATCAAACCAAACTTAAAGAAATTAGTTTACATGAAACAATAAATTCTTTAACCAGTTTAGATTGGATATTCTACCTCATACAATCATTTCAAATACTTCTCTTATTTCAAATTAAAGGGAAAAATTATGCTAAATTATAGAAGCTTTTCTCTTTTTAGTACTTAATGCTTCCTCAGATTGCCTTAGTCACAAACTTCTTCTTTAATTAAATATATTGCTACCATTTCAAAAATGAATCAAATCACATTTAGGAAAGACGGAATATTGATTACTTTATTCCCTATCTGCTATCTTTTCAAAAACTCCAGAAAATTAAAGTATAAAGTAGACATTTGTGTATTTTATATTTGCTAAATTAATTTGAAAATTTGATATTTCAATAATAGCTGGTTTGTGACATTATACCTATCCTGTAATCTCTGATCAGAAATTCTGCTGCCATCAGGATCTTGTGTCTGCCATATTCTGTTCAATTTTATTGACCCTCAGAATTGTCAGATTTCTTTTCTCCTAAGAAATCAAAATTATAAATAGCTCAGATAACTAAATAATTTATATTAGTATAAATAGGAGAAGGACATGTTAAAATATGGTAAAATATCCCTTTTGTCATGGCATTATCAAAACATTTAGGAACAAGCTTCAAATCTAAAGTGTTCTGGAAACTCCAACTGTCCTTCAAATCTAAAGTGTTCTGGAAACTCCAACTTTGCCATGTTATTGCAAAAATTCTAGTGAATTCTTTTTAAGCCAGAAGTTAAAATAAACATGTCTTGAGCGAGCATGGGATTTTAATTATGACAAAGATTTATTTACATAAGATAATTAAGCATCCATCTGATACGGGTAAATTATAATCCAACATAAATCAGTATCTGTTTCTTAAATTAATGATATAATATAAAATAATACATGGTCTCTCATTGAACAAAGGTGTTGCTTTTTCCCTTTGTTAAACAATACAGTTCTTTAATGAATCATCTTCCCATTCTTATATTTATTTGCAGTGCTTTCTTCCCCTATTACAAGAGGGTCAGATACAGTCCCAGGTGTTTTTGAACTAGCAAAACTCAGTTAGTAGTCTCAGAAGGCCTATAGTTTGAACAAAGGAAAACGGAGAACTTGTACAAGGTAAGAAGAAAAGATTTCAAGCACCAAATTTGTATCTTGAGAAAAGCACTGAATGTATACACAAATTCAGGGAACTTTTGTTTGTAATCAGCTATATTAGGGTTGGACCAGTATTTCTTTAGACCTCAGAGGGCACATTTCAGAGAACAAAGGAAATTATGCTCAATGCTACTTCTAGTCATCTGACTTCAAATTCCCTCTCCTTGAAATATACGTGAGTTTATTGTGTCTAGTTTGTAAAGGAAGGCTGTTTGAATCATAATCCTTATAACTACTCTCTCTTTTACTCTGCTTTGGAATTGTTACAGACATTTTCAAGATTTACTGAAGAGGAACTGAGTTGGGGACTCTTTTAGTTTTGGTTCAATGGCTTATATATGTGTAGTTTGTAGACACTTCCCAGATCATTGTTTTTGTTATCTGTCTCTGTGATGGAATGATTCCAGGAATCCTCCTACACCCCTCAGTGCAGACCCAGCATGATGATACAGAACACCAGTGACAATTTGTTTAATGAGTGTCTTCAGATAAGTCACTGCCTAAGAGATTCTGACATCCCACAGCTCCTATATGATGAAAACTTGATAGAGGCTTTTTTTATTTTTGTTTTTTCCAAATTAAGTATAATACTAAAATTGTAAATGAATTTTATCAGCAAGGACATGTGATGCTAAAGTTTTCATAAACTTTCAACAACAATAAACAATTTCAATTACCTATACTAGAGGCAAGGTTGGATTTTCTTTTTATTCTCTGGATTACAAAATATATCTGAAGTTGTTGCCCTATGAAGAGATAATGAGTATGCTATTAAAAATGCAAGGGAAAAGTATGATAGATAGGTATGAAGTTCATCAGTTAAAATAATTTTGTTAATTTTCTTGATTTTGTAATCTTTGGTATTTCAGGTTTTTGAGATTTGTAGATTTCTACAACATTTTCAAATAAATACTCTTATCAAATTTTATATTCATAATTTTGTGTTTTTTATTAAAGAAGCCCATCTCCCCAAATTACATACCCTTTAGGACAGACAAAACTTGTATCCATACCTTCCTTTAAAATAAATATCAATACATTTCTATTTGCAGGCAAAGCAAAAAATTCCATCATCCAGGGGTTTACAAATACCTAGATGATTTGTTGAATTTTTTAAATCTCTCATCAAAAAGACTATCTCTCCAGATACTCATAATCAAGGAAATGACATTACAGGAACAAATATATTAGAATCTGTATATATATAGTCTGTCCATTCCCCAAGCAATGAAACTTCATTTGTTAGAGGCATCACTTCCATCCAAAATTAAAGAAAGTTTTAAATCATTCTGTTATCAAGAAAAATCATGTCCTGTTTCTTTGCCTCCTTATCACATACTTCTTCTCATCTAAACACAGCAAGTTCTTCCTTTCCATTTGTATTCAGTATCTTGTGGCTAAGCATAAAACAGTCGCTATCAATTTCTCACCAGTTCCTGAACATTCCTAAGTTGAAATTATTTTAGAGCAGTTATTCACGGGGCTTGCAAGTTGAAATGAAAAAAAGCACTGAAAATCAATTTCATTATAAGCTTTGAAGTAAAGGGATGTTGCATCAAAAAAACTTGACTGATTGGTAGGTGGTATTTACTTATTTTATTCTGGGATGCTATAGCACAGCAGCTTTTAAACCACTGAAAAACCCAGCTGGTGATTTTCTGAAATACAGTCCCTGTACATAATCAGGGAAGTCTCAGCTTGACTGGGTGTTTGCACAGAATTCACTGAAAAGAATACATCTGTATTATTTCATGGCATTGACTTCATTTTGAACATTATGCACTTTCCTTCCCATAGTGGATACTGCAGTTAACGATCCTGTTCCTTGCAGTTTGAATATTTTCCCTGGTGGGTATCAAAACAATGAGACTAACAAATCGTTTTTCAAAACCCCAAGGACAGTTCAAAAAATCAAAGTTTGCTATATTTAATGCACTAAAAGCCTAAGGTTCTAAAGTTCTGCATACAAAATGTGACATGGGAATCAGCAATTGATACTTGGAAATTTTAATATCCAAATCGTTACTACCTTCTATGGAAAACCAGTGCTTTTCTGTAACCCCATTCACTCCAGCTAGTGAAATGAATCAAGGGCACAATAGAATCCCAAACATACACAATTTAGGTCTTAATATCAGGAGAGGACATTTTAGTGGAAATTGCAAATATATGGGGGAAAATATGAATGAGACCTTCAATCCTCCCTTCTTGTGCCACCAAGCTGACTTCTCCACACCCTTTGCCTCACTGTGACTAGTGTGTCCAAGTGGAGGCTAGGATATTTCCTTTATGGGAATCTCACCCCAACCCAATATAAACAGAGTAGTCCTTTAAACAGAGCAGTACTGTGATATCTGAGAGCCACCTGACAACTATTTGCCAGCAGAATCCTTGCTGGTAATACCTTAATTTTGAAAGATCTAGTGGATGGTGGGGTGGGGCCAAGGAAAGAAGATATGCAAACTGTTCTTGTCCTATAAAGAGAGGACATTTTTTCTTTGCCAATATTCATAGGCAATATTCATAGCCAGGGTCAATGAGTTAAGCTAGCCAAAAAAAAAAACAAAAAAACAAAAACCACCCCAAACCAAAGAGCAGGTCCATGTGTGCCCACGGTGTGATCTGAAGAAATTTTCCTGGTTCTCCTGTACAAGGGCCGTCCCAACCAGGTGGTCAACAGATAGGGATTTGACCAAAGCCCAGGCATCAGGTTCATATATAACAATGCTTGTGGTCATCAGGAAGTATACATGACTGAACCAGGCAGGCCAGGCCGGAGGAAAACAACAACATGAATATCATCATAAATGAGGCATGCCATTCAGTGTCAAGGTCACGGGTACAGGAATAAGTGGAGTTATGCTGAAATGGAGTGCTTTTCATAGAAAGTGGGCAGTGACCTTCTTCTCTAGCTAGTTGCTGACAGGCATGCTAATTTTTCATGGTAAATTAGAAAGTTGATTTTTACATGAAATCTCCTGATTTTTAAAGTTTTGTCAATCAAAACTTATTAAAAATACTATGCTGACTGATATCATGTAGGTCAAGCAAAAAATGTTCTTCAAACTGGATGTGGTTTATGGGTCACCACTTTATAGTCTCTACCAGGTACACACCATATATTAGGTGGGCTTGGTGTCTCAATGACTTATTGCTGCATTGTTATTGTCTGAGCATTTGAGATACTTGGAGTTACTGTTTCTTTTTATCCAATGATGGAACTTACACCACTGAATAAATAGATTCCAAAAACAAAATGAGATTAGCAATTCAAAGTAATGTAATTATTTTACTGCATTGAATTGAAATTTAGGGTTATAATTTTGCTTTCATTCTCCTCACAAAAGCTGGGTAGACAGAAAAATACCAATGGGGTTGTAAAGCTATGAAACAATTAGGCTGACAATATCTAATGTGGATGGGATTTTGATGATAAATTTAAACGCAGGATAAATTAGTCAGTGCTCTGATTTTTAGAATAGGCAATGTTAGCACCCAGAAAAATTTTATTATATTTGGAAGTAAGGATAGAATGTTCTATTTATAGAAAATAAGAAGGTGTACTAATAATACATGAAAGATCACATTGTGATTCAGCTCAGGGGAAAACCAGAAAACTATAGCACATTTACTTCATTTTACAAATACAATAAAATAAGTGCATTTATTAGGAAAAAAGCATGCATTAATTTAAGAGAAAAAAGCCACAGGCTTTCTGCAGACAAATTAAAAACACCTTACTGAAAGCTCAAGAAAATATGCAGCATGAATTAAAAGGACAAGTCTTCTGGAAGAAAAAAAATCTTCGTGGTTGACTGCAATGTCTAAAATAATATGTTGTCAAGAGGCTATCACAGAAAGGGGTAGAACATGTCTTTAAAAATGTAAATATTACTTAAGTGGAGGATCAGATGAAAATAAAATTATGTGAGAAAAAATATCCAGGGCTAAACTTGAAGTAGCATCTCAAAGAAGTATAGAAACACATACATACAAGTGTCAGTAAAATGGGGACTCTTGAGTCAATGGATCATGTCAATGTCAAAATGCTCATTGTGATATTTTTCCATAGTTTTGTAAGATGTTTCATTGGAAGAAATTGCTCAAGGGTACATGGTATCTCTCTGTATATTATTTTCACATTATGTAGAAATCTACATTAACCTCAAAATAAAAAAGTTAATTTAAAACTAATAAAAATGTAAAATATCACTAAGTTTTTTAAAAATATTGAAAGCCAAGTACCTTATTAGGTAAGTACTTAATAATCACAGGGAAAGCATGTGCAAAGGAGAAGAGAGAAAGAAAAAATGAGTTGTTTGATTTGGTCACATAAAGTCATAAGGGAACTTTCATATTGTTCTTGGAAAGAAAAAGGTAAATTCACTATTTCAAATATTGAATAGTTCAAATATTGGAAAACCTTGAATTAGTTAAGTAGAAGTAGTTAAGTTATGGAAGTTAGACTCTTCACAGTCCAGAATTAGTAACTTGGTACTATTAGCTGAGTCTGGGGGTAGGCATACTGACTTAATGTCTTTGTACACCCATTGCCTATGAAATAACCTGGCACAAAATAAGCATTCAATAAATATTATTTTTTCCATTAAAAGAAAGAAAGAAGGAAGGAATGTAGGCCTGAGAATTTGTGAAACGCCAGGGTAAGAACTGTGCTCTCAAGGCAGTTTAACTCGGGATCAAATTAATGAACACAAGATTTAGACTGCCTGGGTTCAAATCCTAACTTGTCCCTAAAACTGGACAAGTTATTGACTCTCTAATCCTTAGATATTCATCCTTGATGTGAGGGCTATATCAATAACATTACCTACTTCACAGAATTGGGGCATGCTCAGTAAAGTTAATACAACAAAAGCACATTTGCAGAGAGCCTAGTACAGAGTAATTGCTGAATAAACTTTAGTTGCTACTGGTACATACAAAGATTCCATTAGCAACTTTAAGAGTTATAGACCAGACACTCTCTGGTAGAATAGCAGTTAGATAAGCCGCCTGTGGCTGAGCATTGTCCACATATATCCTCAAAACCGGGGTTCATGTCCTGGGGTTGGGAGGGAACAAACAAGATGTACAACTAAATTAAAATGCTTCCTCCTCTCTTCCTGCCTGTTTGCCTATACATCTTCATTCTTGCCTGTACCTTTCCTTTAAAAGAGAGAGAATTAGAGACCAGTAATCTTTTTCCATATAAGTAAATTAGCTGAAAGTAAAATAATAGTAATCACAAGGAACTAACATAAGTAGATCAGATGCACGAATATAATCCTGCACACCTACTGGAGTTCTTCATAAATATAATTGTGCATACATACTTAGTAGATTACAGATGCTTTATGAAGTATTTAACTTAACTCTACTAATAACTCTCAAAGATAGGTATCATTATTGCATCCAGTTTAAGCATGAAAAGAGCAAAGTAAATGGGGGTCATCTAACCTGCTCAAAGTCAAACAACTTGAAATAGGACTGCCCAAAAAGTCATTCTTGGACTTCCAATGGCAGTTACTTCTTTAGGAAGATAGATAAAAAGAAACATACAGTATAATTAAGGTTCTAAAGCCAAAGGACAAACTACAGATTGTCAGGCAGTATGTTCTTTATTAGATAGTAATTATCAAAATTTAGGTGCAAAAAGGGGAGTCTCAAGTATTAATTGAAATTTTGTTCTAATAACTATTACAGAGACAATTCTGTAGAAAGTATGCACAGATTAATTTTCTGATTTCTCAATGATTCTTGAGAGAGGCAACCAAAATAATGAAGAATATTAGAAGAACAAACAGAAAACTAGTGACTTGTTCACCTCTGAAATATTACGAGTGATTGGAAAGCAAAGGCATAAAGGCCTAGTCTTCACTATATATTTTAGACTGTTTTTTTACCATGTACATGTTTTCAAAAAGAAATGATTTAAAAAAAAATTAAGGCTTTAAGAATATGTTTGGTTATCCACTTTGATACTAGAAAGCAGAAATCTCCAGCAAATTATATCTACGCAGTTACTGGATTAGATAGATGTTGGCTTCAAATCAATATGGTATTTATGCTTTTTAATGTGAATATGGTTAATTATTTTATTAACTCTAGCCTTCACATAATCTCATTACTATCTTAATTTTCATTTCTATGTAGCTTCACCCTCCTGGCATTATGGTTTAGTTAATATTTTAACATATGGTCTCAGTGTTACACATATCTGTATTTGGTAGAGCAGTAATGAATTCAGTAAAAGGCTTTAAACACCCCTCCATGATATCTGTGGACCTAATCCCTAAAAACTGTGAATGTTACCTCATACAGTAAAAGAGACTTTGAAAACGTGATTCAGTTAAAGATCTTGAGATGAAATATTGTCTTAGAGAATCTGAGTGCATCTGCTGTCATCTGAAAAGTCATTATAGGAAGAGGTAGGATAGTCAAAGATGTGAGGACAAAAGAGATAAAAGTGAGGTAGCCACAAGCAAATGAATACAGGCAACCTCTAGAATCTGGAAAAGCCAAGGAGCAGATTCTCCCCTAGAGCTTCCAGAGGAATGTAATCTTACTAAATACCTTGATTCTAGTTACATGTGACCCTTTTCAGACTTTCAACACCCAGAACTATGAGATAATAAATGTGTGTTGCTGTAAGCCACTAAATTTATTGTGGCTTGTCACAACAGCAATATAAAGCTAACATACAGCCCATGCTTCCAGCTCTTTGAATATTAGAAATTAGAGAACAGATATATGAGCTATAGTAATATCTAAACATAACAGCATATAATAAATGAGGATTTTACTATAAGCAAGGGGCTTATCCACAAAATATGAGGTCATTATCAAACATTAATTAACAAAATTAATTATACCAACAAAATTTTATATAGATAATTATCCTAGAAGTGAAAATTCATTAGTAAAATTAAATTTCATTAAACAAATATTGACTGACCTAAGTTGGGTTTCAATCGATTTCTGAGGCCTAGGTGAGTTGATTTCAGTCTACACAGCTGAGCAGAAACAAGAGCAGAATGTGATTTTATGAGTTTGTCACAAGGCCATGAAGGATGAGAGTGTTTCTGAAGGCAGAGAGCGACCATGATGTACTGAAGTGCACACTGGAGGTCAGGAGGAAGCCTGCCTCTGCACCTATACCTGTGAAGAATGATGGAATTATTAGGATTTCCTCGAACATCTAGTGTGGCACAATTATTTGCCCAGTTAATGATTTCATGGTTTAGGTACAACACAATAATTTATAAAAGACAAATAGATTTTTCTCCTTCAGGCCTACAGTATAGGGATAATTGATCTCAACAGTGACCATAATGTTAGTACAATAATTAGTACAGTACTTAGGTAATTGGAACTCTTGTTCCATGAGATGATTTTATAAAAGAATAAAACAATGCTAATAGTTTATTTAACTTCCTGTATTTCTTTGTTCCCTCCCTCCTTCCCTCCCCACTGTCACTATGTTCTTGAGCCCAGTAGATGGATTGTGAAGCATCTATAAGAAGTTAAATAACCTATCATAGTTTTAACTTACTTTATCATGAGTTTTTGTGAATATAAGCAATAAATGTTACTTCAGAGCAATTTAAATATATATTCTCTTATAAATTAAAAATGAAAAGAAGTATTGCTAAGTAGAATTACAATTCATTTTAAAAACAGAACTGACATTTGTAGATACAAATATGAAGAGTTAATTATCATACAGATTATTATAATCACTTCTGTTTCACTTTCCTGAATTTTCAAGCAAATTTGCCTAACGTTTAAAAGAAGAATGAAAGTTAGTGATCTTAATTCACTTAAAAGAAGGTTAAATATGTTATGATTAAATGGAATAAGTCTAACTATACTTTAAAAGATAATTCAGAGAAATATATATATATATATGTGTGTGTGTATATATATATATGTATACCACAGGACTGTTAAAACTTAATTTGTACGTATTGTGCTCAAATTAATCACCCTACTATCTCTCATTTTACAATTTTCTACACTTAGTTAAATACATGTGTCGCAATATATTAAAGGATGAAACCCAAAGATAAGAATTTGATAAACTTATGATATGATCTGTAAATCAAATTAAGTTGACTCTTGATTAAAGATAATGGGGAAAAAAACCTATTCTTACAAGGAGATAACAAATCAAGAATGTTAAGTACTTAATATTTTTGTGTGTCATTTAGTATATTTGTATCCTAGAAGTAAGACTAAGATTGAGTTTTGACCTTGGTTCTAGCTACATATTACTCAAATGTTTTTCCCCTCCTGATTTGCTTTAGAAAAAAAGAAAGGTTTTTATATTTTTGTGTGCTGGCCTACAAGGAGGCATCTTATTATGTGTTCTTCTGTTTCATTCATTGTTTCCCTGGACCCCAAGATAAAACCAGGACTGAGCGCTCAACCTAAGCTGGGCTGTTTGTACAACCTCATCTCACTACTGCAGTGATTCCAGGAGATGGACAAGTGACTCAAGATGGGCCCATCAAAACCTTTCCCATGAGCTGAGGTTTCCTTCCTTCATTATGATCAACTAGAGGAAGTGAATTTCAGATTGGTCTTTTACTACCTTCATTATCCTGGAATTGCCCTTTGTCAGGATCACCAACTAACTTAAGTTTACTGAAGTTAATTGTCCTTTTTCTCTTAATCTCTCAGCAGCACTAAGAGCAATTGACAACTAAGCCTACAAGCTGACCACTTACCCTCTTTGAAACTTTTCTCCTGGCTCTCTTGATTTTTCCCTTCTTCACTGGCTATTTCTCTTTGGTGCTTCCTTCTTGATTGTTCCAAATGTTGAGTACTCCAGGAATTTTTCCTGGCCAATTTTCTCTTTCTATCTGCATTCTTAGCCTAGAGGTTCCAATCTAGGTGTTATATGGGTTCGTATCTATACCACAAATATGATAATGGCACCCAAGTCTCGGTGTCTCCAAGTCTATCCTCTCACTTTTACCTATTTGACGTATCTCTTGAATCCTCTTATATGTCTTTGGAATCTCAAACCTACCATAATGAAATATAATTTGTGATTCTCACCTTCTGCCTAGTCCTCCATCTAAACTGTCTGCTTCCTTTTGTTTTTTTCCACCTGAATAAATAATACCATCAATTTCAGGGCTAGTGGATAGTATAAAAAATAAAGGCATTTTCTCTAAATCCTCTCATTCTCTCAGCTTCCAAATCAACACCTATCAATCTACCTCCAAAACACACTTCAAGTCCGCTTACCATCTACCTCAACACTTACCACCCTAGTCCAAGACACATCTCTTACCTAGAATACTGCACGTGACCCCACTTCTTGCCACAGCAGCATCTGGTTTCTTGTATCCAAATTTAGTTCAAATTTCACCTCCTCAGAGGTATTTTCCACTATTGCTTATCATCATGTTTTCACCCCATCCAGTTTTAAATCTCTCAATCTCTCTCTCTCCTCCCTCCCCCCAACCCCTCTCTGTTACACACACACACACACACACACACTTGAAAACTAAACTGCATGTCTTTTGCTCATCACTGTGCTCCTCTTTCCTAATATAGAGAACAGACTGGCTCCTAGCACCTAGTACAGACATGATAAACATTAATAAATAGCCATTTAATGCATCATTGAGGAAGTAATTATGCTCCCTGGAGTTTTTCTGAAAAATTTTAAATCCCAACCTCCATGTATTTCACATCAGCTCTCTACTTTGAAACCAAGTCATTAACCTTGTCCCATCATAATCTAATAGAGTTTTTTTCTAAGAAGCACTCAGGTTTATAAAATTGAGACTTTTATCTTCTGCTTAGCATTTGAAAGTCTCTTTAAACATTAAGATATAAACTTTTATTTATCAACTTGCATTTTTCCTATTTTGTTACTGTATTTTGAACTTGCTAGTGGGTTTTAATAATTTTTTACTGTAGAGAAATTTAAAATTTTATGTTACTATCTTTAATATTTTGCTTAGAAATATTTTTTTTCTCCTAAAGGTCATATGAATATTGATCTATTGGTCTTTGGCATAGATTTTATCAGTTATTTCCATTTAATTCCTCTGGAACTTATTTTGCTGTCAGGCAGAAGGTAAGGATTCAACTTTATTATCTTCCAAATGATAAATCAATTGTCCCAACATCAGTTATTCTTGTCAATCTTTTTGCCAGCAAAATAAACTTGAGGCAGTCTGAATGGTGGTTAAAGGATGGCCTTGATTTCAAACAGCATGGGATAAAATTAGGCTGATCCTCATATTTACATGTTGTTTAATGCTTCTAAAACTCAATTTCTTCGTGTGTAAAAATGATAAAAAAAAAAAAAGTAACATCTATCTGAAAGAGTTTTGACAAGAATAAAACAATTAGGAAATATTTGTGTTTTCTCTTATATGGTAAACTTTAATACTATTCTTGTTGATGCTAATATTACTGTAGTTGTATCTATTAAATATCTGATAGAGTAATACCCAGGATAATTTTTTTCTAAATTTAAAAAATTTCTTAATCTAGCCTTTTAATTTCAAATGGAGTTTTCATTGAAATTCCATTGAATGTTTAGAAGAAATTATATAATCACCACATTTATAAATAATATATAGACTTCCCAGCCAGCAGCACAGTATACCTGTCATTTTTCAGTTTTTTAAAAGCATTATGCTCTTTCCTCCATTTTTTATTAAGTTTATTTCTAGGTAATTTATGCATTTTGTTGTTATTTTGAATTGGGTCTCTTTTCTCATTATGTTGTCTAATTGATTAATTTTACTTAGAAGTCATTCATTAGTTATTTTTCATTGAATATGTGGTTAGACCCCTTCTTTACTAATGATACATATGTTTTTTTCTTTCATTTTTCATTGGCCAGACTTGTATAATATCTGTCTATCTTATTGATCTTTTAAAGATTTTACATAGCAATTCTATTTTTGTCTATTTTATTGTTCCAGTTTTTAATTTATTTTCTTCTCTTTATAGATTCATGAATTAAATAGTCCTACTTTCTTTTCAGCTGTGTGCATTATTAATTTTAATATAGTTTTGGCTATGTCTCACATAATTTTTCCCCTGGGATGTTCTTATTATAATTTCTAAATTGTCCAGGTCTTTCATTTCTGGTAACTCTAGGGTAGAAAAGTCAACATTCCCAAGGAAAACAATGAAATAGCAACAAATTCCTTAAAACCACAAACACTGGCATCCACATATATTCATTTATGTCTCACTCTACTTAAAAATTTCAGTTAACATTTAATTCCCCCCTTCTGGGATTTAGATTTTTAGGTCCTAGTTGTGGTCTCTCACTGTATAACAAGCCTTGAGACACATACACTGACTATCTCACAGTTTCCATCCATCAGGAAGTCCGGCTTAACTAGGTCTTCTGCTCAGGGTCTCATAAAGTCAAAATTAGTTGTCAGCAGGTTGTGTTACCTTCTAGAATTTGGGGTCCTCTTTCAAGTTTGTATGATTGTTGACAGAATTCACATTCTTATGATTTTAGAACTGATGAACTTCTTAGTTGCTCTTAGCTGGAGTCTCTCAGCTCTGAGAGGTCCCTGCAGTTCCTTGCTACATGATCATCTTAGAGGCCCTCTCACAACAGGGAGTTTTGCTTCTTAAACTCTCTATTAAAGGACTCACCTGAGCACTCACTGGAAGGGCAGGCCTCTAAGAAACCTAGTAGCCTATTTCCGACTGGCTCAACAACTGACACAGAGAGAAGACAGCTGCCTATGAACTCACACCAGACACTGAGTATCAGCCAGAGCTGTGGTTTTGGGTCTCCCAGCCTCCAAAACTGTGAGAAGGGAAATTTTGTTTTTAAGTAAACCTGTCTATGGCATTCCGTTAAGCTGCCCAAGCGGAGTAAAATAAAGTCAGTGTCCCTTGATTGATAGATATGATGATGATGATGATGATAGATGATTGATAGATGATAGATAGATAAAAATGAAGTTTAAAATAAAAGAGGACTCACCTCACCTCATTAAGTCAGGGTCATACAGGACAATATCCCTTTTGATTAAAGTCACCTGATGAGAGATATCAATCACATCTGCTAAATCTATTCATTTTTCTCCATCTCATTTAATCTAATCTGAGCAGTGATAGCCATTATATTCAGAAGTTCTGTCCATAGTAAGTAGATTATACAGGGCTGTACGCTGAGGACAAGAAATTAGGGATCATGTTAGAATTCTACCTACCATGGGTGTAAAGAAATTTGATTTTTTCCTCTAAAAGCCCTAGTTTTTTCACTAGCATTCATTTAATCGTCCTTTTCAACAAGTTTCAGACGCCATGTTCATCATACACTAATTTACAATATACATCTCAGTATATATTTGGCCTATTTCTAGAACTTTGATTCTGATATATTGGTTTGCCTGGAGGCTTTTTAATATTTTAATATTGGTTAGTTGAATAGGGTTCATTCAACCTCACTATTCTTTTATTTTCATGTTTTATTCTTGCTTTTAAATTTTTCTGTGTGAAATTTAGGAACAATATGTCTGGGTAAACATAAATCTGCTATGTTTAAAGCAAGACTATATTAAATTGGCAAATAAAGTTAGAGTAAAGTGATTTCAATCTTAATCAGATAAATGATATGTTTCTCCATTAATTTAAGTTTTCTATATGTGTCCTTCTTTGGTTTTTGAATGCTATTTTCATTTATGTCTTGCAAATTGATGAAAAATATAGGTTTGGACTTTTAACTTTTTTTTCCCGTTCTTGAAACAATTCCAGTAGCATTGGAGTAATCTTTTTTTAAAAGATTTATCAGAAATAGCTGTAAAATTGTCTGGGCTTGGTAACATTTTTAGAAGATCACACCTTGACAACTGCTATTTCTTCTTGGAAATTGGCCTGTTTACATATTCCATCTTTTTTATGGTAATTTATTCATTTCATCCAGGTTTTTCAATTTATTTGCATATAGAGTTGAGCAGAGTAATCTGAGAATTCTTTGAATGTCCTTCTTGCTGGGTTACTTCCCTGTTGTCATTTATTAATCTGAGTAGTTATACTTTCCCTGAAAAGTATGTACTTCCTTGATTAAGTTAACTAGTTAATGTACTCTTTCTTTTGCCTCAAGGACTCAGGATTTTTATTTACTTATCCATTCTATTTTTCTAAATTTAGAATTCATACCTTCTGCTTTTATCTTATTAATACTTCCTTCTCTTTTACTTCAGTTTATTTTGGTTTTCTTTCTCAAATCTTTTAAGTTGTTAGCTTAATTCATCTATTTTTTATCCTTTTTAAAGTAATATAAATATTTAGGGCTATGAACTTTTTTGAATACTGTTTTCATTGTCATTATCACTATGCTTCAGAAATCTTGCAGTGTCCATTTATAGATTTTCTTTGACACATGGCCTCAGTTGTTTATGAATTTTTTAATGATCAGATTAAAGGAAGTTTTTATTTTATGATCTATTTCTATTTTTATTCTATTGCATCAAATATATTGATTGAAGATTAGTCTATATCTAATATATAATCAGTGTTCATGACTGCTTCATGTATGTATGAAAACAAGATACAGTTTATGTTTTCAAGAGCAGTGTTCAATACACATGAATTGAATTACTTTCATTAGTGTTATTTAGGTCTTTTAAGACCTCAGCCTCCCACATTAATGTACTTACACCCATTTCTCCCTGTCCCCTGTGATACTACAAATATTTATTATATAATGCCTTTTATCTTGAATTCCAGCTACTTTCTCAAGATCTACTTTAATTTTATCTCTTCCCATAGTTTGAGATGTGTCTTCTGCATATAGGAAAAAGTTAAGCTTTCATTCCTATTCTGAATTTTTTTTATTTTAATAGATGAATAAATGTATTTACGTATATTAATATAATTATGTTAGATCTTGGTTCTGTCTTATTGTTCTGTTATTTGCTGACAGATATTTTTAAGTCTTTCCAATGTAATTTATTTACTTTTGTGTGCGTGTAGTTTTACTGATGCATAAGAAAACCTGTATTTTAATTTTTCTATTTACCTTTATGTGTTTGTGCATTTCTTGATGTTTAAGAAAACATTTTTTTATTTTCCTACTTATTTCTTTAGGTACTATTAATACCCTGTGAAATCAATAATATTAGAATATTTTCTCCTCTCATTGTTTTCATTCATCCCTTTGTTCCTCATTATGAGTCATCATTTCTTAGTTTGTTAAATTTTCATTAATTTCCACTATTCGAGTAGCATCTTAAAATAAAATCCTTTGCCTTCTAAGCAGTATAGAGGAAACAATTCCTCTTCCTCTCTCTCTTACTCTGCCAATTAATTCACTACTAAACTGTGAGAACATACAAGACTTTTTTTACTGTTACCCTGTTCGCCTATTTATATCAGTTTTAGATCTCTAGTTAACTATATTTAATTCTCACTGTAAGTTCTTTTGTTATTATTTCCCTAGTCATTTGATAATTTATTTTCTAATAATACCCTCAATAAAGCCTCATAGGCATTCTATTCCTTCAATTCTTATAACCTCATAATATTTTCCAAAGCCTTTAAGGAATATTTGGGTAGATATAAAATTGCTACCTTATGAAATTTGCAAAGATATGTCTTGGTAGACTATTTTAGGGAAGTTTTCCTTTAACTAGTATATACCCTTTCAGTAGACTGAGTCCATTAAAAAAAAAAAATCTTGGGAATTTTTTGTATTATTTGTCACCGATCTGGTCTTCCTTAAGGACTTCAATTATGTGTGAATTAGATCTTATTGATATACTTTCTTTATTATTTACTCCTTAATTCATTTAACTCCTTAATATTTATAAAATTATTTAAGTCATGTTGGTTTATAATTTGAATTTTTAATTTATTCCTGATAGCTATTTTAAATTCTCTGCTAGAGTCTACTCATGTGTGTATTTAAGCTTGGTTTCTGGAAAAAAATATTTTCTTTTTATAATATTATATCTTGAAGTGTTGATGTTGGTTGATGGTATAGTCCTCTGTGCATTTTGCATGTCTATCACTTCTTTTGTTTTTGTTTTAGTCCAGCTCACCTGTCTAAATTCTAACTCAGCAGCTTGGTAATAAATTGTATTTCTTTTGTTCCCGGTAGGTGGTGCTATGGTTTTAGTTTTGGGTTTTGGCTGCAGTTATAGGTACCACCAATTGCAATCCTGAGTGTGGGGCTGGAGGCAAGACTGGCACTTGCTCTGGTAACCCCCACTGCATTGATGGAGATGGGGGTTGGGGCTCCCAGGAATCTAGTCACCCCTTTGACAGGAGGGACACCTAATTCTCCTTTGCTGTCCCACTATTTTCTCTCCTCCCCAAGGTCTAGGGCCCAAGGCTCAGTTGTCAATATTCTCTGGTATACTGGTTCCAATGATGCCAGATGGGAGGGGTAACTACAGATCTGTGTGCTTTCTGTGTTGTCCTTTTTATGTTGCTAGGTTCCCCTTCAGACAGACATGCATAAATTTGTCCAGTGTTTTAGAACAACGGTCAAAGAGATCTCTGCTTCTCTACACTTGAATTATTAGTTGAATTTTAACCTGGAGATGTAAAGGGAATGTCATATACCACCATGGTACTGGTGTCACTCCTAAACAGTTTCTATTTCCTCTATCCTTCACAGTCTCATGAATTTTCTATTGTGTCTATTATCCTTTGTGTATGTGCGTGTGTGTGTGTGTGTGTATGTGTATATATATATATATGTATACATATATATGCAATTTTTTTTAAAGAACGGTACAGGCAAGAATGAAGGTGAGTAGACAGGTAGGCAGGAAGAGAGAAGAAGAAGGAAGAAGTACCTATTTTATTTTTTATATTTTTGTTCACACTGGTTGAACAGAAAAACAGCCCAGGACTCAAACACAGGGGAATGTGGCTTGCTCTTTTGGAGGCTATAGATGTAACCGCTATTCCGCCAAGGTGTGCCATTACCCTTTTCTATTTCATCTTTATTTTTGTAATGGCTTTATATTTTTCTGAGTTAAGTCACCTTATATTTTATTTCTTTGTTATTTCATAGTACTCATATATATATATGCATTTGTATCTATATTATTTCTTTGTGTTTACAGAAATAAGTATTTCACTTACCACTACAAATTTCATTATGAAGTACGTAGTACCAAATATCAACTATTCCATGGCATCATTTTTTGGAGAGTGTTCAGTTCTTGACTGATACTGTGACTCACTCCAAACTGTTTCCTGTAGTATATTATTAATGCTGTGTAGGTGTCTTCTTCTAATCAAAGGCTTTAATGACTGAGATCTTCCAGTAATGACTATTTACATTTGTTTCCTGTGAAAGGGTCAGAGCATTGCTATGAAACCACTGTGACTACAATGTGAAGGATATTTTTCTTCTATTTATCATCATATAATTAAAAAGCACTTTGGACACATGCTCTCATTTATTTTTTCATCCTTTCAACATCTTGTCATTATTATCCCCATTTCTCAGAGGAGATTTGGGCTTAAAACAGTTGACAAAACTTTTCCAAGTAGCAAATGATTGGAAACTGATCTCCAAGTCCAGGATTCACTATTAAGTAATGGAGCTAATACCTCTCTGTGCTTAGCACGTGTATATTTCCTTTAGGTTCTTCTAGCCCATCTTAAACGGCAGTGAGACATAAGATTTTCTGCTGCTGTTATAAGATGACTAGATAAAAATGTAAACTTATTTATTGGTCATTTCTTTCTTAACTCTTAAATTAGCTAGGCTCAAGAATGAACTTAAAGAAATATCATCTCCATTTCCTGTTCAGTGGGTCGTTAGTCCTTTAACTTCATGGGTCTCAGTACTTTCTTATCTTTAAAGTACCTAGACTTACATACAAATCTCTAAAACGAATAGTCTAAGAGAGTAACTCTTAATATTTATTGAATTGAGGCAATACTGTGATGTCTAGAAACAAACAAAGGATTGAATCACAAGAAGAGATTCTCATAACCTTCCCTGGCTGAGGGAACAATAAACACACCATTTCCTTATCAGAGGAGACAGCACGGGAAAAGCAACAACTGGACATTCTCTGGACTCCTTGGTGTGTCATTGTCGACCTGAATTCTCTTCTGTGCACAACAGTTCAGTTTTACCTACCATCTCAAAGTAAGACAGACTGAAACTAATATCTAAGGTGATTTCATGTCTAGAGAGTTACAAAGATTCTTCCTCTCTTTGTCTACATTTTGTCCCCATCTCTATGTCTCTCCCTTTGTTGCTTTTCTAAATGTACTTCTTTTACTGAACAAACATATAGAATGTGCCAACCACATGTCAATGAAGTGTTAAGTACTAGACTGAGTGCTTGAGAAATAACTCTTACTGAAAGCTGTAAAATGTTGATCTATTCTAAAGGAAAAAGCTATGGAAATTCAATCAATAAAATAAGGAGGCTGTTGTACTATAGCTTATTGTTATCTCCAATCTGGAAACATAACAACAAACATACTTTGTGGTTTGCACAGTTTTTATTTATTACATATCATTTTCTCCTTCAGCCAGATTTGTAGCTTATAAAAATAACCAAATATTTGCTTACAAATTGTTGTAATGAAAATCTGTAGCCTGCTGCAGTAAGATTCATGGTCATGATAACTTTGAAAGCATTTGTTTGCATTTGGAGTGTGGGGGAATAATTTAAATTTAAAATTTTTTGCATAAATTATTTATATGTTGAGTCCAAGATGCAGTGCAATTACGGCAACATTTTTTAGAAGTGTGGGAGAAGTTTAAAATTTATAAATACCTTTTTATTTTGGCGGCACTAGATATAGTTTTCTAGAAAGCTGTATTTTTTGTTGTTTGAATAGCAGTTAGCTGTTTTCACTCTCTCTAACAGATGGAACCAAAGCATTGTGAACATTTTTATTAAAACAGCAAATGAAGCTATGAAAGAAGTGTCACATTGCCAAGTATTCATCTTGCAAATTAAATTCTACAACTTAGCAGGTGGTTTAAGTTCCCTTTAGAAATTTAAAATCAGCTTATTTCATTTCTCTGTGGTTTAACAGAGACACCGGTTCACTCCTGCATTCACTACACAGAATCTGTTTGCATGTTTCTTAGAATTGACAGTTGGGAAAATATTTTCTAACTCTCACTCAAAACGGCTCATGATTGCCACATTCAGATGATTGAGTCTTCAATTTCCTTGACTATTAAAGTCTACTATTGTCTCTGGAGTATGTTTGCAAGGCCTCGATAGATTCAAAATTATAAAGACCACATTGAGTGTTTCTGGACCATTTTGATCTATATTATCATTCAGCATACTGGAACTGTAATACCCAATGTGGACAACTACAGTATTCAGTGGTAATTGTTGTAGATGGAATGTTTGTGTTCCCCCAAATTCATAGCTGAATTCTAATCTCCAGTGTTGGGAGTGGGGAGGATATGAAGATGGGGACCTTTGGGAGATGATTAAGTCATAAGGATGAAGCCCTAATGAATAAGAGAAAAGAGACCATAGGCATGCTCAGGTGGAGTGGCTGGTTGGGTCAATTGCCTCTGAAGGAGAACAGGCCACATACCCCTGAGTTCAAAAGTCCCACTTGCAGGTTGTGGGGGTGGGGTGGGGAGCAACTACTGTAAACAGTTAAATTTTTTGAAAGATGGTACTTCCTCCTCCTCTCTCTTCCTCGCTGCCTGCCTACTCACCTTCATCCCTGCCTGCACCTTTACTTTAAAAAAAAAAGTCTCTAAAGAGCATCCTCTCACCTTGTGCCTTGTGAGGATGCAGTGTGAAGATGTCTATGACCCAAGAAGGAAGCAAACCCTCCTTAGACACCAAATCTTCCAGCACCTTGAGCTCCAACTTCCTGACTTCTAGAACTGTGAGAAGTAAATGTCTGTTGTTTATAAGCCATGCTGTCCATGGCATTCAGTGATTGTAGCCTAAACTGCTCTGGTTTAGAGAATGACTGGAAAGTAATTGGCCCTTCTAGGTCTTCATAGGACTGCATTGATGAACTAAGATGTACATTGAAGGGCTAGTCATTTCAAAGGTTATGAAGTAAAACTACCTTTACTGTTTCTGATGTCACTGCCATAAGATTAATTTCACAAAAACATCATTTCTCCTCCACAAAAGTTTTCAATGTTTTCCACTATCTAAGGATTAAAACTTAGTGTCATCATTCACATAATTCTTCAATTTTCTCCCAAGCTCTTTTTATAACTACTTCACAACAGACTTTGTTTCAGGTAAACAGGTTTATTATTCATTGTCTCCTAAGCAAATTGATACTCCTTTGTCTATTCTTCTGTTTTTTCTGCACCAATATGCCTGTTTCTCTTTGTCTATATCCTTATTTTCCCTGAGGCACAGCTTAAACAAAACAAAATGAAACCCTCCTCAACCATCCTAGATCACCTTTATTTCTTCCCTTTTAAATTTTTCTAGCACCACTTATTATATGGTCATTTGTATTGTCTTTATTTTGCATGTATTCCATCTATCTCTCCAATCAGAATATAAGATCCTGAGGATGGTGCTATTTTACATATTGAATTCCTAGTACCCCTATACCCAGGATGTAGTAAAGATAAATGTAAAAGGTAAAATTATAAAACTCTTGACATAAGACTAAATCTTTATGGTCTCAGAATCTTTATGGTTTTAGATACATAACATAAAACAAATGGTTTCTAATATATGACACAAACAAGAAGAATAAGAATTCTGATTAATGCATCATTAATAGCAAAATGAAATTCTAATCGTATAATTCTTTGTCCCACAGATGTCTCACATATTTCTTGAGAAATTCTAATAGTACTTCTCCTTTGTCACCTTCTGGAATCTGCTCTCTTTCCCATACTCTTTCCAAGGCCTAAAGGGAAGGATTCTCCTAGTCAGTCTCTGATACTCCTTCACTGCAATCTCAAACCCCACCTTTGATGTTCACCCCTAGAGTGGAAGATTTTTAATAGAGCGCATTCTTTTTGTTTTTTATTGCTCATGCTTCTATATTGACTCCCAATTATCCTTACCAATCATTGGTAAGTATAATTTTCTCCTCCTGGGAGTGGGCCAAGACATACAGCAAAAGTAATGGAGCATCATGTCCAAAATCAGGTTACGAAAGGATCAGTTTCTTAATTTGCTTTTCCTCTCTCATTCTCTCTGCCGCTCAGTCTGGCAGATGCCAGATTCCATGTTGTGACATGCCCTGTGGAAAGGCTCATTGCAGGAAATGAGGGTAACCTCCAACCAATGATCCACCAGAAACTAAATCCTGTCAACATCACTTGAGTGCACACAAGAGAAGATATTCCCAGTTGTGCTTTGAGATTGCTGCAGCCTTGCTGACAAATTCCTCAGCTTCAAAACTCAGCTCATAGAAGACTCTCTCAAGGGACGTAGGGGCTCCTCTCTACCCTGTCACTCCTAGACAAACTCTCCTTTGAGGTAGAGAAATTTTGTAAGGATAGGTCATTTTAAAGTCATGTTTTTGATCACTGTTCAAGGAAAGTAGCTTTTCCCTAGGCTGAACAAAGGCTCAGAAGATGAATCCAAATTAAGATAACCCATGTGGCTTCCCATTGTGTAGCTGAAGGGTACAATGAGCTCAAACACTGCTCCTGTAGCCACAATCTCAGGTAGCCTGAGACAGGTAGGAGCTAGGGTGAAGAATAGGACAGAAGGAGGCAAGGAAGGATGTTGGGAGGTACTTTGTTTCTAGGCAACTTGACTTGAATACTTCCTTTGATCTGTCCTAACTCATTTGTTTAAAGTGATTTTAAGTCCAAAGCACTTCGTTGGTTTCTATACATATATTTCTTTATGGAACTTTCAAAGGAAGAAATACTGGTTAGGAAAAGATTTGGTAATCCAGGGCTTCCTGTCCCAGCTATAGTGACATTCCATCTGATAGGACTTTCTTCCTCGGGGATGCTGTCAGTGGCTCCCAGTCCAAGTTGAATATCCTCTGTGCTCCCATAAGACTTTGTACTTAACAACTGCTATAGCACATAAGGTTTTTATTATTCTTGTGTGTTTCTTTACCAGGCACGCAACTTCATGAAAGTAGTGATCTTTTCCCTAGAGCCATTTGTCTTTGTTCTCAGTGCCTAGTACAGTCGCTGCCCCATGGTATTTTTCTCAACTTGTATTTAACATATGGTCTACAGTCCTTTAGTTCTTTTCCAATCTTTATCACATGGTAACAATTGATCAAATATTATCTTGACTTACTCTGTAATAAGTAAACATTCACAAGTCTCATCTCTCCATTCAGAAATTAAACTGTCCATACTGATGTGAATTTTTATTCCTGTCTTAACCTTTTTCTAGATAGTCTTAATGGTCACTTACATCTACAGTCTGCTCTGCCTCAAAATGAAATGAGAAGATACTGAAATTTCATATCAAGCTTCTCATCCAAGGAACCATTATGGTATGAAACATCCAAATCTGAGACAGCATTGCTAAGTGAGTCCGTGAATCTATCTAGGAGAACTCTAAATAATGCCACTGGTAACTAGGCTACCTAACCGGTTTCTACTGCCTGGATCTCTAGGATTCTTCTCTCTAGCTAACAGTTCCTACACACAGATACCTACTCTCACACATGAACCTTAAACACACTGACCAGAGCCCTGGATCCCCATGGATCAATGTCTTTTGACAGGTTCTGGGATCTACTTCACTTTGTTCTTCTCAGCTTTTCCTTGATTTGATGACACTAGTAACATTATAGACCTAATCCATGACTAAAATATAGCAGTCAACTATCATTTCACTACGCGTGTGTAACCTAGCTCCGCTGTCCCTCAGATCTGAAAGAAAATCTTATGCACAAGGCTGTGCCCATTTAGAGCCCCTTTATGGTTTCCCACAGTTTACCTCCCTCAACTCCTCAGTGAAGTTGTGAGGGAAAAAGTCCTGTCCACCACTTCCCAGCAGCCATGAAGAGAGCCGTAAAGATGCTCAAGCTAGCAGAGCCATGAAGCATCCTGTGATGTAAGCTTACTGGAATGCTGCAGAAGTCACCAACAGACAAAGAACTTCCCACACTTGAAACCCCCCACTCTAATTTACATCTCTCTCTTCCCACGCTTGTTCTAACCTATATAAGTGTGCCCTAACCTGAAGCCTGTGCTCAGCCTTTGGGGAAGGATCCCTGCTGAGCCCACGCATAATAAATCTGCCTAAATTCTTCCAGAGAGTTCCCCTTTGGTTTGTACCAGGAACAGCCGCAACAAAGTCATTTACTTTTGCTTCATTATGTCTTGATGGGCCATTTCTACCTTTATATCAGTGTCTATAAGAATCTAACCAAATAAAATATTTTCTGTGAATCTTTATTCAAGTTGGGTTGCTCTGGGAGCATGTGGGTCTCCAACACAGCTTTCACTCATTCTTCGGTGTCCTCCCAGGTGACTAAACCTGGCTCTCATACAGCAGCCCGGGAATTTTGGTTAAAAGTTTTCTCCTTATAGTTATTCTGGATGCCAATTTCTAATGTGAGTTCATACTCTGTCTTATAATAATTCCTTCTCTATAAATCTCTCCACTCCCTACCTATTCAACCACCCTCCCTCCAACAACAAAGCACCCCTTTTGTTTTCAAGCTTGTTCTAAAAGTGGTCTGTACCTGCCACGTTTTGGATGTGCTGAGCTGTGCTGAGCTTAAGTCTCCCTTCCCCCCAGCTGATTCTGTATTGTTTACCTCTAAACCCCAGCTTTGGGAAAACCCTAACAAGGGATTGGGACAGCAAAGCTTTTTCTGTTTCATAGTTGTGTGTGCTGAGCCTGAGGCAATGTTTTCTCCTGAATCTGCACTCAGGGAAGCAGATTAATCAAAAAGATCTTAAGCAGGCACTGTTTGTTTTGCATGAACAAACAGCAATTGCTCTTTGTTTAAATTTAATAGTTAAAAATGAACAGTTCTGGTGATAATTACCACATATTTATATTGGCATTTTACTTTTTTAACTTCCAGAGAATAACAGTTTAACTCAGTTGAATCATGTTTGTCCAGCCAAAGGTTAACTACTACTGCCTTCTTAATTTTAAAATTTAGAGAAAATGATGAATTTATTAAGAAAAGACCCCCAAATTAATAATCATGTGTACTGTACACATCTTTTGTTGGAGAGGAGTTGAAGAAAGAAATAAAAGAAACTAACATTCCATCCAAGAAAATAAGTATACATTCATCTACTGATATTAAGGAAGGTACACAGAATGTCATTATTGCTGCTCAAATCTGGGGATGGTGACTTTGGTCATAGGTCCAGTGAAATATGTTTATCAGAGAAGACAGTACAAACCAAACACTAAAAACTTCATGAAACTAATCCTGCTGGTACAGCACTTAACATACTGTAAGTGAGAATGTCAACAGAGGCATTTTTAATAAGATATTTAATAAGTAATCTCACATTTATGAAATACATTGCTGGTTTATAAATCATGCTTAATTTTAATCCTTTGACATATGATCACATGGAGGAAATTTTCCTTTTTCATTGTGACAAGCTATTTGCACCTCTCTTTAAAATGTATGTTTCCAGTGCATGGTACAAGGATATTTTAATTAATATTCCCCTATCTGTGTGCTTACTACCTTCACTCAGTAAATAATTCCAAATAACGGTGTTTGAAAAAAGACCAAGCTATGAATTGGAAACAGTTACCAATTTGGAATTAGAAACAGTACATTCCATATAACATGCTGATAAAAATGTGTATTTTTACCTAAAAAATTTAAGACACAATTAAAATTATTGAATTATAGAGTTAGAAAACCTTTGCAGGTTACCAAGACCAACCTCTCCTCACTTTCCTATATAAGGTAACAAGAGGTTAATTATGTGCCTGAGAACACACAACTTGTGGAAATGGTGGAACTAATATAAAAAGCCCCTGATTTCTAGATTAACATTCTTTCTACAATCTCAGTGTTCCAATAGTAAATAAAATTAATTTGAAGTATTAAGCTTCATTGCATTTTAATAGATCAATTTTCTAAATGAAATTAAGATATCAATATTTCAACCAGTCAAACCATTGACTTTGTGTAGATATATTTTCATGTTTATAGTATTTTGCATATTTAATATTCAATATGTTCTTTCCATAGACCTAATTTTCAATCTCTAAAATTACTCAAGGTTGAGAGAAGGATAATACATAGACTTTCAATATTTGCACCTTTTATGCCAAGAGAGTTAAAAAAAATTAGCTTTAATTTTTAAGACTTTAATATTAAAATGACGAACTCTAGAGGAATACATTAATAGGAAATATATATTCAACCTCGATAAGTAAAATGCTTTACCTATTATTCCTAAACTGGTATTTTTTTGTTGTCTTATAAGATTAGGTTGCTGATTCCATCTTATTAGAAAAGTGCTTTACAACATTCATTGAACAATACTTCATACAAACAATCTTTCTTGAGAATTTGTAATAAATCAGTGACTTTCTGACAATTAAAAATAGAAATAGCCTTCATATATCACTGTATCAGATAAGCTACTTCCAGCTAGAAGTAACAGAAATCCTAAATTAAACTGACTAAACAACAAGGAAACGTATTAGCTCGTATAACAGAAAGTTTTGTCTGGCTGATTCAGTAGCTCAACCATGTCATCAAGAACTTTAGTACCTTTAATCTCTTTGCAATAGTATCTCAAGTGTCAGCTCCTCCTTTATGAGGTAAGTACTAGCATTATCCCCATTTTACAAATGGGGAAATTTGTTGACTTAAAATGATGCCCTCTGGCAAGCCATGGTGGATGGAGTAGTGGTTTGGTCAACTGCCTCCAGCCAAAACAGAGGCCACATATATCCCAAGGTCCAGGGTTCAAGTCCCAGGCTAGGGAGAACCATCAAGATGTACAACTAAATGAAAACTAAAGTGCTTCTTCCTCCTTTCTCCTCTTTCTGCTTGCCTTCTCGCCTTCTTTCATGCACCTTTCCTTAAATGAAAAAAAGATTCACTCATGGTCCTTTCGTGGTCATAAAGTTGCTGCCAATACATTAAGGAAATATGATTTATCCAGATATTAGACCCATTTTCTCTCTACTAAGATGAAAGGAAGATCACAGAAGTCATTAATACACTGTTCCTTGCATCTTCTTGTGCAGAACTGAACTTACAGTTTCATTCTTGTACCAAATGTTGACAAGAGTTATAGTATTGAGTTTTGTTTGTTTGTTTGTTGTTCTATTTTTTTAAAGGAAAGGTACAGGTAAGAATGAAGATAAAAGCAGGCAATCAGGAAGGAAGAAAGATAGAAGAGGAGGAAGAGCTTTATTTATATATTTTTTTTAGCTATTCACATTTGTTGTTCACCCTGGCCCTGGGTCCTAAACCCTGGACCTTAGGATGTATGTGGGACTGCTCCAAGGTGTACTAGACCACTAGGCCACCAGGATGCACCCTATATTATTATTTTTAACTCAGTCATATTCATACTTGAGTTAGGGTCAATTCTCCAACAATGTACTGTTGCTAATCAATGGGGAGAGGAGACATTTTCATTGAGAAGAGGTTGTCCCAACTTCATCTCCGAAGCACTATCCTCTTGATTTCTTTGACATCACACCAGACCATCACACCAAACTCCTTTCAGGCTGTTCCACCTCTTGCTTCCATCTTTATGTTGTAATTACTCATGCTTCAATCCCCTGACCTTTCTTCTTCCTCCCTAGATCACCATACTCATTCCTATGGTTATGCAATCAACCTAAATTGATAATCTGTCACCTAAACCTTTCTCCTGAAGCTCCAGATTCCTGTATCTAGCTTCATTCCGTGTGAACATTGAAAGTCTCATGTTTGCTTCTTCCATATTGTGTCTTTTTCTCCTGGAACTGTAGTTCTTAATCTTGGGAATGCATCAGAATCATTTAGGGGGCTTACTAAACTAAACAAACAAAAAAAAAGCTGAGTCACCACCACAAAGAATGTACAACCAGCTGGAAGGGAGGAAAGAGAGGACATAGAAGGTATATCCATTGTCTGGACACAGGCCCTAAAATATTATACATCTCTCCCTTTGGCAATCTATAGGTCCAAAATAAGGGAAAGGAAACTGGGAATGATAAAGCAGTTCAGTGGTCATTAACCTAGCTACATTCTAGTGTACAAAAGAATGGGTTTTTGTGGATAGTTAGAAATCTTTTCTCTTCTCCAATCTTTTCCAATCTAATGAAGGTAGGCAGGAAGAGAGAAGAGGAAGAAGCACTTTCTTTTATTTTATTTAGTTGTTTACATTGGTTGTTCCCCCTGGTGTGGGGTCTTGAACTGTGGGACTTGAACTGGGACTCCTCCCAGGGTACACCAGACCACTAGGACCCCAGCATGTGCCTGGCTCTTCTCCAATCTTATAAAGCCAGTTAACCAAGAGTTTACCTTCTTTTATTTTCTCTAGTACTCACCAAAACTTTTAACACTTAGTTCCACAGGTTTGGTGTCAACATTTTAATTTATAAAGGTGACAAAGAGATTGACAATACAGAAAAGCTAATGCCATCAAAAGAAAATTTCCATTACCTATATGTCCCAAGAAAAAGGGACACACTAACACCCTCACTCAGGGCCAAAGGGGAAGTGTTTTGGTCAAATAGCAGAAGACAGGAGGGAGGGAAAGGACCAAAGTTGTTACTGGAGTCTCTGTGGGAAAGACAAAGCAGGGCAGAATAAACAATTCAGACTGACTAGTATGACTTTGAAAAGCACTACATTAGGGAAGCAGATAGTGTACATCTTAAATACATAAGCCTTGAATTTAAACATAAGCTTGACCACTCGAACGCTGGTGACACGAATACACATCGCTAAATCTGGCTTAACTTCAGTTTACTCTTCTTGAAAAGGTTAAAAATCACACTTTTAAAGTTAATGTGATGAGGCAATGCAAGTATTCAATAGCCAATGTGATTCCCAACGAGTAAACATGTAATAAATCGTTTTAGATGTTATTATTATTATTACGCATAGTTGAAAGAAATGGGCTATAATGGTGGAAATACATAGTTACTTTCCATAACTAAAATACCAGAAAACATTTAAGTAATGTGAAACAACATGAGGAATGTAAAAGAAGGAAAGATCTTTCTGCCTTTGAGGATCAGACAACGCTTTAGCAGAAGAGAGCCATTGATCTGGACCTTTAAGAAAAGGTTACATTGGCACAGACAGAAATAAGTGGGGCAGCATGTGTGCCACAGTGACTGAAGAAGGAGAAACTGATGAGCAGATTGCAGACAATAAAGCATGGGGAAAGGAAAGTCTTGCCATTTGCAACAACAGGGATGGAACTTGGGGGTATTATGCTATGTAAAATAAATAAGACAGAGGAAGATAAATAACAAATGATCTAATTTATAGGTGGAATCTAAAAAGAGCAACAATAAATGTTTTTTAAAAACCAATGAACTCAAAGATACAGAAAACAGATTGTTGTTTCCTAAAGATTCTGGGTAAGAGGGGCTGGGTGAAATAGGCTAAGATGATCAAAAGGTACAAACTTCCAGTTGTAAAATAAGTAAGTTATATACATGTCATCTTGTAGAACACAATGACTATATTTAACTATATTTTTATAATATATTTGAAAGTTCCTAAGAGTGTAGTTCTCAGCATAAGGAAAAAAATATGTAACTACATGTGGTGATAAGTTAACTAGACTTATTAAGGTGATCATTTCATACTTTATGCAAATATCAAATTATTATGTTGTGCAACTGAAAGTAACATAACATTATATGTTAAATTTATCTCAATGAAAACATTCTTTAATGGGAAAAGAATAGGAAAGCATAAGGCAGTTTGGGGAATGGCTAATAGAATGGCTTGGCACCAATAGAGACTTTACAGAGGAGGCCCATGGAGATGAACTCATGGAGAAAATTGGAAGGGCTATATCACAGAGTTCTTTCACCTCAACAGGAAGGCTAGAGTTTTTTGGTAATGCAATGAAAGGGTTTTGAAGCCAGGTAAGAAAATGACATGATGAAAGTATGGTAGACATTGTTAAAATTGTCTCCCCATAGCTGGTCCTTCCTTTGGTTTGCCTGGCTTGAATGGATGATGGTTACCAGCTGTGATAATGTAACACATATCTGAGCAACAACTTGTAAGAATAATTTACTGGGCGTACCTGCATAGTTTAATGGTTGTGTCCATCGCCTCTGGCCAAGCACATTCATGTACATCCTAATGACCAGGGTTCTCGTCCCAAGGTCTGGGAGAGCAACCCAGATCAACAACTAAATAAAACTAAATGCAGGTGCTTCTTCCTCCTCTCTCTTCCTGCCTGTTAGATTACCTACTCCCCTTCATTCCTGTTTGCACATTTCCTTAAATAATAATAATCATAATTTACTGGGTGCTTCTGGAAAAATTTTTAAAAATTTAAAGACAAAGATATTTAAGGAGAAAATAATTTTGCTGTCTTCTTCTCCATCTGGTTCCCACTGCTAGTTCATGCTGTGAATTGTGTTGCATGAAAGAGTGGTGCTTAGAGCTTCAACGGCAATCTGGAGTCCATGAGGAAACATCTCTTTCATACACTAGGGATGGGTAAGTGGGAAGATTCTAGAAACCTGGACCTTGAGTGACATTATTGAGTGGTTAAATTAATTCTGGATCTACCTTCTCCCTGATAACCAGTTAAGTAGACAGTAGATACATTATAGTTTAATCTACCTGTGGTCAGGTTTCCTTTTTTTTGTGGCCACACAGATAACTAATACTGAAAGGGACAATTTAGGAAGATTCATAAGGGATCAGTGGGGATGGATGGATGGAGTAATAAAACTGAAAGGAAGGCAGAAGAAACGAATTATTGAGCACATCGTGTGTGTAATTTTTAAGTTAAAGAAACACATATATGAAATGTGCAATGTACCAGACATGATGAAGCACTTTACATATTAAATGCTTACTAAACCTCCATGAAGTAAGGACTACCGTTATGTACAGGTGAGAGGCAGATTCCCCAAGCACCCAAGCTAATGGATAGCAGAGCATTTACTCAAGCCATATACAGTTCCACAGTCTGCACCTCTCACCGCTAGCGTGCATTTAATTTACACACAAGTACTATCTTACTTCTATATAACAATTCTGTGAGGAAAGTGCCACTATCACTCTCATTTTACAAATGAGGAAACTGAAACAGAAAGGTTGAGTAGTTTAAGGTCATATATATATAACAAGGAATAGAGCAGAAATTCACGCTCAGTTTCACGGGACTGCAGAGCTCCTATTTTGATGTCAAATTTGTGGTTAAAAGATTATTCCAGGCTCCTGAATTAGCGGAGTAGCTTCCAAAATGTAAAAAGATACATTTATGTAAGTCAGATTGTCAAGGTAGGTCAGATAACAGTCAGGGGCAGAGTATACAGAAGGGAAAAGGATGAAATATAATTGTTTTTTCAAAGCTAAGTCAAAACACGGGGACACTTTTTAAAAATTCTGGAAAATGAATATTTTATTTTTTGAGTGAACATTTCAAAATTGTTGTCAGTATATCCAGTCAGTCGGTCTCAATTCCAAAAGCATATACTAAGGGGAATTTTGAGTGGCAATTTCTATATGCAACTGAAATTGTGGTCCAGGGGAAATGGATAGGAGTCTCTTCTGCTTAATTCTTTTGCAGCATAAGACTCGAAGTCAATTCTTTAAACAAAATTCTCTAATTACCTGCCTCCCCCAGAAATAGGGTGGGATTGAGTGTCACTCACTCAGGGATCTGCCACAGCTATGCATAATCTTCTTCAGTGTATGACACAGGTATCATTTGTTTTAAGAAGATGGCATATCATATGCCATAGAAGGAGTCTCATGATATCATCTACACTCACTAGGTCTCTGAGAGCTATTCCCTGGGATTCTTTCCCAGGGCCCATCTGCACACTAGCTCCAACCCTTAATCATTCTGTCTCTCCTCTTACAAAACCCTAAACTACCCCTTAGTCAAGATAGATGATTTTTCTTAGTTTCTGTAGTCACTATGGAAGTTTAGTCTAGCTGAAGTCATTGGGTTTGGGTTAAAATTACTTTTTCATCTTCTTCTGAAACTTGATTTGGTGGCCTCCAGGAATTCAACTTAATTCATTCAATAAACTTCCATTAAGCATTGACTAAGTGCCGGGCACCATGCTAGAAGCTTACGGCCTATGAAAGAGGTACTTCCCACACTGTATCATGCACAGGAAACACCTGGGCATCATGTTAAAAATGCAGATATGAATGCTTTAGGTCTGGGTTGGGGTTTGAGAGTCTGCATTTGTAAAGGTTCCCAGGTGAGATCCTTGCTGCTAAGACCACATTTTTAATAGCAATAGAGGGAGATGGGAATATAAACTATTAAGAGGTAGCAATAAACTTCTATAGATGCTATGATACGTATGTGAGAAATTGAGAATAGAAAAGCATTTCCTAAATTTCCTGGAGCTGTGCTGTTTCCCTAGTAACCTATTCTATCTGCTCCTGATTCATTTCAGTATCTCTGGTCCTACTCGAAGCCCCTGCTATCAGCTTCTACTCAAAACATTTGTTAAACACATATTCACAAGTAATATTCTTCTCTAAGTGTCTACAAAAGGATCTCTCTGTGCAGTTATTTCCCTAATATTCCTCTTTTATTCCATTTAAAGCTTTACAGAATTCCTTTATGCTGGCTTTTCTCGTTCTTGGTCATCAATCACTCCTTAGAAAATTCACTTTTCCAGGCCTGCTATGCCAAATTCTATGACCTCATACAACATGGAATTCTATGATCTCATCCTTATACACTACTGGTGTACAAACAAGTTTAAAATTTACTTTTGTATGTTGATTCTTTGTATATGATAATAATAGCTAACACTTATGGAAACTTAAAATATGCCAAGCATTGTGATATCTCATAAAAGTCTGTGAAATACTACCTCTTTTTGTGGATTGAATACAATTGAGACAAAGAGGCTAAGGTTACCTTGCCATTATCTGGTGGGGCCATAATTTGAATGTCATTTGAGCATTTAAGTCTTCAGAGAATGATGTTTAAAATAAAACAATCTATTCACTACTGTGGTAAGGTTGGGAATGTGTATTAACCATTCCTATGCCATTGGAAATCTTTTCCATGAATGGAAAAAATAGGATATTTTCTCTTCTGCTTATGAGTGGAAAGGTTTCTGGGGAGATCTGATATCTAACAAACATGCTTTCAAATCTGGTTAAATGGCTGTGCCAAGGTAATTTATGACCTTGGGAGAGTCATTTAAAATCTTAAATCAGCTCTACCTTATGTACAGGAGAGATTTGCTTGTATTTGATGCTTTAGGTTCTGATCAAGACTTTCAGTAGAATGTCTTGAAATGTAAATGCAAATTTTGGTTTTATAAAATTATCTGAGTTTAGCAATAAATCTGATCTCACTAGAGAATTATATCATATTGGGTCCTTTTTATGCTGCCACTATAATTGAATTGCTTTTTCATCAAAAGGATTATTTTGAACTCTTGGACAACTTCTTAAAAAAAAATGACAGCGAAAGCCCAAAGGACATTCAATATGAAACCAAATTATTATAGCATTAAAGGATCTAAGTTAAATCCATGAAGGCAAGAAAATTCAAAGCAAGCTTTTAGAAATGAAATTCCTTCAGTTTCATGCCTCACTGCATGTGCATGACCACTTCCTTAAACCTATCAGAGGGAGCAGAGGCAGTGAAATGGATTTAGTTAACAACTCCCATGGATCTTTAAATCAGTGAAGGAACTCAAACTATTGGTAACAGGATCAGGATCAGAAGAGAAGTATCCAATTGTTTCATTCTGTTTTTTCAAATGAAGTCTTTCATTATTACTGTTCTTTCGCCTTGTTAATTTCTTCAGCATAGTTCCCAAATGCTATCTTTTGTTCATCAAAATGATATCCCCAAAATGAGATTCCATTTCAAGTGCTATTACCATGTTTTCACCAGACCTAATCACCTCGTACTTCTAAGAATTACAGTTTCCCAGGAATTCTCATCTTCATTTTCTTTCTGTTGGTCCATTCTAACAAAATTTTTCTTTCTTTTTCTTTTTCTTTCTTTCTTTCTTTCTTTCTTTCTTTCTTTCTTTCTTTCTTTCTTTCTTTCTTTCTTTCTTCCTTTTTCTTTTTTTCTTTGTTCTACTTGATTCCTATTAAACCTCAAATACACATCCGTCTCTGGAGTTAGGGCCTTCACTCTGTGCTGTCCTGATGATCATGGACAGCTATTTAAGAATGCATGCATGCGGGTGCTCTACTGTAAGCAGATGAAGACAATGCTACTGAGTCAGTGGGCAAGTGGCAGCTTTTGTCTATCACTTCAGATCATTCAAAGGACTTTGAACTTAGCCATAATGCGCTTTATATTGAGTCTAAAATCAAATGTTTCCTGGCTCTCCCTATATCAAAGTAAATGTTTGGGAATCACTTCATACAGGATAGCTTTTCTCTGTAAGTTATAGTAACCTCTGTCTGATCCCCAGATTCTTTTCCTATGATAACTAGAGAGTTACATAAGCTTTAGTAGGTTGTGCCTTGTGTCAGTTCTGGTGAGTACACAGTATGGGTATTTATTCAGTATTGAAAACATTTCCCTCTCCCATCAATTGTATTTAGTAACATATTTGGTTCAATCGTGTACACAGCTTTTCAATTCAGAGCATCAGGCATAATTTATTCCTCTTCTTTCTCCTCCTGGAATCAACATGTTCTAACATTTGGTAATTCCTCTTGCATGGTTTCTATTCAACATGCTAAACTTTCTTGCTGGATATTATTCATACTACAGAAAAATATGGCAAAATTGCCTAGGTTGTATTTTTTAACATTAAAACTAACCAACAGAAATATGCTGATCACTCTTTATTATGCACAACTCTTTAGCTCTATATTCCTTCTTCCGGTATTTCAACATACTCAAATGAATTAATAGAATGCAATTCTGTACCTTTTTCACAAGATGGCACTATAACTTTCTGTATTTATCACCAAGCAGAAAAATACAATAGAATTCTAAAATTTATAGTTTAAATTACATAAATTGTCACTGAATATTAAAGGGAATAAAATAGCACAAAACTATATGATGATCTAATTTTCTTTAAGATATTTGAACTCTCTTTAGAAAACCAATCAGTGGAAATCAGAATGAATCCAAGAAACTCTGGGTTTTTATTTTAAATCAGAACAGACTTCTTCCTTTAGACTAATATATATGATATTTCCACTGGTGCAGAGATGCTAGGCCTCTGTCTTCTAATTTCTTGATCCAATTTTTTAATTATATAATAAACATATGGAGACCGACAATTCTATCATTATTTATATATATATATGTGTGTGTCATTTTGTTTCAGATTATTAGTCTGGGGTGAAATCATAGGAATATAAATTAAAATTGGGATCTTATTACTATCTATGTGTGTGGTCACTTAAAAAATGGACATTTTTCTAAAGAAGCTATAGATAATTGAAGCAATAGGGGAATAAAAGTAAAAGTAAAAAGGGTACATGATTATTTAAATCCTTCTATGTCCAGAACATGAGATATATAGTTATTGTAACTCTATGAAAGGATAATAACTTTTTTGAGCTCTTACTTTATGCTAAACGAAATGCTAGATTCTTTGCATGAATGAACTCAATTCTAAAAACCTGTGAGGTAGTTGCAATTATTATCCACATTTTGCTGAGAGGAATTGATACTAAGGAAGATCATACGTTCCTTCATTTCTTCCCTCAACAAGTGATTATTGAGTGCCTACTATGTGACTTGAACACTTGAACATGGCATAGTAAGAATTTAAACCCAAATACTGCTGAGTCAAAGCTCAAAACTCCTTTATTTAATTACAGGACTATGAACAATGGACTTCACAGATAAGGCTAACAGGCAATTAAATAGTGACAAAAAGATTTTAAAAAGTCCACTAAATAATAAGTAAGGAAATTGATATGCCACCAAAAACTGCTTTAGTTTCTTTCTCTATGTGTTTTCTATAAAGTTGATTTAAAGCTCCTTTATACAAGGTTCAACTTGACCAGAATATGATGAATTCTTTAATTATACCACAGTTCAGCAACCAATTCTTGAATACCAAAATGTACCATTCTGGGGGAAAGATATAAAAGGCCTGGAATCACAATTAGTTAAGATGGTGGACTGAGCAGAAGCCGAACACCCCTCCATACTTCCAAAAAGATACATGCTTCTTCCTCTGTCTTCCTGCCTGCTTGCCTCTGCTCCTGTGCACACCTTTCCTTTAAAAAAATGAACACATACTCATACCCTTTTCCTAAAAGTTAAGCAATTCATGTGTGTTATGAAATGTGAATGTTTCCTTTTTCCTCTTTTCTCTATTCAGAGAGTCACTCTCCTCTCTGTAAGAGTAGCTGGGTTTGTTCTAAACATTTCTCTAGAATGCTTTCTAAGATTGCATCCACTAGGACTTCCCAGCAGTACCTCTCTTCTCCACTTGCATCTCTGACACATAGTCTCCTCACTTAGGTGAATAAGTCATCTTTGCTGAAGCCATCGTATTTGTGTGTGTTGTTGTTGTTTGTTGTTTTGTTGTGTTTTTTAGTCTATTCAGACAAGTACATCTCTCTGTAAAGCTTTCTACAAATTTCTCTACTATAGTGCTAGCAGGAATAGGAAAAGTTTCTAACTAACCAAAAAACTTTAATTTTGGTATAAAGGGAAGGGCACTGGAGATTTCTACATCCCCTAGGAGGTCAGTATTGTTTTGTTGCCTGCCTCTTCTGCATGCAAGTTAAGTCATGCCCCATTATTGAGTTTTCTTCATCTGGAAACCCACTCTTCTGCAAACACACCCCGTCTTTGCATAGCCAGAGAGCTCATTTTCTGGTTCTTTCTATCTCCCAGCCATCCAACCCCACAAATACATACTTCGGTAAAGTGATTAGGTGTCATTCCATTTCTATGTGTGAAAGTGGATATAGATTTTCTATTTTGAGTTTCTGTTCTTTTTACCTTATGATTTCTTCAACTGTAACAGGATGATAGTAAGAATACCTATCCGTAAGGTTACTAGAATGGTAAGTGACAGCTGATAGCTTATAATAGTAGTTGGCACGTAGAAATTGCTAGAGTTGTTTGTTTTAAAAAACAATGTGGGTGTTTCTTTGACTAGTACATCTAGTTAAGATAAGTATATAGTCCAACGAAGATAGTAATTTTTTTTTCTAAAATTTCTATAAAATGGCCAAGTCCTGTGCCAGGCTAGTAGTTTGTTTAAATAAATGAATAAGTAAGTACGAAGGGGTTCAAGATGTATTTTTCTAAAAGGTA
The DNA here is from genome assembly GCA_004363575.1 of Solenodon paradoxus. NCBI lineage: Eukaryota > Metazoa > Chordata > Mammalia > Eulipotyphla > Solenodontidae > Solenodon > Solenodon paradoxus. The sequence goes on from RJWH01000034.1 coordinate 1,932,265, forward strand.
GAAATATAGGGAAAAAGCTGAGACTAGAAAAGGCCATTTGGTTATTTAAATACAACTTAGAAAGAAAATAATGTAATCAAAAGTGAAACAACAGAATGGGAAATATGGTAAAAAGTCAAAACATGTTATGGATTAACAAAGAGAAAAGAGGAAGGAAATCAAGTTGTGTGTTCCATTAGGCAACTCAGAGTTAATGAATCTAGTTTCCTATGAACTAGGGCCAGGAGAAAATGAACAATTTAGGTAACAGACAAATCTCACTAGATGCAGAAGTCCAGAAAATTGCCAAGGAAATAGCAGCCATCTTGAGACGAGGATGGGGATTTCTTTTTATTAAGCAACAGAGACAATGGGAGGATACCGTTAGTCAGCCAAGGTTAGGCACAGAGTATATCCTTAACTTAGTGAAAATGTAATCAAGTCAAAAGCAATACAAATGCTGGGGATGCTCTAAGTGTTTCTTGACTTCAATTGAGTTGAACAATAAAAGAGATGTAAGAACAGTGTAAAGAAACATGGAAACTAAAGGAGAAGCAGAAAGAGAATCTCTGTGCTTTACTGCCTCATAAAGATGGGACATGACTTTTAGTGCTAAAAGAAAACATGGTTTGGTATCCTGACTGTAAGTCACTGGGCAAGTTACTCAAGCATTCTGAACATCAGCTTCTTCACTTGCAAAAAAAGAGGCTATCTTAGAGGGTTGTTATGAAATTAAGTGAAATAATGTTAAGTTGTCCCTGATGATTTATAGTTAGTGCCCCATAAATTTTACACCGCCCCTGCTTTCTGCAACTAAGCAAACTTTTTTTTTAATAATGGAGAATTAGAATATTAAAAAATTAAGGCATGCAACAGAAAAAGAATGAATTGTATTGTTTTGTGTTTGGACTATAATTAAAAGTGAAAAGAGAAAGAAATTTGTCTGCGATTTACTTTCGCTTTCTAAAAATCAAATTAAATTGCCATTTATAGTCCTCTATGCTGTATATGTCTATTTAGGTTAGTTATAAAATATGATTGGCTTTATACTTGTTATATAGAATTCAGGTATAGATTCTATTCCTAATTACATCTTTACTTGAATATCTCACATGCATTTCAGATTTTATATGTTCAAAACCGACGTCTTAAGTTTCTCAATACAAAGATCTCTTTAGGGACTTCTCAGAATCATTACATACAGTATGTTCACTTAATCCAAACAGGAAACCCATTCAGTTTCCTTGATTCATGCTTTCTTTCAGTTCCCATGTCGAAATCACCTTCAAATCCTCATCATCCTGCATCCACACTCTGCCCAATCTTCTTCATGTTTCTCAACAGTCACTGCTCCAAATCCACCACCATTTCTAGCCTGGAATGCTGCACTAGGGCTCTGCTCAGTTTCTTGCTTGTTTGTAGACTATTCTTCACACAGCCATGACAGTGACCTTTTGGAAACATAAACCTAAACATGCTATTTGGATTCTAAACCTTTAATGGATTCCCTTTGAATATAAAATTCCACTCTTTTCTAAGGTCTACAAAAGCCTTAAATGATCTGTCCCATGACTGTTACTCTATCTCATCTCACTCTATTCTCCACTAGCATCACAGACCTTTGACACTTTCTGGAACATTCTACATTCTTTCTTATTTATGGCCTTTTGTGTTTGCTATTCCCTTTGTCTAGAAAGTTCTTCCCCAGCTCCTGACATAGTTGACCCCAGCCTTCCTTTAGTTCTCAGACAAGCCTTTTTAAACATCCAACGTTAACAAGTCCTTTTTACTTTCAATCACTATCACAACCTGTAATTATTTATTTATTTATTGCTTTAGCTTGTACTTACGTCTTTTTCACTAAAATTTAGGCTTTATCTGGGCAGAGACTTTGTCTCGTATTCTGCAATGTATCCCTTACATTCAGAACTTTCCTGGCACATAGTAGATGTTCAATAACTATTTCTGAAATGAATATTTAGTATACTTTCTCTATTTCTTTTCTGTTCAAGTTTTTGCACATATACACACTACATTAAAAAAAGAAAGTAGCCCCTGTGAGAATGCAATCAAAAGTTTTTCTTCCTTTAACTTTCCCATCATTTAAAATATATTTGCATTTTGTTGTTTCTGTGGTTATTCAAGCCAAACATGAAGATTATTTTCTCCCACAGTAATTAGCTCCTTCTGGGAAAACTTTTTAGAAAAATTGTTTGTGGTCTTGCCCAATTTGAGCACTGGTCTTATGTTAATTTTTCATTTTGCCCCTTATATTTCATCTCAACTGGCAAATATACTGATTGACAGCTTAAAATCCATGTCCTTCTCTTGGAGCGGGAATTGATAGAGGGATTAGTAAACCCCAACACAGGGTAAGAAATCCAACTGGCTTCTACAATTTTGAAGTCCAACAAAACACCCGGGCCAGATGGCTTAAACGTGCCTCTTTACTAATAATTTAGTACAAAGAAGAAAATAACTCCCTTGCTAGATAACTTGTTTCAAATGGTTTTCTAGATGGGAATTAAGGTAATGAAAACCAGGTGAATAAACCAATTTTTCTTGTTCAAAATGCAGGTGGTATTTTCACTGCAGCTGCTACATTTTAGGGAAAAATAACAGATATATTCTTTTCTAACTTTATTATTTTGAAATGATTTTTCTTTGGAGAAGTGTGAGACATTGCGCAAATGTAAGATATATTATAGTTATGAACATTATTAATGCTGATGTTTTCATTTGTATTAGGTGTCAATTGCTGTATCAAAAACTACTCCCAAAACTTGGCACCCTTAAGCAAAAATAGTTGTTACTTCACAGTTTCTGTAAGTTGGGCCTATGTTCATGGCATTACTGGTCCTCTGCTCAGTTTCTCATAGCTAGCAATCGAGGTGTCAACTGATTTGCAGAAATTTCAAGACTCAGGCAGGAAGAGGTTTTTCTATGCTCACTCGCATGACTATTGGTAGGGCTCCCTTCTACATGGCCATTGACTGGAGGTCATCATGGGTTCCTCTCCCTTGGACAGTTGACAGCCATGACAGCTTACTTTGTCAGAATCAGTGAGCAAGGCAGTGAGAAAGAGTGCTATTAAGACTAAAGTCACTGTCTTTTATAATCTCATCTCTGAGCGGCATCCTTGCACTTTTGCCATATCCGATTTGTTAGGAACAAGTCACTAAGTCCATCCTTCAAAGGGGAAGGGATTACATAAGACAGTGATTACCAGGAGGCAGGAATCACGGGCAATGTTTTAGAAGCAGTCTATCCCATCAGTATTGCTTTAGATATGCTGAGTCAATGCCGTAGTGTATTTATGAGCACAGACTTTAAAGTTAGAAGAGATTGAGTCCCAGATCTGTTATTTGTCAGCCACTGACTTGACAAGTCACTTAACCTCTGTTAATTTTCACATCTTGTTCTCAAAAAATCATATATACTCCAAGTACCCGAAAAGGGATTAAATGAGACATTAAAGTAAAGCACTTAGTACCTAGTTAATACTCAATTAATATTATAAATCATTGGCGCACACGTGTAGCTCAGCAGCTAAGGTATAGACTATGAAGCCCAAGGACCCTGGGTTGAGACCCAGTCTGGGGGAAGGAAAAACAGAAACAAAAACAAAAGTATATCAAATTTAATTTAAAAATTATGTATTATCCATTACTATCAGTATGAGACCACACAAGTAAGAGAACTATAACTATTTAGAAAAGGTTCGTACGTGAAAAATTCAAAAGCCGGAAAGATGTTAATGATTTCAATATAAGATATATTGGCAGTGAAAGCAACAATCCATCATTAGGTCCTCTGGATTTTATTTCCAAAATACTTAGGTCTCTGCAAGTTTCCTCCTCTCCTTGGGCACATTATCTTGCTGAATAGCAACAATATCCTCTTTTACTTACTTTTTTTGAAGAAAGAAAAGTGCAGGTGGTAATGAACAGAAACAGAGACAGACAAGAAAAGAGAGGAGGAAGAAGCATTTATTAATTTTTTTATTTTATCTTATTCTATTTAGTTGTTTGTCTTGGTTGTTTCTGCCAACAGGAACAGGGACATAAACCTGGGGACATTTGGGACATAAGTGGACTGCACCCAAACCCTACTCCACTAGGGAGCGTCAAGCAAGGTAATCTTTAAGATACTTTCTAAATCCATATGGCTCTCTAGTTTTAACACATTTCAATGGCTTTTCATTTTAAATGAAATTCAAGGATTTTACTTAATATAATCTACAAGGCTTTGCTTCTCTTTCCAACCTCATTGTCTCCCACTTCATCTTGTATTTTATACTCAGCTACACTGGATTTCCCTTGAGTCCTAGGACTTATCAGTGACCTTTGTACATGCTGTTTTATCTGTCTGAAATCTTCTTCAAACACTTAGTCCAACTAACTCCAGTCCATCCTTCAGGTCACAGCTCATCTCAGTTCCTCACTTTGGGTTTCTGTTATCTTCCTCCTCCAATCTAATAGGACTTCTCCACTATTCTTTCAGTATCTTTTTCTTTCCCTTCATAGTTCCTAACTTTATATTTGGGTTGATTATATATTTAAAGTCTGTGTCTTCAAAGGGGGATGAAATTTTTTTTTTATTCATCATTTCATGTTCAAGCCTAATACAATGTTTGATTTATTGTAGATTTTCTTCTTCCTTTCTTCTTTTTTTTTTCTTTTGCATGTATTTTGAGAGACAAAGGGAGTCAGATTCCTTCAGAAAGCTCAAGATACTCAAAAGTTACTACCTAAATTCCATTAACAACCATTTAAAAATGAACATTTCCATTGGATAAAAATATACAAATTTATATTTGTATAACTATATATGTATATATATATATATATGCAGTTCAGAATAACCTACCATTTCTAGATGGCTTTTGTGCCAGATAATATACATAATTTTACAAATGCCAGAAAGGTGGGGACAAAGGCTCTCTGGATCTCCACAGTAAAAATGAACATCACCTCAATGGGTAACAATTCATGGAGAAAGTGGCATCCTTAGAAACCAGTAGCACTGAAATTTGGCAGGTCACAGATCTGGTGATCGAGGATAAGATGTGCAGTGATGTATCTTCTCCCTGACATCATATTCAAGGATAAAGGATGAAATCTCAATACTTGAACTGCAGCATATATTCTAATACTAAACTTCTCTCCCCCCTTGTAACTTCTCACTCTACCTTCAACATTCTCCCCTGTAGAAAGAGGCACCTAGACATTCTATGTTTTAGGATATATATTAGAGAACAACTTTTTCCCTATTTCATTATACCCTAAGGGACAGTATTTACTGTTTTTAAAATAAAGTATTTAAAGACTCAGAATAGTCTCATTGTTTTGTACTTTATTTTTTAGCTGAAATAATAATATTCAAGTTTTTACAGAGTCCTGTTTTTTAGAGGTATATGCAGTTCTTACAGATGAAATGCTATATCGAAGAATTGCTTCACATGATTTAAAAGGGAGCTTCAGATTTAGACAAAACAAGATAGATAACTTTTTAAAGCTAGGTTACTATATATTGATATTCATAGTACTATTCTTTTTATTTGCTTGAAATTGTTAAATATAAAAGGTTAAAAAGAATTGATAGAAAATATCTTTAAAAACTTTCTAGGTTATATATGCTTGCCTTCCTTCTCCTAACCCCACTTTAGGTCACAATGTTGACCTCAATGGACCTAAAACTCTAGTGATTGAGAATATAATCTGGTCTAGGCTGAACATTCAAATCCCGGATCCACCACTTGTGTTATAGCTTGTGTTATTGGTACACATTGAAAGAAGTAGCATAACCTTTCTGTGACTCAGTTTCCTTTTCTGTGAAGTGGGGGAAATGCCAATTTCAAGCTATTATGAAGTTACAATGAAATAACAAATGCTAAATGCATTGTCTGGCACGTATAAGCACTTATTCAGTGAATAATGACAATTTTTATTGTCACGCATTATTTGTTGTATACATATTCTGTTATAAAGGAAGCTATTATTATTCCTAGATTTAGCTATCAGCTATAAATACATAGGAACACTAAACAAAAGGAGAACTGAGGAGCTGGAATGAAAGAGGAAAGTCATCAAAGAATCAGAATGAAAAAAAAAGGAAATACAGTACTGGATGCTGGTTTGATTCTGTTACCCTCTTTTGTCTCTTCTCTATAGAATGAGGGAGAGATAACAGGACATCTTTAGTTTCTGAAGGACATAAGACTCTATGGGTAGAAGATATCCTTTGAGGGTCCTTTTTATCATGGATAAAAACACAATTGCTTAGTTAAGAAAGAGAGAAAGAAAAAATCTATTCACTGAGAACTCTTATCCATTCTTTAAGTATAAACCCAGGAGAATTTTTATCTCACTCAAAACCTAGGGAGAAAAGATCTGTGAGGATTTGACATGCATTTTTGTTTTAACTTGCATCTAAGGAAAAAGGCCTTCACCTCAGATATGTGTCTATGTGATTTATTTGCCCCATAGCCACCTTGGCTTGAGAAAGACCTGGAAATAAGGGCAGACAGGAAGTTGTTTCCAAGAATAAGTTTCATCGACATGGTGAGAGACACTCTTCTCTCCCTGCAGTTGCCCTGTCCTGTCTCTGCCCACTCAGTTCCCCCAACATCTACCACCACTCAGGAGCCTCAGACCTCCTGTGTCTGAGCCCTGTTGTGGGTCTTATTTCCTAGTCTTCTCTGCCTGCCTGTCCACTGGCCCACCTGCTAGGACCCCGCTGTCCACCCGTCTGCTCTCCAGGTCAACAATTTCATGCACCTGCTGCCACCTCATGCCTTGGGTTGTCAAGAGAAAGCAAGAGCAAGAATCATGACCTTGAAAATTAAGGCTCTAACAATGACAGAATTACTGGGAGTCATAGTACTGACTAGAAAGGGAAACAAGGAAAAAAAAAACTTTGTTTTACACATTTGAGTTTCTTAAAATGTGGAAATTTTGTTTAGAAAAAAAAATTCTCAGGAATTCTTTTATTTTCAAGTATACTTGATAGATTTAGCAAATGAAAACTTTTACATGAGTCATAAAATTCAATCATGCTATCTAATCCAAGGGAAATACAAGGTGTGCTTGCTTTTCATGAGGAGTCAGACTTCCTCTTACCTCATCATGTGGTATCTGACAAAATAACTTCCACAGTATATTTTCTTAAAATTATTTCCTTTTGTTTTTTTGATGTGTCAAGATCTGAATTAAAGGCTATTTTAAATGTATTTCTTTCTTTCATTCATTTCTTAAGTGAAAAGCTAGATAGAGAAGGGAAGTCATCCCATAGTATATACCAATGATATTTGTAGCCATCACAGGGGAAATCAGAAAATCACTTTGGCTGATATGATCTTTGAAAAATTTGCTATGAATTTTATAAAATAAATGATGCTCTCCACTGATTTTTTCCCCTAATTTGGATGTCAGGGAATAGTGGAATGCCAACTTTTAGAATCCTGGGGTGGGAAGACTGGCAAAATTAATTATTTAGATGCTCAATGTAGCTCAGTATCTATTTATCCTTCTCATGTTGATTTTCTATTGATAATATCCTTGCAGGCATTGTGGACATTTCCTGCCCTCCATAACACTCACATGTGTCTCTACTCCTTTCCCACTCCACTGCTAATATTACCTCCTCTTTTTCAGACAATTGAGGCTATCAAAGGGGAGGTTTCTCAGTCTTCCTGCTCTCCACTGTTATTCTCAAATCAGAATAATCTCAATAAAAGTTAAAATGCATGTTCATTTTAACAAAACACTAATAATGGTGATTTCTCTAGTGGGGAAATTATAAAGGTTTAGTACTTGTTTCTTTAAATGTCCTCCATCTTTGCAAATTATCAGGAGAACCAGAAATATTTGGATCAGAAAAAAAAACAAAGCAACCTGTTTTGCAAATGAACTAAAGAAATATTATTTTCCCTTCCCTAGAGTATCTTTCCCCTTTTACCAATTTCTGCTCTTCTTTCTTTCCTTAAAGAGAGCCAATGTTAATTTCAGAGTAAGGGTGGGGGATTTATTTTGGAGACCTCAATAGAAACAGTACTTCCCTCTTAGCCTAGTATTCACATTTGCCAGGGGCTCAGATGACTAGCTCTTCTCCATTTTTATTCATTACCCTCTGTTCTTACACTTATTCCCAGAGTGCCTGCTCTTACCCAGCTCCACTCTTTCCAGTCCTTTTTTCAGTCCTTCCTGAGCCTAATAGAATTCTATTAGATTCCTGATCAGCAAACTTCCCACTGTTACCAACTTCTTGACTGTACTTGACTGTCCCTTAAGGATACCACTCCCTGTCAACCTGCACATTCTATTTATCTCAGGAGTGGACATAAAATATAAAATGTTTCTCATTTCCACAACAAGACCATTTATCTTCCTTCAAAGCTCAGATGCTTTGACTCTCCTGCATTCTTATTTGTCACATTGTCTTCTCTTCTCTGTCATCTACTGACCCTCTTCTTAAACTCCTTTCTGAAGATTTTTGCTTACAGTCTTCTCCATCCCGACAATAGTCACCATTTTCAGTAGTATTTGACATAAACAAGGATCACACATCCTGACCTCTCTGGTCTTGACCTCCCAACGCCTGTAACCTTTTCCTCCACTAACACCCAGTCAGCCACACCCATGGTCATAGCCTAGCCCTTGTTATCACTGGTCACTGCACCATTCTGAAATTTCTCTTTCACTATGCAGCTTCAAAATACTCCCTCCTATCTTTCCAGCTCACTTGTTCCAATATACATACTAATAATTCTTTGACCTTCTGACATTTTTAAGTGACCTTGTAACAGATCCAGGCTACTCCCTGCCTGCAGAAAGGCCAATATTTGCAAAGATAGATTGTGACCGGAAATTAGGTTTATTATTGAGAGGACCTCATCGAGGAAGAGGGACACCCCTTGTCTCACATCCACTTCCCTGAGTGAATGGGCCACAGAGATTATACAGAGTACATGCCCTGGTGACAACATAGTGGGGAGGTCAGGTTTTTACAGCTATTTATGACTACAACATGGTGACACCAGCAGGGGTCTGCTCACTTAACAGGCAATTCAAAGAGTCCTTTTGTCTCAGTGAAGAAATCAGATTCCATCATTGTCTGTGCCTCTCCCAAGCTTAGCTAATCTGCAAATAAATTAGACGTTAATTAAATGTCAGAGATTCCCCAGTTCTGCTGGAAGGCTAGGTTTGTGTTCCAATTTATTGCTCTGTTAGCACCACTTTCTGCTATTTGTCATTCCTCTTCTGTTTTCATGTCCTTGCTTCCCAGTTTAGATTTCATGGTCTATCAGTGCCATGCTACCATATTCAACAAGTTATCCCTCTCTTCTTCCACCAAATTCACCTGTTAAAACCCCAACCTACTTGAACCCATATCTACACCAGAGTTACTAATGATTGCCAGGAACATGACATATGGACTCCAGTGGTAACTGGTTGCATCCAAATATTCTTTGATATCTTCTTTTCCCACATTTTCTTATACCCTTACTCTAGCTGATGAGTTTTCTTCACTCTTCATTGATAACACAGAATTAAGAATGCTTTCTTTTTCCTACTACCACATAGAAAAGTCTGCCTTACTATATTATTTCTTTTTACTACCTTTCTCTTCTGTGTCTTGGCTGTCACCACCTCTCTCCTCAAATATTTTATACCTCTGATTATTTCCTCTGACTCCAACATTATCAGTCTCTCTCTTTCTCCTGCATCATGTCTATTAGCACAACAAAGTCTCTGTTGTGTCCTGCTAAAAAAACAAATCTATTTTGCCTTCTAACTTTTTTTTTAATGGCAAAATTCTCCCGGTTTCAACACCTATACTATTTCCACTTTATTTCCATTTTATCTTCAAGCCAGACCATTCTACTTGTGTCTAGTGTGCATCTAAAAATGGATTTGTCCAAAGAATTCCCACCCCTTGAAAGCATCTTCCATTCTTTCACAGTTCAGTGATGGAATCACTATCTGCCCAGATACTCAAGCTAAAATTTTTAGGAATGTTTTACTTCATCCTGCTACTCACTGAAACCCTGTCATCTTCTTCCGACTATATCTAGATATTATCCATTTCTCTTCATTTTTACTATTGACCTTCTCTTCCAAGACAGTGGTTTCTTAAATTGATTGCCCTTCTATTCCTGTCCCTCTTCAAACTGTTTTATACAAAAAGCAACCAGGAAGATTAGTCTTTAAATTCCAAATGCGTTCTTTTAGCATCCTTTTAATGGCATCCCCATTGTGCATACAATGCATTCCAAATCACCTTAATTCCTACTCTTCCCTTGGGGCATAGCCCAGATGTCAGTTTCTCCAGATTCGTGTTCTTTCTCTTAACCTCCAAGTATGAATCAGTTGCCTCTCCTCTATGACCAGCATCCTCCATAGCTTCCTCCCTTTAGCTCTTCCTCTATAACTCTACCCTTCTATGTTTCCTTTTTGTTTGCCTTGTTGTGCTGCAAATTCTTTTAGGACTGGGAATACGCTTATTGTGTTCATAATTATATCCTAAGCTTCTAGCGGTGTCAAGCAGGTAGGAGGGGTGCCCTAGATAACTATAATGTAAATAGATCATTGACTCTCCCTAATACATGTGTGTCTCCCATGTAACTACCACAATTCACACTTAGCATCACCTTTTTTCCATATGTAATTGATAAAGAATACTGTTACTGATTTAATGAAGGTTTTAGTCAATACAGATCTATTAACCCTTATGTGATAAATATAAGTCAATTAAGTAAAGCAAGCAATCTTTGCAGTCTAGAATATTCAGAGACATGAAAGGACTCTGAAAGGGAATTTTCTCCTATATTGCCAGCTACCATAATTACATGTGGAATGGTAACAGATTTTCAGGACCTTCAGTCTTATGTTGCTAGTCACACTACAACCTATCCAATGGACCTACATCAAGGAAGGATAATCAGAGAAAAAAAATTAATAATCATAGGCACAATTAGAGTGAAACTTTTAGCTTGACAGTTTTCCTTCTAGGTATAGTTTAAATTTAATCCAAAACTCAATGTAAAGTACATAGCATTTGCATTCCTTTGAAGTTTATAATATATTTAAAGAAGATAAAGTTTATTATAATTTATTAATTGATTGATTTTTTCAATAAATATTAATTGAGATCTCATATGTGTTAAGCATGCAACCAGGTACAACAGAGAAAATGACCCAAAGGATGTCTGCTCTCATGGAACTTACAGTCTCCTAGGAAGATAGATGCTAAACTATAATTTATGAAATGAAACTTTGTTATAATTACGACAAGAATTATAAATTTAAAACACAAGAAACTATGAGAGTACTTGGAGTGGATAATCTCTATGTCCTTCCATATATATTCTCTCTCTCTCTGCTCTGCTCTGTGACCTGGGAGGCTGACATCTTTGAACTGCATCAGTGAATTTCCTGGCTTTCTTGCCTTCTTTTGGGTTCAGCAGAAGGTGAGAGGTAACAGAGATCAATGTCAAGATAATACCTCCTCTCTTCTCTCCCAGTCTGGCCTAGTATGATAATACTTTCAATGTTTTCTTCATGTTCTGGGAAACACTTCTTTCCCTTGTCAGGCATAGGGATGGTCTCAGTTCCCATTTGCCAGCCTGGCATTCCTTACTGCCTCTACTGGTTTCTCTTTACTCTGCATACACCTTTGTGGATCATCTCCTTTTTGAGCTCATCAGTTTTCCTTTATGAGTGTAACACCCATTTCCTTCTGGGATGGGGACAAACGCAGAGCAGATAGCTAAAGAATCTGACTTTCTTTAGAGAGAAGGGTTGGAAGCAAAGAAGACTTCTTTGATAGTGTCATCTGTAGAAGAATGTTACCTTACACTTTCTTACTCCTCCTCTTTTCTCTCTGTGATAACCTAGAAACTTCTACAGGTCAAAAAGAGAATAATGTCATACTTCATCATTCTTTTCTTTATCTCTTGCCCTCCTCCAACCCTTGTACTAAATACTTTCTCTTTCTGGTTTCACTAGACTGGTTTTTATATCCTCTGAGATATTTTCTTCTTCCTTACTCTTCCTCCCTGATCTTTCATGCCCTGTCTCTATCCCTAAAATATGTGTCCAATTAGACCCACGATATGAATAATGTAGGCCTTCTCTCTAATTGCTCCTAGAAATTCAGTCACACTGGGCCACTTGCTGTTTCCATGCCTTTATTCATAGTTTTCTTCTGGGTCATTCTAACCTCACTTGTCCCTTTTCTGAAAATCATATCTAGTTTAAATGTCACCACTCTTCAAAGCTTTCCTAAAGGTATCAGCAAGAAACATAATTTCTTGTTCCCATAAATCTACTATTTTTATTTTTACCTTTCTTGCACTTTCCACATGATGTATAGTTTTGATATTTGTGACAATGTCTTATTTCTCTCCTGTGATTATCAGCTGTGAGACTTCAGGAACTAATTTGTCTTTGGAGCATCTGCACCAATACATCTAATACAATGCCCAGCATCTAATGCAATGTCCAACACATAGTAGGAGAACTATGACTTTCAATATTAATTTTTATATATTTTATATTTTCTGTTGTAGAAAAATCATTCTGAATTTATGGCCTCATATAACAAAAATAAATGAAAACTTTAGTGTGCTCTCTTCATATGTGGTCCTTGGCATGGTTGCTTCCATTATGTGTTTTTTATTGCAATGTAATTAAATTGTACCATTAAACCAAACATAACTAGGGGAAATAGAGCTAAGAATATTTCCTCCAGTTACAACTTGGAAGACCGGACTTTATTCCTCCATTTCTAATCTTTTAACATTCTAGAATCAGTCATGCCAAAACATTAATTGTCTCAGGAAAAATAAAATAAAGCTCTTTTACGGGTCTCCAGATGCCACATAGCTACAGAGAGCTGGAGAAGTAGGAATGGGGCATAGATAGATTAATTGAGGGGGAAATGAAAATATGTTTCCCCTAGCTTTATGTGCTGCAATTCCAACTGAGATTTCTAAACATTTTCCTCCAGGATGCTTTGACTATGTTTCTTGTTTGGTTTAATAATGTTGGAAGATGAGGAATTTGGGGATTTCCACTCCAAAAAGTCTTTTCAATTCTATATATTCTGTGAAATGAAGTTGGATTTTCAATGGTAGATTATTTGTAAGATATAGTTAAAAAAAAGTCTTAATAACTACCATTTGTTAATCATTCAGTAACCTTCTAGTCAGTGCAGATATTATTGCCCTTGTTTCATAGATGAGGAAAGAGAACCTCAAGATATGAGTTGCCCTGTTTCAGGGAACAATTTTCGGGTGTCAGCTCTTCTTTGGTCCTATGCTCATGTTTGATGCTGGTGATGGTGAGCGAGACACACTGATGAGACTCTGGGTTCTTCCAGAAAGAATTCGTGGAGAGAGCCTTTTGGTCTGGAACACAAAAAGTTTATTAAAAGCAGAAATAGCTAGTTAAAGCGCCCTGCCGTCCAGGAAGTTTACATCGAAAGAATGCACACGTGTGTGGGTGAGCAACCAATGCTGCCTGCCTCTCACTCTGGCAAAAATGGATTCATATGTATACACATATGTATACATAAGAAGGGGGTGGGAGTTTCTCCCTTTGTGGGTATGTCCAGGTTATCTGAACTAAAAATGGCGTGAGTATCTACTGTCCTAGTTTCAGGTTGCTAAAGTGAGTTTCCTGTTTTTCCCAAAGACTTGGAAGTCTCAGGTCTTCCCAGTTAGTTTTCTACTCATACATCTGCATACTGCTCTAGAGATTCCAAGCTATGATGCCCTTGCATCAGTGTTCTTAGACACTCTGCATAGCTCTTCCTGACAATGTCCTCGGGTGAATGCACATTAATTTAAGTTTCCTCCTTGCATGCTGCAAATCATCAATAGCACTCTGGAACCTGCACTGTTTCTTTCTTAGGGGATGAAAGATGAACAGACGGCTAGAAAGGAAATAGCTTGGCCAGAAATATGGTGGGGAAATGCTCCAGACAGGATGTACCCTAAGTGGACTAACCCTGATAGTGTGCTGATAGGGCTCCCTTTGCCTTATAAACCAACAATGGCTGGAGAAGGAGTCTGTTAATCGGCTGGGAAGGAAAGTATAGAAGGACAATAAAAGGACTTTCTGCCCTGCACACACGAGAAGCATGCTCTGAGAACATATATCATCTTCTATTTCAAAAATCACTCCTGCGATAGTAGGTTTTAAAGTGTGGCTGGTGGTAGATTTTTTACACTGCTTTCTATGCATATTTAAATACATTTTCCCTAGTTGTTACATAAGTTGTTTAAACATCAAAAGTCTCAAAGACATAGAGATCTGAGAAAAACATTTTTTATTGATGTTATATTTTTTTAATCGAGAAAGCAGTCATCTAAGTGGTTTTTCCTATTTTCTCTTGCGCATATAACAAAACACCTCAACAGTAACATGAGAGACAGTATTCAGAAAGCAATTCTAAACACATTAAAAGAGCTGCTTTGGAAAAATGAGTAAAGTGAGTTTTCTTTCCCTCTAAAGGCCACAAAAAAGAAACACCCTTCTTATAGGGCAATAGGTTGAAAAGGGGATAAGAAGAGGAACACAATATCTCATCTAAAATCTTGCAGGCAAGAACGTTTATTACTGCAGGAAGCAGAAGGTGAGCCCAGCTTATAAATGAGATCCTGCAGAGGAGGAAGATGTATCTTGCTGAAGTATTACTGTACAGAACGAACCTTTAAAGGTTGGACTCTGAAGGCATAAACCATTGTCAAATGAATCTAAACTGATGTATTCATTTTTAATAAAAGAAATGCGACATAGCATGGCCACAATAATATGCAATTTCATCCTTGCATTTCAGTTCTCAAGGTTTATTTAATTTTCCTTAAAACATTATAAAAAGCTGCAAGGGGTTAGATAAAAATAAATATTCTCACCTAGAATGGTATTAATTTCATCAGCATTTTTCCTGCCACTCAGAAACAATAGTAGAATATTCAACTATGAAAATCCATCTATGGTTTATCTATCTAATAATTTTAAATACCCAGACTGGCACATAAACCATTAGGAAAAGAGACAGCTAATAAATTATTTTGAGGTCTTTTATTTGTATTTTTAAATTTCATACAAAGAAGGTAACTCCCATAGTATAAGCATTAATATTAGTTGTGAAAAACAAAGAGAACTGAAGAGACATAGGAGTCTTTTATTGAAAAAGAGTATTAATATGAATAATCTATATGGTTAACTATGGCCCTGAAAAAAATAACTGCCAAATCTGGGGCTTGGGGTTTTTGTTTTGTTTTTTTAATGTTTTCCTTAATGTGTATAGGTTTCAGACCTCAGCTTTTATTTTTCTCTCCTTTTTCCTCTCCCCTGTTTTCCTTCTTCAATCCTTTCCCTGCTGTTTTCAAAGTAGGATTTAAGTTATCTATATTAAAGAACAGGTAAGCAAGGAGGTAAATGAGATAGGAATAAATGTTTTTTGAAATGAATGACTTTACTCTCATCCTCTATAAAAACTGTGGAATCTCTGTCCCTGACAACACAGCTGAATGAATTTTGTGCAGAGGCAGATGATAGACCTTCTTTTTTAATGACCAAAGTCATCATTTACTTCCCCTCTACCAACGCCCAGTATACCAGAAAGATTCTCGTTTCTATTACATAAGCATATTAACGATGGGATGTCTTTCTTGAAGTGCATATTATTCAAGGGAGGAGACACCATTAATTAAATAATGAGCCTGGTTTTAAAAATCCGATGCAATTCATGGAATACCGACTTTCAGGGATATAATGTCTAAACTCTCATTTTTATGTTGAAGCAAACCTTAACAAATTAAGGAAAAAAATAGTTTGGCTGGTCCTCATAAAGTTAAACATAGGTGCACCCTGTGGTTTAGGGGATTAGTCAACACCTGGGGCACAGACAACATAAAGCCCAAGGACGTGGGTTCACACCCTGGGCCTGGGGAAACAACCAGAAATGAACAGTGCTTCTTTCTTCTCTCTTCCTTTTTTCCTGCCTGCTTTCATTCCTGCCTACCTTCCTTCCTCATAAGGGAAAAAAAAAAGTTTTTTAAAACAGAAAATTTTAAACAGAACTACAGCATCACACAAATTCTTCTAGGTGTATACTCTAGAGAATTGAAAACACAGACCCCCAAAATGCAAGCACGCACATGTGTATATCACCACTATTCAAAACAGGAAAAAGATGGAAACAGTCCAGATATCCATCCGTGAATGAATGGATAAATACAAAGTGGTATGTAAATGCATTGGAATGTTATTCGCCGTAAAAAGGAATGAAGTGAAAGGAATAATAATGCTACAACATGGATGAACTTTAAAATATTATGTTAAGTGAAAGAGGACATACACAAAAGTTGCATATTGCATGATTCATTTAGATGAAGTCTCCAGAAAAATCCATCAAAACAGATTTAGACGGGTAGTTGTCAGGGACTGCAATAGTGAGCAACTGCTTAATGGGTACAAAGCAATGAAATGTTTTGAAACTAGAAGCAGGTGGCAGTTTCACAACATTATGAATGCACAAAGTGCCACTAAAATGTTCACTTTAAAAAGGTTCATATTTTGTTGTGTGAATTTCACTTCAATAAAAAGAAAAAAAAGTTTTGAGAAAAAGAAAGTTCAGGATAGAAAACTCAAAGTCAATCAAACTTAAATAACAGCTAAGAAAAATATGAACAGGAGGCAACAGACAGTCAGAATGTAATACAAATGAGCACGTGATAAGATTAGGAAACAAGAAAAATGAGCCCAATCGCAATTGTATTTTGCACAAAAATCTTCCATAGAAAGACATATCCAGCAAAAGTAAACCTTTTCTAAGGTAAACCTAGAAAGAAGCTCTTTTTAAGTGAGGAAATCTAAACAGTAGAAAGGTTTGCTAAATTTATATTATAAAACCAATTAACTTCTGAAAGTTCTAATTTGATTTTTCATTGCCATTACACCACTCATTTATAAATAGTTTATTAAATTATATAATTATCAAATGTGTGGTGTAAATCCACAGGTTTAAATATGTTCTTTCAATCATATTTACAGTCAAAGTCTGCTTCCTTTTCCCCCTTTGTGACAGTAATGCCAAAGAAAATTTCAGTCCATCTTTGGTCTGTGGTCAAAAAAGTCTGAGTAATTTGGGTTTCAATATTTTTAGCACACAGAACAAAGAACTCTCTCAGACTAAGAGATGTAGAGCAATTCTCAGGTACAAAAAGAGGACTATCAAAGTCCACATGTTGAGTTGAGTTATAGACATAGTATGCTATCATTATTTCCAATAATTTTAATGATTAGGGTAAGTTAATCTGAAAAAAAGAGAGAAGCAATTTGGAAAAAATTGAGAACATGTTGAGTACAATACAGATGGATAACAGAGCAAATAGGAAAAAGAAATGGAAAGTGTTCAGGAAGCAATTACTTGCTATCCCAGGGTTCTGTGAATGATTTAACAGTAGGTGCCCCGAGAGTGGAAAGGGGCCACTGTGAATGAATAGGACCTGAGGGAAGTAATCAGAGATAAGAATAAGAGTATCAGAGGCACAGATACAGGAATAGAGAAAGGATGACAAAGTTTACAGCCTGAACTTCAAAGACATTACACAACGAAAAAGCAAGCTAAAGCCCAGAATAGAATAAAGGTCTGTTTGTAAATATTATGAAAATGTAGGATGATGGAATACAAGCTCACTGAAGGAGGCAGGAAGGATGTAGGAGAGAAAATCTAGGAATGATGTGCAAAAAGCAGTAATATTATTAGAAGCATACATGAATTTTTAGCCTTTACACTCATATACATAGATAGAAAAGGTGACAAGATGCTGCAGTTTGGAATAATTCTCAGAAAAGCAATTTTGGTAAACAGTCTCACTGTAACTGAAAAATAGAAAATTAGTCACTGGCAATCAGGGACATAGTAGGGTCAGAGTTTCTCTTCCAGGAATTTCGAGGTGATGTAGTTAACAGAAACTAAAACAGAAAACCTTAAAGCCTTTTGAAACACTGTGTATTAGCAGAAATACCAAACAAAGAGTACAAAGCAAATATTGGGAAGAAAAGAATAAAAACAGAAGAACTAATTTCTTATCATACTTCACATGGTAAACAAGTGTGAAAATTTGAGAAGCAGATTTAACTACTTGAATTATACGAGAAACACCACCACAGCTCCCATTAAAAAATATATTTATGCACAAATATTGGTGTTGAGCCAAGCATTTTGTCTTTAATTACTGTTTTAAGTGTCAAATGATATGGTTTTATTTCCAACTTTGCCTCTTTCCAGCTGTGTCACTTTGTAGTCCTCAGTCATGGTTTTCTTATCTATTGAAAGAAGTCTGCAACATATTCCACCTATTGTCATTGAAAATACGCCATTAGATGTCGTTTTGATACTCCCTGAAACTTGTGTGACACTGTGTTATTATTAACTAGTGTTGACAGTATTTGTTAGGAATGATCGTACTGTCACTATCCTCAGTCAACTGACATGGAACTGAAAAAAGTGACGGTGGAAAGCAATATAAAGGTTATCCGCTAGAGACAAGATAATACTGATAACAAGCTCACTTTCTTTCCAACAGAATATTTTAAATTTATGGTGTATTTGAATAACAATCATATTTGGGGCATAAAGGAGGAAAGGTGCGCATTCGAAAATGCTTCAAACAGAAATTAATCCTGGGTAATTAGTATGAATGATCAAATTACCAGGATTTAAGAGTATATGTGTCCTTTTATAAAAACCAGGTGTTTAAGCAAGATAAAACCATCCCCTGATTCAATACCAAGTGTGAGTTATGTTTTTCAAATATAGGGTTGTTTCTAATTGCTGTTTCTATAGGTACCAAATTTGTGCTTTTTCTACAAAGGCCTGCAAAAAGAAGTCATCAGCATGATGTGAAAATTTGTATGCATTTCGACCACTCTCAGTGTCTCTTTGGCTTTGACTAAGAAAGAGAATTTAAATATCAATCTAGTATACAATAATAGGAAGGGAAATGCTAATCAAAATGGAAGGAAAATAATTGCTCTCAGAATCTTGAGTTTAGCATAGGAATTCTTGCAGAGATTTTGAATCCTAGAAAGAGCATGTAAACATAGAACAAAGGTCCTGAAATGGGCAGAAAGTGACAGGCAGCAGGTATGGCCTGAGTCTGAAGGAGGGTGAAAGAACTGAATGTAAGTGTGAAGCAGAGTTTACAAATAGGGGTCAGGATTTAAGAAAGGGCATGCTCAATGGCCCCAATTTTCTTGATTAATTAGGAGGCCAGATTGTCTTCTGAGACTGGAGCAGGCAGAGGCAGGTGGGGAAGATTAAAATTAAAAACAAAAACAAATGAAACATTAGTCATTGTCACAGATCTAGGACTGGAATGCTCCCTAAGAAATGTTAAACTTTTGTTTTCCCTTAAAAATAAAAAAGATGAAAATCTAGACTCCTATATTTTTTCACATGGCTATCAGATTATCCTTTAATCATCTATGTTGCTTCCATGCTTTCTCTCATAAATAATTCTTCACTAAAATGCCAGCTATACACATTGTTTGAGTTTTGCTCTGGTTGAAAAACAGATACATTAATCTCCAATTCTCCCAGGTTATCCAAGCTTGCAAAAATTGGTTCTCCTCAGCCGGGTAAAGAGGTCATTTTCAGGGCCCCATATAGGCTTGAGGCTATCTCTTAGCAATAACATCATTATGAAACCTTGGTTCCTACTGAATACTTTAGTCTCTGAAGATAATATTCTGGGAAAAATGCCTGCAATTTCTACTCTAATTACTAAAATGTTCCAAAGGAAGCTCCGTTTGAGGGTGAAGTCAATTTGCCCTCCTCTTTCAGTTTGCCAGGAAACAACTTTAGGCTCCCTTCCATTTCTAGTTAAAAAAATTGTCAGATAAATAAAAGTTTTGAGTATCTTGCCAACAAAATCGTACTTGTCTGATTAGCAATAATAAGAATCTT
The DNA here is from genome assembly GCA_004363575.1 of Solenodon paradoxus. Lineage (NCBI taxonomy): Eukaryota > Metazoa > Chordata > Mammalia > Eulipotyphla > Solenodontidae > Solenodon > Solenodon paradoxus. Next base: position 1,952,230 of record RJWH01000034.1, read on the forward strand.
CTCACCCCTCAAATACTGACAAAGATTCTCTCCTTGACCAAACTCTAATAAGTCTCCTCTGAGTTGTTTTTCAACTAGGCCTCAAGTCTTGAAATCCTGCAATTCATCTCTGCATCACTCAGTTTTAATAAGAATCCTGCTAAGTCAGGTTAGCCAGAATCCCTCTATTCACTCTCAATTTCTAATCTCATATTCCACCATCTCTGAGTGATGTCTGATCACCCTGCCAATGAAAGCAAGAATCCTATTAGGTCAATTTAGTCAGTATACCCCCTGATCCCTATGTTTCCTGTTAATAATTTTCCATCCACTTACCCCATTCTCCTCCTTGACTATAAATTCCCACTTTTCCTTGTTAAATTTGGATGTAATCCAATCTCTCACCCTTATTGCAAAACCTCAATTACAGTGGTCCCGTACCCTTATTGTGATGTCCCCTGAGTAGAGTTTGCCTTACTCTGTCAGTACCATGAATATTTTCTTTAACATCAACACCTTAGATATTGACTTGGAAATGGGACCTGAGTCTCAGTCCACCATCACATGTATTTGTCAAACCACAGTGAAGTGAGACCTAAATGTCATGTTACTTAGAGTAATAATTGTCTTACTTTTGGACAAGTGCTTTAAGTGGATCCAACACAGATTGATCAGTTTATAGTTATGTTCAAGACAAAGCTATTGGAACCTCCAGGAGAGAAGTCTGCTGCCACCCTTATTATGTGGCCCTCATGAGTCTTTGATTAATGTTCATGAAGTACTGGAAGAGTTATTCCAAACAGTTGATGTGAGAAGAATTTTGGACTCCTGGAGTTGGAATATATGGAAAACTATTAAATTTCAATCCTTACGCAGGTGAAAACAGGAGACTAGCTACCACTTGAGCCTGACCTATACAAACAGTACAATTTCACTGATATTTAGCACCAATTCACATGGAAAATCAAATGTGTGGCTTGTATAGACTACAATAATAAAGCCCTAGATGAATGACTAAGAGAAGGGGAATGATTAACATGCACAATGTCTGATTCTGATCAGCTGCAACTGAGTCAAAGTACGGAAGCTCCATTAGCTAGAGAGCAGCTGACCCTCTTACAAGCAATCAGGCCATGCAAAGCTGTTGCTGTAGCTAATTCTACATGTGTCTGGACACTGGGAATCCATGGTGTCACAGCATGAATTCACTTGAAGTCATGTTTCTCAGAGATCAGCAAAGATCCAACCAAAGGTGCACCCAAAAGAGAGGCATAATTAGATTTAAGCACATTTGTTAACTCATCTTCCAATGATTCAAGAACTAATAATTACAGTTCTTCAATAAAAGAAGAAAATAAACTGATGCTCTGAGTCACCTTTTCTTCTCCTGGGCAAAAGGAAACATAATCCTACATGGAAGTTTGTACTTTGTTATTATAAATGAGATCCTCCGTCTGTTAATTGTACATGCATGTCAATTTTTTATTTTAATAATTCATAGTGATTACATGAGACAATTTTGGGAAAAGGTGGAGGATATACAGGAACTATTTGTAATTTCTTGCATAAAAAGTTTTTAAAAATTGGCCAAAAACAAAAAGATCCTTCTGCATACAAAGTTGTCTCAATTCATTTCCAGTGATCTTTTAGTCCGAAAAAGATTATTTGTATTATTAGCAGAGGAAGTGGTTCCCTTTCTATCCTTATTCCAGAAGCTTTCCATCTTATCTTTGCTTAAAAATGGTAGGAAAGGAAGTGTGAGGAATGGACCCAGTCTATGCAGGCATAGTATTGGGGCAGAAATGTGTTAGGGTTTTTGTGTATTTGTCATCTTGGGAAACAAAGTACAAAACATCTGTGGTTTGTAAGGAGGTGATGCAGCTGGATCCAGGCTGAGAGTCCCTGAGCTGAAGTGGGCCCTTAGTCGGCCCGGGACTGGCATATATCTTCAGGAACAAAAAGAGAGGGAAGACCAAACTGCCATCCCTTCTACCTCCTCCATTATATACTGTCCTCCCCATGATCTGGATATCCCCAACATCATAGTCCTTTTTGGCTCACCCATCCATGCAGAGGCTTACTTCAAAGTATTCTCCTCAGAACTAGGTAATGTGGACTAATTATGCTCCCATATATTCCCCATTGCTCAGCCCTCTAACCAACCCCATTGCCAAGTCCTTCTCCCATTTCCCACTAGGCTAAGGAAAGGCCCTGTTATTAAACAGGGTCTAATTGTACCTTTAATTTTTCAACTTAGTCTATACTGCTAGTGATTATTCCATATGAAATGACTATCCTACAGCTGTTTACATAACTATTATAAATGACCAGATCATCAACAATACATAGAAGAAAGCATTAAGATTTTGCTTGTTAGTTAGCTATGTCCTTTGGCCAACTTAAACACTTGTCCCAAGTCTCTAGAAATATGCCAGAGAGAGTAACAGGAGAGGTAAGTGCTCATATCTCCACAACCAAATGACTCCCGCAGCATTTCTACTGCTTAGTTAACAGGTGGCAAAAATCTCAGATGGACTATGAGTAAAGCATGGAAAGTGAGTATCATGAAATATACTGATCAAGCCACTTCTTCACTGTGACAGTGTAGTAAGCAGTGTTGAGTGAGTATGAGGAATACAAACAAGATAATACAACACGTGGGAAAACAAGAGACAAAAGAGATTAAAAAAAGAAGGGATTTGTAATGCAAACATAGTGTTAAATTGAATTATATGAAATAGCTCTTTATACAGATCAAAAAATGAGTATCAGTGATTTCATAGTGTCTAGCTTAAAAAGAAGAGGCTTATTATAACCTGATAGACTTCAAGAAATAAATGAGCTATGGAATGTCATTGATTGGTTTGTTCATGCATTTAACAATTTATTGAGCTTCTTCTATGTGCCAGGTACTGTTCCAAGCACTGGGATTTAGCAGTAAGGAGGACACCCAAAAATAATCTTTGCCTTCACAGAGCTGATATTCCTCTACAGAAAGAGAGAAATGAACAAATTACATATATGTATACATATATGAATATATATAACACAAAACATTAAATATATAGTATGTTATTAATATATACATATAGTATTACTATATGACATTAATCTAACTCTCTCTCTCTATATATATATACATGTGTGTGCATGTATTTATATAGTCAGATACCAATATGGGCTATGAAGAAGAATAGGAAAGGAAGATTTAAGGCATGACGGGATACAATTATAAACTAGGTGATTAAGAAATCAAGAAAGGTTTCATTGATAAGTTGACCTTTGAGCAAATATCTGAACTATGTAGTAAAGTGTGAAGATATTGGCATAACTTTCTAGAAGAACTTCAGGAAGAGGGATCAGCACAAACACCAGGGAATGAGCAAATAGGAAGTGAAATTCAAACAAGTAGCAGGACCTCTGTCTTATAGGGCATTGCAAAGCTTTTGTTTTTACTCTCAGTGACATGGAGGGCTTTGAGCAGAAAAGAGTTATACTGTTACTCTAAAAAAAAATCACTCTGACCATCTGTTGAGAATAGACTCTACAGGAACAAGGGTGGAATGAAAGCAGGGAGGGGAGTCAGACAACTATTATGGTTATTCAGGGGAGAGGGGGAATGATAATGATGGAGATGATAAGTGATCAGATTTGAGGAATATTTAGAGGGTGGAATGAATAGAGTTTGCTGGAAGATCAGACATGGGATGTTGAGAGATATAGAAGGTCAAAAAGACAAGTTTTCGGAAAATTGAAAAAAAGAATGAAAAACTTAAAGACTAAAATGGGGGGAAACTGCAGTAAAAGCAGGGTGTATAGAGATAAACTCTGAAGAATTCTTTTTAAAATTGAATGTGAGAGGTATATTATACATTGAAGATTCATAATATGATAATATTCATTCCAGAGCCAAGAACATAAACATTTTCATATATTTCTAATCTTTAGCACCCCCCCTCAAATGATTGCTAGTGTGGTTATATAAATACTTAGTTTTTAAAAAATTAACTTTATTTTTATGTTAGCCCATATGTTAACATATTCTTTTTCCAAATGAACAGGAATTATACTAACTGACTGCAGAGTGTGATACATGAAAAAGCAAAGGTAGTATTTGATCCAATTTATTCTGCATATCAAGCATATAATTTGGAAAACTTTGCATTAAAAAATATATTCTTCCATTGTAGCTAATGCTGATTTCACTTCCAAAGTCATCTTTGTTGTCAGTACTCTGAAAATTAAAAACCATCGATCCTATTTTATACACATGCACATGAGAAATAAAATCTGGCTTATTTCTAATTTTTTTAATTCATGAGCTTCTATCTGGTGTTCAGTCAAGCAGGACTATAATTTGCTACTCTTATGTTCTCTTCATTTTTCAAAGTTCAGCTTATTTTGGTTCTCTGGTGTCAGAACAAATGTATCCAGAGTCTTCCAAAAGAGTGTGCCATCTTCCCTTTTCATTTTACAGAGTCTCAGAGAAGTCAGGCTCTGAGGTCAGGGCACTCTGAGCACCAGTTGTGTGACTGAAGGCCAGTAAGTCATGGTAATCATAATGACTATGGCTCAGAAACAAATGGACAGTGAAACAGAAATACAGTTATATGCATGCCATTATTTCTGTGATTGAATTCATTTAACTTGGGCATTTTATCATAGCTATACTTTGTTTCAACACCCTTTAGTAAATAATAAGATCTTGGAATTCAATTAGTAATTCTTCAATTAGGAGAAATTCTTGGATGCCTGAAAGAATGAAAGAGAAATGAGGGAAAGATGGATATTGGTAGCATTTTTTTGAAAGGGAAGAAAAGAGAGAAGAGGGAGGGAAGGAAGGAACGACTGGGACTCGCCCAAATCCCACTTTGTGTTTATTGTATTTTCACTGGTTCTTCCCTGCCTCTCATTTCCTAGCCACTATGTGCTAGATGATTACGATTCTGACTAGTTTGATTTTTGCTTTCTGTTCTTCCATTCTTGTGGCCCCCATGATTTTTTTCCAATAATCCTCAGAGAACTTTCAATAGACAGGCATGCCCATTAGTTAAAACATAATATCTAGATCTAAGTAAAAATCCAAAGTAAGTAACTGGTTATATAATTAACAAAATACTTCATTATAATCTCAAATTACAAGTGATTTCTTCCCTGCACCTCCAAAGGAAGGAACAGATTCTTCCTAGTCAGTGGAAAATACAATAAATCCGCAAACCTATGCTTGCCTTGCTATATGAGAATATAAAGTATTTGAGCAGAAAAAGCTGCATATAGTATGTTTTACTCAAATTATCAAGATAATTGTCCAGTTCTTCTTATCACTATACTGTATACATAAAGACCAAACTAAGCTCTTGTCTACAGTACTAACTTTTAATTCTGCTGGGTGCAACCACTGGGCTTTCCTATGTTCTTTTTTAGTTGCTAGATTTAAAAGTAAGCCAGCAAGCTAAAAAAAAAAAAGCTGGAAAGAAGAAGGAAAGATGAGTGATTTGATCATCACAAACCCCAGAGCCCTGTTAAAAAGTATTTGTACTTTAAAAAATCTTTTTTGCTGAAAGCTTTTTCAGGAGAAATAAATTATACTGACTCTATATAAATAAAAGCAGAAAGAGCAAAGACGAACATGAACATATATTACCAATGCCATTCATCAAATATAGTTGACACTTCAATCTAATCCGGCAAATGAAAACACAGAAGTTTATAGAGTTATAGGAAGTAAGCAATTTAAACATCCCAGGGCACAAGGTCATCTAGCGACACAGCTAGGAAGATGTTCCCTTTTCTTTTCTCTTTTTTTCTCTTTCATCCTTTCGAATCTCTTAAATACTGATTGATAGCCATCTTTCTTACAGGGTGAGGTGATCTTTAAATCAGATCATTAATAATAGCAGTCCAAATGTTCCTTAACAAATCCACCTTCCTCTAATGTCATAAAATAAAAGGACATTTCATGCATTTCATACTATCATTATGGTGCAAGGTTTCTCTTTCCATAATAAAGTAATACATTTCTTAACTAATTAGTTCATTAATTTTAAAGGTGATTCCCAGTAAAAACTCTTTGAGATAGTTAATCTTTCTTAAAAGTGTGTGAGGTTGTAAAAAACAGTTCTCAGAGCACTGTCACCACCAATCATTAAGGGTCTGAGTGGGTGAGGAAATAGAGCTGCGAAAACACATCTCATTTGTTTTTGAAAGCAAACCTCCAAGGCTGCTTTATAACCAGAAATCATATCCATGTCATGCAGATGCTGTGGTAAACTTTACGGTTCCAATTAGGAATGGACAGTTTTCAATGCACTGCTCAAACACTTTGCTAGTCTATATGTAAATACTTCACTAAAACCACTGAACGGTGATGGAGTTCAATATTAATATCACAAATTAAAGATGACATCTGAATGCCTACTATCCAGAAGAGCGATCAGAGCTCATGGCAAGGCAATAATCAGCGGCTTAAGCAACTTTCAAGCACCATGGGGGAAAAAACAAATGTGATGGAGCTTGGAAATTGCACTGGTGCATGAAGAACATCCCATATTAAAGAGCAACTGCTGATTGACCTGGTGATGAAGTAGAGGATATGACCATATGCTTCTATAAAGGACATTTGGAAACGGCTTTGAGATTATCCCCTGAGAGCTCATGACTATTACCTGGTGTATTCCCATTAATTGACAATGTAAACTTTATCTGTAACAGTGAAATAAGCTGTCCAAATAACTGCCTATTGTCCTGGGAGAAAAAAATTACCTGAAAAATTATGATGCCTTGTATATTTTCCCAACAGAAATAACAAAGGGTTATGAAGGCTGACTTTCTCCTTAAGTATTATTGTCATTGCCTTGGAAAGAGAAATGGTTTTTAACTTTTTTCCCTGGCTAATTTGGATGAGGAGAAATAGTATGCTAACATGAGAATGGAAATGAAAACCTGCAAAGAGGTAAGAGATGAATCAATGAAGATTTTATAACCCTATTCATATGAATACTCTTTTAGGCCTCTTTCTTCGGTAGATAATGTTTTCCTTATAGAAATCACTAGTAAGAGGTGTGGGGAGGTGTGCCCTGAGGGCTGTAGGCATGAGGCCTAAGTCCAAGAATTTCCACAACAGGAGTTATGTGATTCGTGAGACATGACACTACCATGTCTTCCTTCAGGTTGGGAAAGTGACAGATGTAAATAAACGTTATAGGGCCACAAGATGGATGGCTATGGACCAGCTGTGTGATCTTCAACAAGCTACTTAATCTCTCTGTTCTTCAGCTTTCCTGTGTAGAATATGGCTACCTCATAGGTCAGAGTCTGGTAGTATAAATGGTCTATAACTACTACCTCTTACTGTTGTCTTCTTGAACCTATATCAGTCCAGTGATATGTTCAGGAACAAATTAAGAATCTAACAATTGTTTTTACCTCAGTTAATCTTCTCTCTGATTTGGAAATGAGAAGGGAAATGTTGACACTAACATAACACCCCTCCTGCTGTGGCCGTGGTTCCTCTGGAGAATCCACATCATGCTGAACCCAGGCCCAGACAAGCATATTCCTCCACAGACACATTCTCCACACCAGCAGAGACCTGGGTAATAGGTCAGGGTCACAGGTGACTCTTAGCCCCACTCCCTTTCTTAGCATTGTGTCTTTCCACTAGTTGTTTTGCTTACAAGCACAAGGACCTATACACCCAGCATCATCTCACTAAGGACATCTCCCACACAAACCCTGCCTCCCCCATAACTGTGGAAAGTGGCGGAAGTTACCGTCTCCCCTAGCCTCCCCTCATTTCCTCCGTAATTTGTGTTAGAATCTTTGTCTCGGGGTTTTCTGAGAGCACCCAAACTCGGACAACTCAGTTGGTGGGTTTTGTTGTTGTTTTGTGTTATCACCAGGGCCTGAACTTCATTAGGAAAACTCCAGTGGCAGATTGATTTTGGTGTTACAAGACTGTGTCATCAGCAGGAAGAAGGGAAGCACTTGTCAGCAGATAAGCGAGAAATGACCATAAACATTGGCATCTTATGATCTTATTTACATCCTATTCTTGTTCTGAATATTTTTTTGTTCCAAGAGGCTTTCAACCATGAGTATCAGAAAATAAAAAATAAGACATGCAAACAGCACCCAAGAGAATGCTGAATTATACAATAATTGCTGTGAGCTAAAGACAGACTGTGAAGAACAGATGCCACATAGGCTTGAGATTTTCTCACCAGCACCTTTTCTAGGAGGCGACACAAATGGGAAGATGTGACACGAGATCAATCTCCGTGTTAAGAGTCATCTGCCACAACTGCACAACTCATAATAGCTGTTATAGAGAAAGCAGACCATAATAAAGGCATATTACCTTGCCTCCGTGAGATCAAACAATGCTCAAGTTGATGAAGGGGTCACTTTCATGTCTCCTGAAAACTCCATATTTCTGTATATCATTGAACATGACTTTTCCTAAGGTAAGGTTAAAAAAATAAATGTGGTTTAGGCTTCTATTTCAAAAAGAGAACAAACTGATATTTAAGTTCTGTGAGAGAACAACAGAGACCCTGAAATATAGAGTGTCGCTGACCCACTGTATAGCAAAAGAAAAAGAAAGCAAGGGCTGCCCATTAGTACCCCGTCTTGAATCAGGAGTAGCTGGAGTGGGTAGGACAGGCAGGAGGTATGATTATTTTTTTAATGGCTCCTTCAACTGAGATGTTCACACTTGTGTTGTTCTTGGGGAAAACCTATTCTGTATGAGACTTGTCACATTCCAATTAAAAACAGGCTTATTGTTAAGGGGTAGGAGAATATCGGGTTCTTTCCACCTGTATTTTGTCTATTGTAGAAAATCTTTATAAAGAGAAAGTTAGAAGCTGAGAAGAGTTTTTTTTGTAACTCCAGAGTGAAAAACTATTGCCACTTTTAAAAAATACCATTTCTGAAAGAAAGCAGAGGTGTCAGAGACAAAGAGAGAAAGAGAGAGATGTGTCAGTCCATCAATAGTATTTATTGAACACTCACTGTGTGGGGAGAACCATGAAGGGCATAACACACTTCATACTTTTCTCCAGGATCTTGGAAACTGAGGGTATAATAAGCATTAACACAAGGAAATACTTGTAAAGCATATGACTAATTGCAACTTTCAAAAGCTGCGTGTGAATGAATGTGAGAGTGTAAGTGTGATTGTATGTGAGTGTGTGTGTGCGTGTGTGTGTGTTTGAAAGGAGCTTGAAAGTAACAGAGCCATGGAAATGAAATCAGAGAATAAACACCACTGAACGCAGGAGAAATGATACAAGAATACAAATTATCCTGTAGCACTTTTGTCTTTCAGTTGACTCTTCTCTGAGTGTAAATCAGAAGAGGAAATATAACACAGGATACCTTTCTTGTCATTGGGACGTCAGGTAACTGGCATCCTACCATGTCTGATAGCTAACGCTTCAGAGATATGCATCATATGTATTACTATTCCACCTCATGGAAGTGATTTGACTTGAAAATGCAATGACAGGGAGCCATATTGGGGAACAGAAATTGTTTACATAATTGCTTGGTCTGTTGGTGAATTCAGGCCTTCATTTAGAATTCATTATTTTATAAACTGCACAAAGGGATTTCCAAGTTGTCAAGCTTGGTTTGTAAAAAATAAAATAAAAAGATATGATAAAATGTCTGGCTTCAGCTTTTCTGACTTTAATTTTTTTTTTCCTCCCTACTATTCATCTTCCTAGTCATAGCGGGTACTCCATCAGCTGTGATAGCTGCTATTTTCTCTGGATTTAGATCAAACAACCTCAGAACATCCATCAGGGTCATTTTTACATCCTTTCTCCTTTGATGCCAAACCCCAAAGATTCCCCATCATGTACAGTCTGCAAGTTGTTGGACTGACAAGCATTAGTAACCTTGGAATGTCACCCAGACACCAGCTTTCATCCTGGAGGAGGCTAATGAATTTTGCTTGCAACCAACTTGGTCTTGAAATGATTTTTCTTTAGGTCACCTTTGATAGTTAAAATAGTTTACTTTCTTATAGTTTACTTTTTGTCTGCTGAGTTAGAGAGGCAGAGAGAATTGAGCTCAAGGACGAGAGTCTGAAGCACATAATTCTAATGCTTACTTTTTAACACTGTGTATTTTTTAATCATCTGGGAAAAATTCTAATTTCTTAGTGTCTGAGTCTACTAAATATTATTATAAAAGTATAGTCCACTAGTTGGGATTTTCAACTTTTTAAACACAAAATATCTTATAGAAATAAACACGATATACACACATTTGTGTATATGCATAGACACACACACATACATACACATACCCACTCCCATATAGAATTAGTATCCCACCGGTATGCTTTTAAAGGAAAAAAATACAGAATGATATAAAACTAACTTAATAAAATTTTCAGTGGATTTGTATTTTCTCAAGCACAATAGCAACTCTGCATACTCTTTAACATAGCACACACACACACACACACACACACACACACACACACACACATACAAGACAACAATTGTCAAGGCAATTTTCACATTTTTAAACATCTGCCTGTTCCTCAAAATAACTGAGTGGCACAGATTGAAGAACCACTGGCCTAGTGTTCTAATATGTAATACTATTCTCAGTCTGCAATTTGCTCATTGAAAGAAGAGTGTCAATGGTTCCCAAGTCAAGTGTTCAAATTCAGGAATCATGCATTTATGTAATCAATATTCATTGAAAACTAACCATTTGCATTTCACCACTGTTTGGGCTAAATAGACCCTCAAAATAAACCGATGAGTATATGCAGCTAAATTTTCCTCCGTCCCTCTGGTGCATGCCTACTCGCAGAGTTCCTGCCCTCCCCAGCGCATCGCAGATCTTTGGCCCCTTGAAAACCCACTCGGCCTGGTATTTGTACTCACACGTGTGGAGTCCTTTCCTTGCCTCACACCAGTGGTGTCCAAAGATCCACTGGAGGGCGCCAGCACCCTCTGCTAGAAGGCTTGCTTTCCCTGGGCTTCCTCCTAAGTAGCAAGCTGGTCATTGCAGGAGATTGTCACATTCCCTGATGACTCCTCATCAAAACCTCCCTCCTGGTGTTTGTCACGGGAGAGGAGGGAATGCCTCTCTTTCCCACTTTGTGTCACACTTTATCAAGAAATCATCCAAAGAGCAGATGTCTCACCTAACCCTGCATGAAAATAGCTTCCTCAGCCACTGCCCCAGGAGCTACTGAGGAAGAACAGGAAACAGATCTGAAATGTGCCCCACGCTGTCCCTCCAGACCTTGTCTCCTTGCCACCACTTCTGGGGGCAACTACAGCAGTGCATCTCAGATTTTATCATTATGCATCTGAATCACCAGGGATCTTATTAAAATACAAATTCTCATCCATAAGGCTGTTCTGGGCACCTGAGTTTCTTCTTTTAACAGGGTATGGACCAGGCACAAAATATGAGTGGGGAGGGTGATTAAAAAAAAAAAAAAACCCTCAGTATTCAAGAGAAATAACATTTAAATGCAATAGTAATGGCACACCCTGATGGAGTAGCCATTAAGTCAATCTCCTCCAAAGGAGGAGAGGCCACATACCCCTGCGTTCCAGTCCCAGTCGTGGGTAGGGTGAGGGTGGGGCTGGGGAAACAACCAGTGTGAACAAGTGAGTTAAAATAAAATAAAATCTTCTTTCTCTTCCTGCCTGCCTGCCTGCCTACTTGTCTTCATTCCTGCTTATACCTTTCCTAAAAGACAAAGCAATCATAACACTATTCAATGCTATATTTCACAATATATATTTGATTATTAATGCTTAAAATACTTTCATTATTTATTATTTATTAATTAATGCTAAATGTACTCACATGCTATATTATTTATTAATAATGAATTACTTTATTTTGTTATTATTTTATTTCTATTAATATCTGACGGATATAATATTGTTAAATTTGATGCAGTATTTTGAAAAATCCAAATTCATACCCAAAAAGTCCATGATGAACAAAATACCCAAATCTTAAATGTAGGATTAAAGATCCCAAGTGATGCTGATCAGACCCCATCCTCAGCACCAGGATCTCATAGACAAAAACATCTTTTTCAAAAGTAAATGCAGTCATGGAGGAAGGCAAGCAAGCAAGCAAGCAGGCAGGCAGGCAGGAAGAGAGAAGAGGAAGAAACATTTATTTCTTTTATTTGGTTTTTCATCTTGGTTGTTCTTCCCAGTCCTGGATCCTAAACCTGTGTCTTTGGGAATTGTGTGGACTGCACGTGTACTAGTGGACTTTTCCACAAGACAAAAGCATTTAAATTTCCCTGCAGATGACATGTCCCTGTTTTGCCAATCATAAACTAATTCACAAAATTGGGCACAGGCTAGGACCATCAGTACAACATCTCATCTTACCCTTATAACAACCATGTGAAGCGACTATAATTAATTGAGGAAATTTGTGCTCTAGAGCAGTGGTTCTCGACAAAGAACCATTTTGTACCCCTGGAGAGATTTTGCAATGCCTGGAAACATTTTAGGTTTGTCAAAAAATCTTATGTGTTTCCTGCTCGTCTGATGGGGAAAATGCTAGACATGCTACTAGGCATCATACAATGAACAGGAAAGAATTATCTCACAACAAAGATTATCTTGTCTAAAATGTCCATAGTACTGAGGTTGAGAACTCTTACGATAACAATGGCACACCACACATAGATGATATCACAAATAATATAGCTGTGATTATTTAAACTCCAGTGTTTCTGACTTTCACATTTTTTTCTACTCACCGGAAAGAAAGCATTTCTACTTCTAATTTTGAGCATTATGTTAGTCATAGTCAATAAATAATATCTCTTTATGTATAAAGGTAAAACAGAAGAAAATCAATATTCCAGGAGTTTTAGGGGAATGGCCATTGATGACAAATTGAAAGATTAGGAAGTTGCTACATGCCACTCATTTAGAACCAATTAAGGATGCAAGTCACTGTGGGTCTGTAGAAAGCTGGCTTTTAACTATGTTTAATGAAAGTAGATCCCTAACCACTTTCACTGAGGCGGTATTAGAAAGCTTAACTTTTATACTTTGTAGTATCTTAGATTAGAAGCCAGTAGAAACTCTTCTAATACCAAAAAAATTTTTTTATCTTTCAGCTGATTCATCAGATCAGAAGCAAAAATATTACTTAGAGACATTTATATGAGCATATAAATTAAGAAAATGTCAATATACGATTTCTATTTGTAATAATATTTGGGAGTATTACAAATGATAGACTCCAGTCTTACTCTGAATTCCTATGATCACAAAGTTCAAAGTTATAAAACAACTATAAAAGGTTTTAAAGAGTCTTAAAATAAGTTTGTCTGCTTTGCACAAAAGTTTGAACAAAAGGTACAATATTAGTCAATAATTATTGCAGAGCTGTGGTCGATGAGTTGCATATTGTCTTTCCACTCCAACATGACTTTTCAGTGATCTGTTTTGACGCTGGGACTTGGAAATTACAAACTAAATTTCCCGGAATTCCTTGCTGTCTACCTTTCCTTTGGTTCTCTAATGGAAGCACAGAGAGGAGACCAAGAGGCAGAAGGAAGAGAGAAGTTATTTCTGTACTATTCTCCAGCTTCTGCACAGTCAATGCTCCAACTTCAAGGTTCTTTTGACACTCTCAGCACCAGACATGTTACCTTTTCTTAGCATTAGCTGTGGGGTGAGACAGGGGCCTCCCCTAAAAATCTTGTTGATGTTGTTTTAAAGGAAAGGTGCAGGCAGGAATGAAGGTGAGCAGAGGCAGGAAGCAAGAGAAGGAAGAAGTATTTCTTTTAGTTCATTTAGTTGTTCATCTTGGTTGCTTCCATACACACCCCCACCCACCCCCACCCCCATCCCCATCCCTCAGCCCCAGGACAAGAAAGCAGGTTCTTGGAATATATGTGAACTGCACCCAAATTCTATTCCTCCAGAGCTCTCCAACGCATTGGTTCTGATGACCTAGTTTCTTCTATTCCCCCAGGACTAGGGGGTCATAGCTCTTTACTAGAAGTTACTAATAGAGGTTCCTCTCACAAGCATCATTTTCCTATTTGATAGGTTATTTTAGGAGTTTGCGAAAACTCAAAAATTTTTCCATAAAAGTTAATGGTGATAGAGTTCCCAGAACTCTAAAATAAACTACCAAATCATACCAAATAGGAATCTTCTACTTTTAGATGGTAGGAGAAACCTGTATTGAGTTACATTAACATTTCTTTTCTGCTCTTTCAGACCTCAAATTTTTGTGTTACTAATTCTCTATATAAAATCCTTTCAGTTTAAAAAACCTATTCTGGCTTCAAGATATAGAACTATTCTAGCCTAGATATAGACTATTCTAGCAATGAAAATACAGGAAATGTTACAACAAAAGGCATGCAAGTGTGCCGAATGCACCTTTTCACATACAGTTTATCAGTTGTGCATTCTTTAGTGACCCTTCTAGATATAAAATACATAAAACATTACACTGCATGGGTGGAACAGAATAGGTTCTCATAAAAGGAGTATCTATCTGCCTTTGCCATTCATCTTTTCCTTTTTCTCCACTGAAAGAAGTTGAAGATTAGGCCGATCAAAATTATTTTTTTTTAAATTCCAGCTGTTTGGCCAAGAGAAGCAAGGTCTGGAATGTATTTAAATAATGTCTCTCATCCAGACGTTTACTAGAGCTTTCTCCTTTTTAAAGAGCAATGATGCCTGTCTAAGAGAAACACTTGAATCATTTTCTACTCTCCCTTTGGGACTGTGGAAAATTGCCGCTTGCAAATGCTGCAGACTAATTGATCATGTGTGAGTATGTATAGGTGACTGTATAACTTAATGTAATTCTATTTCTGCCCGTTTATTTTTAACAAATATTTTTCCATTTTCAATACATCCTGTATGTTCTTATATCTTCAAGAAACTTGACTATTTTGGTGGTCTCGCTTTAGTCATCTAAATTATACTATACCATCATTGTGAATGTTTACCCTAAAACAGAATCCAAGGAATGCTGAAATTTTCTGAATATTCTGGCAATAATTTTAGTCTATAGAAACATAGGAGTTAGTGGTTTTATATCTATTTCAATGACAGTATGTAGGTAGAAGATAAATAGATGTCTCTATAAAGGCAGTTAGACATCTTATAATATGCAATACCTTGTTCAAAATATTCATTTTAGAGGAAAATGTTTTCTTACCTTCATTCACATGAACACATTAAGTAAGGTCTGCAGTTAACAGAACCACTTTATGTGTCTACTTTTGGTAGATTACCAGTGGTCCAAATTATGAACTATGCAGTGAATGCAGAGCGACATCTTGGATACTAGTAGGGATAACAAGGGAACAGAAATATGAGCCCTACTTTGTTAATCAAGAGAGCTTAGCAAGAATTGATTGGCTAATCATGTGTCTTTATACCACTGTGATAAACTTTATAGATACCTCTACCTATGGAGAGTTGCTTGTGTTTCCCTGGGCTATGCTTAAGCAACAGATAATTTGTAACAGAGAGGCCATTCAGAAGTTACGAAAGTAATTACAGTGACTGGTAGCATTAGCCTCTTCTCTTGGTGTAGTTTCTCCCAGGAAAATAAAACCTGAGACCTAGGCTTCTATGCAAGTATTTTATTTTGGAACGTGATGTCGGGGAATAGGAGTGAAGGACCAGGATGAGTGAAAGCTGGAAGACAAATCAAGTGTGTATTACTGAGGGGTCACCACTGTGACCACTGGCACTCTGTCCCAATGGTACCTTCTGAGCAGTCGAGTAGAATGGCCCACCCAGAGGGTCATAAGGAGAAGAATTTTTCCATTGGTTCTAGATCCCCCTTGGATCTTCTTAGGTTGAGAGCTGGCCACTGATTCTGGCCTAGGCCCAAGGCTATACGTGTCCCATACCCCTGCACAAGGAACCCAGGGCAGCCGAGAGAATCTGTGCTCTCAGTGTAAAATGGGTCAGAACTTTTGCAAACCACAGTAGTCATGGCTATAAGAGGAAGCAAAATCGAGAACCAGGGGTGGTACCCAAGGCAAATCTAACAGGGCCCGAAGTCTCAGACTGGGTATAAGCAATGAAGCCTTCAACAGAGATTTGGTCCTCGAGGCAGCAATAAATATTTTCAGAAGGATGTACCTGTCAATATGTCCTGGTTTTAATTTCATTTTATTATTGTGAACTATCTCAGTTTTGTAGACATTTCACTACTAAGAACTAATTTACTTCTTAGGTGATATGACGTCAACTCTGAAGAAAGGGAAATTTTCTTATCTTCTTTTAATCTGGCTAGGATTTTAATCCTTATTATTTATCATAACTATCCACAGGGTCATCCCTACCTTGGGGCTAAGATAAGGGAGGCAAATATTTTTACTAAGAGGTACTGTCTATATAAACAGTTTGATTTGTCCCAAATCAACTTGCTAGCACCATTCTGAGGTCTTATCCATTCCCTTCAAGAAAATACCTAATTGGCAAGATTTGCTCACCAGGCTGTCCTCCAGGAACTGACAACAGGTCACAGAGTCCCAGGATAGTCAATGTGAGTCCAAAAGCTTCTTAGAGCATCTGACTGACTCCATACCATGGAAAAATCAGGAGGAGGGGATTGGAGAATGCCTGAAAGAGGAGCAATGGAGCCCTGGGCCCACAAAGCAGTGGTCTAGCTCTGGGCACCCTGCAGGATGGCACAGCCACTCTGGTTAGTCCCAGTCACCAGAGGAGGACTTAGAACAATTTGAGAAGAATCTCCAAATCTGAGAAAAGAGGCCCAGGGCCTTTTGCCCAGGGCCAAAAATAGGACTATCTCTCCTAGGTTGCATTTTCAAAGCATCCTTTCTAGAGACCAAATCACTGTTATTCTGCAGTCTAAACACTTAGCAAAATGGACTTCTCCTTTGTGTACTAATGCTGACCATTTATAAATTGGACTTTATGCAGTGCAGAAATATGTATATATATTGGAGACCAGTTTTTATCTGCAATCCAACCAAGGGTCAACTCATTAGCAGTATAAAAATGCTATCTTCATGCTTTATATATTAGTCTCCAGACATTCATATTCTACTTAGAATGTACTCCTGGTTTGAACAAAATGGAACGTATCTCATTTTTATTTGATCTGTAATATAATCTATAGGTAATGTTGTATATTATTTTTTTTTCTTTATTTTTAAAGGTGCCTCTATTATTTTAACACTTGGTTAATATTTCCTCCAAGTTATATTGATATCGCAGATTCCACAGAAAACAACATTATCAAGGTCATATATGCAGATATTGTCACCTACACCCTTTCTTAAAAAGACAGCTTTAATGCTGCTGTTTCTGTTGAACTGTTCCTGTTTCCATGAGGTTAACATATAAAAATGTATTATTCATGAAAGGAAATGCATTTCATATATTTTGCCAATTGTTATTATTGTTCTAGAGGGGAAAATAAATGAAAATGGTGGTAGTTGTAGAAATGCATCCTTATTCAGAACTTAATATACAATACCAATTTAGACTACTTACCTTCTTCAACTTTAAACCTTCCATTAAACTGCAAAGCTTGATGTCAGCTAAACTCTATAAATGTTAATTTAAGGTCAAGGTGCTCCTGGGAAGCATTTGAATGCTTAGAGCAGAGCCCAAGAAAACTTCTTTTCAAAGATTTATGGGATGATATGGCTCCTTTCTGAAAAATAGGGACTTTATTTCTACGTTTTCCAATCACTTTCTATTTCAAGCTCTAGGACACACTTTCCTTTATGGATCTTTCTGAGATATTTAATAGCATTCTGGAGATGTAAAAATGCAAATTTTTTCCATGTGTAATGTATAGTGTCTTTCCAATTTAAACTTCATTTAGAAATGCCAAATGCTTTGTATCGTGTGGAATGAATCATCAGGAGCATGTTTGTTCATAAAGACAACCAAAACAAAATGCATCGCTTTCAATGTCCAAATGATCTTGAGGTAGGGGTTTTAGTCAATAATCCCTTTTTACTGAAACTAAATCACGTACCAAAGTGCATGTTAGATTTGGTTCAAAGAGGCCCAGCGTCCATTCTTGTCTGTTGCCCAGTTTTGCTGTCTGGAATAAAAGTTGGCAGATAGGAATAAACTTGTTCCCCTTTTCAGTCTACCAAAGCTTACAGCAGGGATTTGGAATTTTTTCAGGGGAGATGGTGGTCAAGGGAAGTAGCAGAGCTCATTATTTGTCTGGATGTCATGAAACCACCACATTCTCCACATAAATATGATACATGAAGTCCCCTCAGAAGAGAACCATCATCATCATGCTCATTCTGCTTTCTAGGATATGGACTAGATAAACCAAAATGTACTTTCTCTCTGAGGAAGTCCCAGCCACAGCCACTGATAAAGGAAGGGAGATGTAGGTAGTGTTGTAAGCATGCTCCATAAACTTTTAGATAGCATGCAAAGTGATGAAAGGCTAGCGAATGCATCGACCATCCATAGATTTATTTAGGGGACTTGACACAGCAGCTTAATCCAGAAAGGGATGATGTTGATTAGGCAGGGCAGTCAGATTTTTTTTTTCTCAGAAATTTGAAAGTTAAAAGACAAAACAAAACAAAACAAAATCAAACAACCAAAATTCCAACCAGGATTGAGCAATTATCAGAGAGGTTGAAGGTGAAAGAATACATAAAGAAGGCTGTTTGCAGAGACCAGGAGGCAGTAAAGGTAATAAATGAGCATAAGCTCTAATAATGCCAGAGTCGTAAAGTAGAAAATGGGCATGTAGAGAGAAATTTCTCAGAAAGTTGTGCTAATTAAAAAAAATCCCAATACCAACCAGCTCCATGAAGCCTAGTTGTAAGCCTTTTCCTAATGCCCAGCAACATTTGCTGTCATCATTCCCACCTGCTTTTTCCCAATAAATTTCTTGTTAATTTAGATAACCTGAGTTTTTTGCACAGCACCAATAAAAGGAGGCATGGTGATAGCTGACGGAACAGCCAGGTAAGGTTTTAAACTTCACTATGAACCTTTATCTTCTGAGGGAGGACTCTTAAAATCATATGACTGGCAAAAAGTTGAATGGTGCAGACTGAAAAAATTGTTGCTTTGCTGAGGAAAGTTCTGTCCACATGGCACCTTTTTGTTGCTGGGACAGGGAGCAGGTGGGTGTTGGTGTTTGTAATTTGCAGCAGCAGAATTCAGAGTGGTCCAGATCAGCCACTGCTCTGAGGGCCTGGGGGAGAATGCCCATCCTGAACTTACCTAGTGGACTCTGTGAGGCCTAGTTTTCTAGAAATAAAACTGATCTGGATGTCTCTCTGTGGGCTATCTCCATAGAAGAAAGACACTACAAGGAAATAGTCTCTTGGAGACTTTGACACTAGAGGTTCAGAGCTACCACGTCAGCCTCCTGTTAGGAATTTGTTCTCTCAGGAAACGTCTAGTCAGAAATTGAGTCAAGAGAGTAAAAGTCAAATTCCACAGAACTCAGACAGTCTTATCTGCGAGGTGGTAGGATGTGGTCAAAACAGTAATGGGGTAAGAATTGAGAATCTATTAGTAACCACACTTCACGGCTGCATGCAACCTTGGTTTCTGGGGAAAACTGAATAGTGGAATTAGGAAAAAACTGAGGGTGTCTGATTTGACTCCCTGCTTCTACCGGTTAGAGCCTGTTCTTCTGGGGGCAATCTCAGGGATGGAAAGGAACGGTCTTCAGGTCAGAGCTTTGCAGTTCTTGGCTTTTATTATCGTATGGTTACTTCCAAGGCTGTGGATAGGTAGGTAAATTCTAAGCCAGAGTCATCTCAGACTCTAATATTTTGGCCTCAGCAAATTCAGTAAGATGTGTTCTTACAAGAAAGGGGATCGTTCTCTTTAGTGAACAATGAACAACAGCCTGTCTGGCAGGCAGGGCCAGAGAATTGACTGCCCTCTTTAGCCCTCAAGCAGACAAACCAGAGATGGTAGCTAATTCCCCCTCAGCTGGGATAAAGCATAGGCACATGTCCTTCCCTTGTGTCCCAGAATTTCCCTGGTGGATTTGGGTTCAGCTGCCTATAGAAAAACAATGACTTCTAATTTTAGACCTCAGGACTATCACCCATCCTCAACCTTCCCCAGACAAATTCCCTTTGTCTATTGAGGAAGAAATCCCCTCGTGGTAATACCTTCCATCTTAGCCTTCTCTGACAGGTTCCTGCTCCAAGATGAGAGCACACATTGTTGAAAGTTGTCTTCACTTAGGATTTCCCTAGAAACAAACCCTGAAACAAGTTTGAACTTAGTTGGATGTAAATCTAGGAAACCATTTAGGGGAGGAAAGTGGGGAGACAGGAATGAGAAGGCAGTCAGGAGAGGTGTGTTATCCAGTCAGCCCTCACTGCAGTCAGCTGGAGACCAAGGAACCTCTGGGAGCCAGGGCAGGAAATGTGCCTTAAAGTTATGCCACCTGCGGCCAGGTATATTCCAATTCAGGTCCGTCTTTGTTTGAGGTTTGAAGAGGGTGTTTTGAAGAAGTTGATTCCCTGGTTGTTCTGCTTTCCCAAAAAGCTACAAAGTGGGCTCTGGCAGCAAGAAAAAGCTTGAAGCAAAGAAACGCAGGTGATCACAGTTGGGTGATACCAAAGCATAAGGGCAAGAATATAGGAGTGAGGGAAGACAAGGTCTGTGAAGAGGAGGCTGAAAGTTGCACTTTCACAAGATGTGAAAGGAAGAAACAAAAGCCAGATTCTCCTTAAAGTCAGCAAAATGGCCCTATAGTCTAGCCGTCTGCCCAGTCAGCTTTATGAAGTCTGATAGGCTAGGTTCTACCATGCTTTGGAATATTTTACTCTGACTCATCCTCAGAGTTTCACCCTGAAATTTGAAATTTTTTCCAAGTCAGAGAAAGATTCAAGGAGCCTGATCATTGCTGCCCATGAGTAATGATAGCTCATAGATTATTGGCTTAAACATTGTCTCCTCCTATAGAGGATTAGCACCACGATCTTTTAGAAATTTACATACATAACTTTTAGAAATTTAACACAACCTTTTAGAAACTTTTTTGAACAGCTGCTTCACTGGGACGTGTGACATGTGTTTGTGTACTGACAATGACAGGGGTCTTTCCTCCCCACATTTTAGGATGGCGTTCTTCAAAAGTTTGTTGCTTTACTCATCTATTTAAAAAGTACATAGTCACATTCTACAACACACTTGGAGCTATGTTAGTGTCTGGGAACACAATAATGAGTAATATATATTCCCTATAAACAAAGAAATTTTCCCTTTAGTAAAAAAAGAAAAAGATAGAGACACGCCCTGGTGGAGCAGTGGTGGCATCAATTGCCTCCAAAATACACAGGCCACATACCCCTGGGTTCAAGTCCTAGATCCGGGGGAAACAACCAGTGTGAACAGCTAAAAAAAAAGACAAAATGGAAAAGTAAACAGTCAAACACAATGGTGTGATGAGCTCATGGATTAGGTACATGTAGAGGGTATAGACAGAAGGGAAAGAATGCAGTCTTGGGGTGTTGTCAATCAGAGGGAAGAATATGAGTTAATAAGGCTAAGGGCAGTGAGTGAGTATGTATGTATGTGTATCTGTCTCTCTTTCTGTATGTTTATTTGTGTGAAATTTGAGTGCAGGCCAATTGGATTCAGGCAGAGAGAGAACATGTGCAGAGATCCAAGGGTCCAAAAAGCGGTGACTTAGGAAAATAACAATTATGTCATTGCAACTAGAGCTGAAGGTGGGAAGCAATGAGAGAAAAGATTAGCGATGGAAGGAAAGGTCACTTACGTCTTTTAAGTCAGACTTTGGCTGAGGTTTTGGATTTTATTACATGAGCATGAAATGTTATTAGAGGCTTTTAAGTAGGGACATGACATGATCAGGCTTCCGTTTTGGAAAATTACTCTAGATGCAATGTGGATGAAAGCGGAAACAATAAAGTTGGGGTCCAGAAGACCAGCACTGAGACCATTGGGGGAAGTTTAGATGAGAGATAGTGGAGTGTTGGATGAGGTGGTAGAATGGTGTAGGCTGTTATTTAAGATTTTCTTGGTATTTCCGAGCAGATACAAGTGACTTTCTCTGTTCTCTCTTTGAATGCTTGACATACCTCTGTGGTTGTATTTATCATGACCCATTGTTATTGTTTCCTTGCTTGCTATTTCCCCAGTGAACAGTAACTTAAATGAATAAATACCTATTTTCATCTTGTGTACAGTCAACCAGCTCTCTGGTAGATTGTAGTTTCCAAAATGTTTGTAGGAGAAATATGTATCCTTTATACACTTCATCCATTTTTCTTCCTCTACCTTTTGGCAACTTGAAGGGACATACTTAAACTTGTTCTGTATTTCAAGTTTCTTCAGAGATTTCTTTTCCATTTTCAGGTTCAACATCCCAATCCTTTTGGCAGCGCTGTGTCTGACTTGGTTTTGAGTCCTTCATCATCCTAGCTCACCTAATTATACCAAACTCCTAGGGTTGTGCATTGTACTTCTGGAATCTTGAAAGAGAAAAGCAAGCTTAGAGGCAAGTGAGAATAAAGAATCTAATCAGCACTTACTGTTGATTGATTTCTGCTTGCAGTTGGCATGAGCCCTTTCTCAAAGGCCAAGTTAGAGACTAAACCAAAAAGAAAGTCCTACAGAGACTTGCCTGGAAATGGATGATTTCCCTATGCAGTCTACAATAATAATGTGAAAACTGGTGAGACTATACAGAAAGGACTCAGGTGGGTCAGGGTGTTTCCAGTCCCACTAGAAAAGAGGACAAGGAGAAATAATCAGTGGAAATGAGAATCCAAAAGTTCTGCATTGTAGTCTGTCCTGTAGCTGCCAAAGCAGAGTATCATCTTCAATTCCACTCGCAAGTTGCCAACTGTCTCTTGCCCCAAAACTTAAGTATTTAATATTCCTTGTCATTTTTCTTTAGATATACGTGTATAAGCACATACTTTCTAGCAGGAGAGAGAGGGCAATATTGAGGAATAAAAGTTCCATTGTTCTGTTGCTTCTAAAATAAATGATGGAAATTATAAGCTAATTTACATATGGGAGATTAGCAGAGTATCCCTTTATTCCTATTAATATATTTTCCCTTCCTAATTATAAAGATTTGAATCTTTTTAAAACAACTTTATACTAAACATTTGTGTGGATATAAGAACTGCATGTTAAATGCTAATTCTGGATGAGTTATTTGCATAACCTTACAAAGGAGCTAAATTGCTTGTATTTAATAATAAATAGAGAGTTTAAAAAGGATGGTAGATATCTTGAGAGAATATGAAACAGAGGAAAAAATTGCTTCTATTTTAAGGTAGGGAATTTTTTTTCCCACTTTGAATTTAAAACTACTCTCCATCCTCTAGGGAAAACTTGTCCTAACTTTCCGATAAGCTTAATATTCCAAGGCTCCTACCACATGACAATTCAAATACATTGAAGGTGAAGAGCTAATATGTTTTTAAATGAACATGTATAATTTTCAAGAGATAACAAACTACATCTAAAATAATTTTATATTTGAAAATGGAGACTTTTGAAGATTATGGTTCCTGCCTATAACAAAAAATGGAGAGTATTGTAGAAGTTATCCAGAAAGTTCAAGAAGAATCAAACTTCATAAAGAAAGAAAGATGAATGGTTTTTCTTTAAAGCATACGATTTGACAGTATTCATGACTCATAGCAGTCATCATTTCTTCAAAAGAACAGAAGAAACAAGTTAGTAGGTAAAACACATGAAATAATTAATATGATGAATATA
The DNA here is from genome assembly GCA_004363575.1 of Solenodon paradoxus. Taxonomy (NCBI): domain Eukaryota; kingdom Metazoa; phylum Chordata; class Mammalia; order Eulipotyphla; family Solenodontidae; genus Solenodon; species Solenodon paradoxus. The sequence goes on from RJWH01000034.1 coordinate 1,975,959, forward strand.
TCTAATTTTGATTTGATTTATGCTTTTTAAAGTTAAGATCCAGTCTTTCATCAATAATCAGTGCAATAGACTTTCAATCCTTCTCTTTCCTCCATTCAATTCCTTGCTTAATTGGCTGCATGCTGTATTGGTTTTCCTTCTCTTTGCCAAGTCCTCTTCAGACTCATTCAGTTGTAGACTTCCTTCCTTCCTTTCTGCCTTTCCTTCCTTCCTTCCTTCCAATTTTTACTGAAGTAACATAAAATTGGTTTATAGCATCATGTAGGTTTCAGGTTTTCAGCATCATAGTTTGACAGCTGTATATGCTACAATATAATCTCTACCCAATTTCTAGATTCTATCCACCCCCTTACCTGATTTGCCCATGCCCTAATCCCTCTCCCATCTAGTAACCAGAATTTTGTTCTTATAAACTAAGTTTGTTTTTGTTTTTTTTGTAGACAACTCTTTCTTTGACCTCTGGTGGTTTCTTTTGACCTCTATTTCAGTCCTGAGTCCTCTTTTTGTTTTTGCTTATTACTCTCTCTCTAAGTGATCTCTTCAATTCCTATGATTTTATATTCCATTTCTGTGTTCTATATACCAAATTTACACCCAGAAGCCTGTCTTCTGAGTTCATGTCTAGAGATGTCTGCCAGCACCGTAAATGCAACAAGTCAGTTCAAAATGTGCTCTCCACACAGCCACCACCCATCTCTCCCAAACTTCTCCGCTTGAGCACCATGTCCAGTCACTCTAGGAGTTTAATATGAACGCAGTTATCTTTGTCACTTCTTCTTAGGAAAACATGTCAAATCCTTCCACAGTTCTTCATTCCTGGCACTTACTCAGAGTCACCATCTCACACAAACTCATACTCTCTGCTGATTGCTGACATTCCTGTCTCCTTAAGCCAGTATTTTATACAAAAACAAAAAGTAATCTTTTTATATCATAAATTGTTACTGGCTGCCCTTTCTTAGAATTAACAAGCAGATTCCAAACCTTACTACCAAATGGCTACTCTGGGTTGCCACAAGCTTGACCTGACTTATGAACATGTCACATTTTGTATTAAAAACCTTTCAGTGCCTTCCTATGGTATGAGAATAATATGTAAACTCTTTACAATGGTGTTTTGTACTGATTGTTTGTCCCCTCAAATTTGATATGTTGAAATCTTAACCCCTAAAGCCATAGTATTAGGAGGTGACACTTTTGGAAGGTAATTATGTCATTCAGGTGGAATCTTCTTGGATGGCATTAGTACCCCTACAATACAACACTTTTTTGTTCTTTCTGCCATGTGAAGACAGAGAAAAAACATGGCTATTTATGAATCAAGAAGTGGACCACCACGTATCAGTGACACTTCTAGTACCTTGATCTTGTACCTCCTGGCCTCTAGAACTTTGATAATAAAAGTATACTATTTAAGTCACCCAGTCTATGGTATTCTGCTGTCACTACCTGAATGGACTAAGACAAATGCTATACACAGATCCCACATGATCTGACCTTTGCCTGTCTCACAAAATGCACCCATCTCTACCTTTCTCACTATTTTCAAGCCACACTGACCTCAAATGCCCCATGCTTTTACTGGTCTCAAAGATTTTATACATGCTATTTCCCTCTTGGGAATACCTACCCTACTTTTTTGTGAAATTGACTCAATCCTCAACTTAAATATCACTCCCTCAGATCTCTGTCTACCAGTCCCAAGTAAGCTTTCCTTCATCCTGATACTCATGTATCAGTCTACCCTGCTTGTTTTCTTCACAGCACTTATAATTTTGATTTTATATTTTTGTGTTCACTTATCTATTGACTACCCCTTAGACTCTGCTAGTAGATCCCTTCTTCTAACACCCTAAAGACAAGGATTCTATTTACTTTACTATCCAAAGTACAGAGAACTTACTACAGTGCTGCTCACATATGAGGCCTTCAATAAATATTTGTAGAGTGAGTGAAAGAATTAATGAGTTAAAGAGCTGAAGGTAATTGCAGAGGTTGTATTTTCTACAAAATTCTTGGCAAGGAAGTAAAACAATTCAATTGCTTAGTATCTGAAAACTCAGTGGATAGCTGTGGTTTGCAAGTTGAGAAGCTGATATACTTTAAGAGAAAAAATTATGATCTATAGCAATATTTTCATGTCTGGAGAATATGAAAATTTGGAATGTAGCCCTTAAAAATGTCAAGTGCCTATTGTATTGATGTTTTTAATGTTTTAAAATGATTTAAAACTAAATTGCTTACTTTTATTTACTCACAAAACCCTGGCATGTCCCCAAGGATTAGAGCCAAGTCCTAGGAATAAAGAGAGAGGAGTAAGCACATGAAGACTGAAGTGTGCTGTCTGTTCAGGTCTCTAATTTTCCTGGCGTGAGATGAGAAAACATCATGAGAATATGACTGGAGACTAGAATTCCTCTCTAGTGTGGGTGGGATCAAACAACTTTAATTCTCAAGAGTATGTGATTCAATGACTCTTATATTAAATGATTTGATAGGGTTCCTTGGACTTCTATGCTATTTTCTTTGTTCCAATACAATTTTTCTTTGAGTCCTAAATATTGCTCTGGAGTTATCCAGAACAATTACCTATGCAAGGATAGTATAAACACCTTGGTAAGTCCCAAAGCATGATTTGTGACCTGCCAGGGAATAGCCTCTGCCCTACAGATTCCTTTGAGTGACATTTCAAAGCTGATTACTTAGCTCTATTCAGACAGATATCCCACTGCAATCAACATCCTTCTTGTGTTAGCCTCAATAGGGATTTTGTCTTAATAAGAAATATAAAATTGGGTTCTTAGTGGTAATTATGATAATAATTTTCAAAGGACAAGTCTTTCCCTTAATAAATAATCCTTCTCTAAGAGCAAGCATCCTTGAATCTTATCTCTGCTTTTTTGCAAATGAACATTTTAAAAAATCAATTTCGATACTTGAGACTCATGCAAGGATAAGTGGAACTCAGAAATGACAGATTCTGCTTTCATGTGGATATGGTTGTATACCTAATGCTAGCAGTAGGGGGGAAATAAGTGAATTTATTTATTAATGTCTTCTTTAATTTTCTAATGCCAAAATAACTTCAAATTTATATTAAGTAAAATATATCAATTTTGTCCTAAATTAATCAAAACCAACAGAGGCTATAATATGAACATACTGTTACGACCATAGTTAATACAAGGCAGATGGCATTTGGATGGCTTGAGGTGATTTACCGCCTTTGATTTCCATCAGTATCCCCCCTGCCCTGATCTACCTCCAATAGCACATATGCAAATGGAACAGAGCATTTGCTAAGCTAGAGGTCTAAATTAGTCTCCACTTAAAAACATAGCATTTCTTTTCTTTAAATTTACAAAGCTGCTTAGATATAGCATTTCTGGGCCCACTGTTGGAGACAGCAATATGGTGAGATAGGTAAAACTATACAAAGATTCTGAGGAAATATAAAGTAAAATAAATGACTAGGAGGCAGGTGGGAGTCCATACATGGTTCTCATGACACTATCTCTATACTATCACAATTCAAGGCAGTTGCCCAAAATTCAGTGTCACTATGAAGAACACTGAACAGAGGGTTGAGAGAGCAGTGGTCTAATTCAGTGACGCTATGATTAGCTATGGAACCTTACTCAAAGCTTCAATTTCCTCATCTTAAAATTGAATATTTTGGATTTTTTTGCTTCTGAAAAGCTAGAGTAGATATTGTTTCCCAATTTGTCTTATTAAATACAACTTTAAAATCCTGGATGTTATAGAAGAAATAAACATGAGAAGATCCTGAAAGATGGAGAAAAGGCAGATTAATCAGAAACTTGGGAATTTGAGAAAAGATCCAGGTCAGGTGTGTTCTCTAGTTTTCTTTGGACCTCATAGATCTCACACTTGGAGTTGAAGAAGTCAACAATATGGACATCAACGGGGGACAAAACAACGGGTCACAGCAAAGACTTACTTTCTCTAGCCAAGGACCAGAAAAAGGGCAGCCCAGCAAGATAAAAATTATTTAGACAATAAAAACCAAGCAACATAGAAAAGACTGTAACTCCACCCCCACCTCCTCCCCAAGCAGACAAATCTGAGTGAAGTAAGGAACAGAGACTGTCACTCACTCATGGCTCTAACGAGAGTAGGATGAAGTCTGAGAAGGTGAAGTAGGAAGACAGAGCACTCATCCTTGCTGGCGGGTGATGAGCCTGTTCCTCCCACAGTATCATTGGAGACCAACTGCGAGTCTGCAGTTAACACCCATTCAGCAGTAATGAGATATCACTCCCTCTTCTTGCTGAGGTGCTATCAGATGAGGTTTAAAGGAGAGTCAGGATTGTCAACATCAACCAGCTGTCACAAGGCATTCTTCCCTATAGCATCAGTGAAGAACATGAAAGAAACAAAAAGCCCACTCCTCCAGCGGCAATGAAGATCCTCCCACCAGGTGTCAATAAAGTTTGAGTGGCTACAGAGACAACTCCACCTAATAATAAGAGGCAGCATCCCTTTCCCTGAAAGAACAGAGTCAAAGAAAGAATTAAAAGGCTTAAATATCCATAGTGTGATAATACAAAAATGTCCAAATTTCCATTAAAAATTACTCATACCAAGAACAGGGAAGATAATAAGCTAAATTTTAAAGGACTATTGATGGATGTCAATACTGAGATGACAAAGATGTTACAATTATCTGAGAAATATTTTGAAGTGACCATCATAAAAATGCTTCAGTGCACAATTACAAATGCTCCTGAAACAAATGAAGCAATAGAAAGCCCCAGCAAAGAAATACAAAATGTAAAAAAATAGTCAAATGAAAACTTTAAAACTCTCAAATTCAGTCACCAAAATATAATGGTATGAAATCAGGGACAGAAGAAAAAATTAGTTGAACTGGAAGATAGATCCATAAATATTATCCCATCTGAACAACAGAAAGAAAGGAAACAAAAAATAAATTGAACAGGAACTTGGAGGACTAAGATATCTAACATTGTCATCTATATCTTGAAGGATAAGAGGGTAAAAAGGATAAAATTGAAATGTTCAAATAAATAATGATTGAAAACTGCCTAAATTTGTCAAGATACATAACCTACAGATTCAAAAAGCTAAGCAAAGTCTAAGCAAGAAAAACATTCAATGAAATCCATGATAATATATATCGTCATTAAATTTATGAAAACTAAAGACAAAAACAAAAGTGTGAAAGCAACCAGATATAAATAACATATCACCAATGCTGGGAAAATGATACAAATGACAGTAGAAATTGCTCAGTGGGAATCATGATGGTCAGAGTAGCGTGGAAATCAGAATATACACTGAACTGAATAAAAACAATATTCAGCAAACCAAAATTTGCATGACAAAGCTAAAGCAGGGCTCAGAGGGAAATGTGATACACTCAGGGCATATGTTAATAAAAAAGAACATTCTCAAATCAATACTATAATATCCCACCTTAAGAATCTAGGAAAAAAATAGCAAAATAAAGTAAAGGAAGGAAATAATAAAAAAGCAAAGTCAATTATATCTGAATAGAAAAACAATAGATAAAGTTCATGGTTCAAATTGCTGATCTTTGGAAATATCAATAAATTGACAAATCGCTAGTATGACTGATGAAGAAAAAGAAAACAAATTGCCAACATGTAAATTAAATAGGGGCTATTACTAAAGAAATGTACAGATGTTAAATAAGGAACTACTAAATCCATCTCTACATAAATAAGAAATTTAGATGAAATATACCAGTTCCTTAAAAAACACAAATTACCATAATTCATCCAGTGAAGAATTAACTGGAATAGCCTTATAATTAATAAGAAATTTGAATTTATAATTTTAAAAATTAGAAAAAATGAATTTTCTAACTTTAGATGGTTCTATTGGAGAATGTCATCAAATGTTTAAGTAAAAAAAGCATTACAATCTGTTCCAGAAAATATAAGAACAAAGGATGATTCCCTATTCATTTTATAAAGCTGGTATTACTCTAATGCCAAAACCAGATAAAGAGAGCACAAAACACAAAAACCACAGACTAATATCCCTCATAAATATGGATTAAAAAAAATCTAACAAATATGACTCAGCAAATATAAAACACTGCATACAATGAGATTTGATGCTGAAGCAAGAGTGGTTTACTATGTGAAAGTCATCCAATGTAATCAATTCAGGTAATCCATTATATTAGCCAAAGGAGAAAAAAAACAACACAAGCAAATAAAAAATGCCGATGATAATTTGATAAGCTTCAACATTTTTTTCATGAAAAATAGGAATGGAGGGGAATTCACTCAATGTGATAAAGAGTATCTATAAAAACTACTAGAGCTAACATATTAATGCATTCACCACTGTTTTTTAATGCTGCAATAATACAAGAAAAAGAAATAAAAGGCACACAGATTAGAAGAACTAGAACTGTTCCTATTACAAAAAGGCATGACCACCTATGCAGATAATTTCAAATTATGCCCCAAGATCATTTAAAACTAATAATTCAACAAATCTATTCAAAAGTCTATGTACTAGCAATAATGTTATGATGCTAAAATTGAAAAAAAAAAAAACTCTAGTAGCTTAAAAAAAGGAAGTTATATATAAATCTAACAGACACAGGATATATGTGCTAAAATATAAGATAGCAAAAATCTAAAAATAATAGAAAGAAATACAGTGCTCATGAACTAAAAGTCAACATAGTAAAGATTTCAATTCTCTAGCAAATTTATACACAGGTTTGACACAATTCATAACAAAATTCCAACAATATTTTTAAAATACATTTTAAATAGAAAGGCAAGAAAGAAATAAAATAATCTTGAAAAAGAGAGCTAAAGTGGGAGAAATCAGCCTACCTTGTTTCAATACTTAATATGTTTATATTAGTTAAGATTATACAGTATTGATGGAGGGATAGACAAATACATCAATGGTATAAAATAGAGACCCCAGAAATAGAACAGCACAAACATGATCCTTAAAAGGAAAAGCTAATAAATTGAACTTTGTTTAAAAAAAAAATTTAATGTTAGCAAAGATATAGAGACATTTCACTAAAGAGGATATCATATGGCAAATAAACTTGAAAAGCAGCTCAACATCATTAGTCATTAGGGAAATGTAAATTAAAACAACAATAAGCTATTACTATATACCTATCAGAATGACTAAAATAAAATGTCAAAGATGTGGAGAAACTGTAAGCTCATATATTTTGGTAAGAATGTAAAATGATAGAGACACTCTGGGAAACAACTTGGTAGCTTTTTAGATAATGAAAATTAATGTACAGCTATCATTTGACCCAACAATTACACCCATGGGCATTTATCCTAGAGCAATTAAAACATGTTGACACAAACAAACCATACAAAATTTAGATAGTAGTTTTCTTCACAAGGACAAAACTGGAAACAATCCAGATATCCTTCACTGGATAAAGTAGACAACCTGTGGGTCCTCAATACCAAAGACCACCACCCAGCAGTACAAAAAAAACAAGCCACAGATAACAGCTCCAGAGAATTCTGCTAGATGGGGGCTGGGTTCAATTCCAAAAGATTACATTTTTATAGCACTGTTGAAATTAAAAAATGATAGAAATAAAGAACAGATTAGTGGTTGCAGTAGCTAAGGAGGGAGTGATGGTGGGAGGCAAGGGATGTGACTATAAAAAGCAACATGAATACTCGTGGAAGGACTCAATATCTTGATTGTAATAAAATAGTTTTGTAAAATATTACTTTGAGGGGAAACACAGGATCCTTCTGTATTTTTTTCTTACAACTGCTTGTGATTCCACAATTGTCTCAAAATAAGATTATGTTAAAAAATGAAGGTATTATATATTTGCTGAAGAGTGAAACTCCTCACCTAAAATTTGTAGTGTTGTAAAATAATATTAGCTCAATACAAATGTAACATAAAATATATTTTCTTTTAAGAATGAAGGTGTCACGTCTCAGTTCTGAAAGACTCAGTTATTTTCACTGTACTACTACAAATAAATAAAAGTTAAGCATATAACACAGACTAATTTAAGCTAATAAATGTGTATCATTTATAACTGAAGTTGAAATGATTAAGTAAAAAGTAAATTATATTCAGAATAATAAATCCTCCTGGCATATTCATTTCAGGTTGAGGATAGTAGTCATAGGATCAACTTAAGAACTACTATTCAGCATATATGTCTTCCTTGATTACAATGGGGTTATGTCCTGATAACTTAATCTTAAATTTAAAGTATCCTAAGTCAAAGATGCATTTAATATACTTAATCTACTAAACATTATCACTTAATCTGGTTGATCATAAATGTGCTCAGAACACATACATTCGCCTACAGGTAGACAAGACCATCTAACATAAAACTTAGCATAAAAATTATAATTTGTATATCTATACAAATATAGTGCATTGTTGGATGTTTCAGACACAGATGGGCATTTTATAGATGTGATAAAATGCAAAAACACAAAGCACAATATCTAAGACACAATGACAACATGGCCCACTATAAATTATTAGTTGTTTACCCTTATCATCTCGTGGCTGATTGGGAGTTGCAGCTCACCGCCTCTGCCTAATATTACATCGTACTGCTTATCTTGCCCAGAACAAGATCAAAATTTAGTTTCTCTGGAATGTGTATCACTTTCTCACCATGGTAAAGACAAAAATTTTAATTTGATCCATCATTAAGTCAGGGACTATCTGTAATACAAGCATCTCATGTTCATTTCATATAAACCTGCAAAGTCTAAAAAAAAATCTTATCACATACATGTGGATGGGGGTCATCCTAAGGGAAGAGTGAATGACAATTTCCCATGTTCTACAAAATTCCATTCTAAAGAAACACATGGCTATAAAAATATTGTGTTAATCATGGCAAAAGCAAAGAAAATAAATCTATAGATACCTGGGTGACATAGAATAAGACAGAAACTACTTCCACAGTATAGCTTTCTCTGAATGTAGTTCATTCATCCATGCTGAGAGAAGCCTTCCCTTACACAAGCTGGAGTCTGACTCAATATGGACTAAGACAGAATGAGTTCACAGTAAACTGTCGAGTGCTGAACTTATGTCAATAATCAGCACTCAAACATGGAATAGAAAGTGAAGCCAGCAGACTAACTGGCTTCAGTCCAAGGGTCAAGATGAGAAACCAAGTCCAGATGCGAAGCAGCAAATCAGAAACTAGGGGCAGCAGAAATTCCACCCAGAGCAAAAGCTACCTGGAGAAATTCTCTAAACTACTGAATATAACTGAAGACATTGTTACAGGATATCTGTGCTTTCACTATAGGGGAAGGAGTTGCTAAAGCTTCCGAGTCCTTTCAGTCACACTTATTCAACAGACATTTACTAAGAACTCCCTGTGTGACACAGGCTTTGTTCCTAATATGGAGAAGAAAGGCTGCCTCAGTGCTTATGGTTCAGGTGCAGAGAGGGAGGTGTAGTAATGACCAGGATGTGAAAAATGGAGATTAGCTTGAGGTGAGATGGTACCTCTCAAGAGGCATTTCTGTTGTCTGGGTTTGTGGTGGCAAGACTTTAAAACAAAGCAGAGCAAAGCTACTTTTTCAGCTACATTTAAAGATACATATTAGTATCTGAGGCAAAGTCTTATAAAATTTAATGGTATCACTTCTGAATTTTCTTACATAATAGCAAAAATTCACATCCTGGAGAATGATTGGTCTTTCTGGTAGAGTTAAAAATGGCTGAAAGTTTACATAATAAAAACAATATGGCGATAACTGTCGAATGCCTCTAGCACCAATATCATTGAAAGAGCTAGAGGGCAATCTGCCAAAGAGTTACAAAACAAGTACAAGAGAAGTCACCATTTTGTCAGGCTTCTGTTCTTAACTATGATTGGATTGTTAAGGACAACCAGGTTTATGAAGAAATTCTTCAACAAAAAAGAAATAAAACTAAATAGAAACATTAAATAGACACAGGCCTGAAGCAGGAAATTTTTTTAAACTACTATTAGTAGTTTTAAAAACGTGAGCCTTGGTGGAGAAGAAGCTGAGCCCACCACCTCTGTCCAGGTATAGTCCACATGCATCCCAAGATCCAGGTTTGTGTTCCAGGCTTGGGAATGGGGGAGAATCAAGGTAAAAAACTATAAATCAAAATGAATTTTCCTCTTCACTCTTCTTGCTTGCCTACTCAACTTCATTCCTGCCTGAACCTTTCCTTTAAAAGAAAAATGTTTTAAACCTCAGTCAAATGATTATATCAAATTTGATATCACAAAAGATATTTTCAAAAATTCAATTATTCAGAAATGTTATCTACCATGGGTCTTTGTAGCTTTCCTTGCAAATATGCAGTTTTAAAAATATGCAGTTTTTAAAATATGCAGTTTTAAAAATGATTTAGGCACACCTTGGTGGAGTTGTGGTTGGGTCTGCTGCTTCCGGTCAAGTACAGTCTACATACATCCCAAGATTGAGGTTTTCATCCTGGATCTTGGGAAAACGACTAAGGTGAACGACTAAATAAAAATAAATAAAATTCTTCCTCCTCTCTTTTCCTGCCTGCTTGCTTACTCACCTTCTTTCCTTAAAAATAAAATAAAATAAAATAAAGTAAGCCAAGGAGTACATTTTGGTCAGTGTAGGCTAACAGCTATAAAAATAAATCCCAATGTTTGTTTTTCAAAATGAGTTTATCGCTTTTGCATCAGTTCAACAGCAAATCTGTGAGTAACTCTGCTCTAAATATTTAGTCAAGGGCCCCCTCTTCTAGGTTCCAGTCATCTCTATTCAGCTAGAAGTTGAGAAGAGTACACCAGAGATTTTTAAGAAACCTGGAGTTGACTTGTATCACTTTTGCTCATATTCCATTGGCATGATCTCATCCCTTGCCAGCAACTAACTGCAAGAGAGGCTGACATTTGTGGATTATAATTAAATGAAACAAACAGATAAACCTTAGCAAAACTCACAGGACACAAGATGATGACTGCCAGGGCAGAGGGAGGGGAGGGGGAAGGAGAGAGGGAACAGGTGGTAGTAAGGGACACTGGAACTCTGGTGGTGGTGTGGTGTGTCATACCCACAGACTGAGAATCAAGTTCAATATCTTAAAATGAGTAGGACTTTGTAAACAAAAGAATTAATAATAAAATTATTATTAAAAAAAAGAGAGAGACTGAGAAATGTCACCTACCAACATTTTTTAAATAGCTGAGTTGAATTCAGTATCTCTGTTGAATAAGGTTGGAAACTGAGAAGTGGGCCAGGGGACTATTGCATGCCATTGTGCTTCATGATTAAACTGGGTGCAGGTCAGCTTTTTGAAAATTATTTCCAAATATAATTTTATAAGTAATAAAAGCAAAAACTTAATGGGTATTCAGTCAGGCATTTAGAACGAGCAACCAATCTGTTTAGGGTATATGGTTTTCATTTTTAATTTAGTAGAGTTTTTTTTTTAAGAATAAACCAGAACCTGGACATATTTGAAAATATAGATAAAGAAACAAACAGAAAGACAATACTTAAGATCAGGTAATGTTTTATCAAAATACATACCAATGACTTTTTACTAGATTCCTACCAATGACAACATTAATAGATATTAGTGAGTTTAATAAAGACTAAGCATTAAAATAGTCTAGATGGGTTTACTTTCTTTTAAAATTAGTCGAAAACTTGTATATAAAATCACCATTTCTGAATGCTTAATTGATATCTAATAATATTCTCTAGAATTTAGGGAATTAATCTAATTAATTTTGCTAGGCTAGCAACAAAAAGCACACAAAACAACTGAAGAAATGCAGACCATATAACAAATGACTATTCTTATTGCCTCTGGAAATAATAATTCCCAGAGAAGAGAAAACGTTCATCATACTGTTGTAAAATGAATGAAAGCTGCAATTTAAAATTCCAAATCCTGATAACATAACTGTACAAGAGGGGAAAGTGAAATTTATAAGGAACAATTAGAAAAATTATAAATACTTAGGTTTTCTAAAATTATTTTATAATGTATTTGATCATTGAGCTATTAAGATTTTTCTCTCATAAAATTATAATAAATTCTAGGCAGTATGAAAATCCTATCAGCAGGAAGCATGTGTCTTTTTTTAATGCAGTGTGACTTTAAAATGAGCAATTCCCAATTATTAACCTTAAAATATTTTAACAGACAGAAATAGAGATAAATGCTTTGTTTTTCTGGAACTCCATACCAGGCATTTTCATCCTCTCTTCCTTCCTTCATAGGAAGCAATTAAATCATTGCATAAAAGATTTACAGGTCTTCGGAAAAGGAAAATCATTAGAACAAAATAGTGTGGCCATTTGAAAAGAGTATCACGGTAGGTAATAACAATTGAACTTTGAGTTATTAAAGTAATAAATTTTTTAATCAATTTGGGAAGTATGATGAGTATCTGAAATCTTTACTTGGTATTAAATGATTTTTCTCTCCCAAGACAAGTATTCTCAGACTGACCTCTTAAAGCTGTTCTGCAACACCTAACCCAATTATTACTTTTTTTTCTCAGACTTCCTGTGGAAGAAAAGCACTTTTGAAAATCAGTATGGTATTTGTTTTCCTTTGTGGAATTTTTATGAAAGTTAACTGTCATAGAAGTCTTAGAATGTTTGTAAACGCACTTTCCTTTTTAACTTGATTTGGTATCTGTGTCACTGGAAGCAATAACACCGTCACGTACTGCTCTAAGTCTAGTTAAAGTTAACAGATGATGTTTAGGAAATCATAGCTGATGATGTCGTGTTGAGATGGTCCTATTAACACAAGAAAGAAAACAGGTGGTTAAGAGGGTTAGTTTTAAAGAAAAAACAAACAGGATGCAAAAACCAAGCTTGGAGTTTGTTTCCAGTCTTCTGGGAAACTCTTTGAGCTCAAGAGCGTGCAAATACCATAAAGAAAATCTTCCAGTTGTCAAACATCTGAATGCTGACCAATATGCGCCCAAAGTGCTCACACAGCAGATTTGTGGTGTATGGTACCGTTTGGAGGAGTCAGCACGATGCTGTACGCTCATAACCTACCAGAGTCTAAGGATCTGCCACCACCCAGAAATATGGACAGCAAAAGACACATTCAGAAACATACAACTGTGAGCCGAAACGAATTCAAAAATGTCCCAAAATATTTTTTAAAGGAATGGAACCATTTTTTTTCAAGAGAAGAAAAAAGAAACACCTTTAGTTATTTAGTTGTTCATTCTTACACCTCATCTCTGGTCTTGAACCCGAGTCCTTGAAGTGTATGTGCTTCTCACACCAGTGTCTCTATCATCTGAGCTACAAGGACACACTGCAATCATTTATTTGATAGTTACTCTTAACAAAAAAAATACAAATCCTTACAATAATATCTCTATCTCTGAAGTGAAGTGATATGGCCTAGATGTTAGTGTCACCCCCAAACACATATGTTGAAATTCTAACTCCCCAAGGATGTTATTAAGAAGTGGGGCCTTTGGGAGGTCATGAGAATCAAGCACTCATTAATGGGATTCACACTCTTAATGAAAGAGACACCACTGAAGTCCTTAACCCCTTCTAGCATGTGAGGACACAGTGAGAAGTCATAGGCCATTATGTCCCAGGAAGTGGGCCTTCACCAGAATGTGACATGCTGGTACCTTTGTCTAGTTTTGGTCTTTCTAGCCTTCAGAGCTGTGAGAAATTATATTGTTTATAAGCCACTCAGTTTGCAGTATTATGTTGCAGTAGCCTAAACAGGCCAAGACATAACCCTTATACCTGTTACCACGAATAATGTCACAACCCTCAAACTCCTTCAGTCTTTTCTGTGACTTCTCAAATTGGAGTTTGCCAAGCTAATCTTCCTAAAAGAGGATTCTTACCATTTCCCTATATTTTCACAAATTCTGTACTTTGTGACGTTAGCCAATGTGGACAATTATTTGAAAAAATGGCTGCTCCCTTTACAGTGTGATTTTTCAGTTTCACTCACTAAAAGTTGGAGTCTAATTCTCTATCACTTAATCTGGGTTAACTTTGTAATTATGTGTTGATTAATAGAATGTCACAAAAATGTCAGCGTGCCTGGTTCACAGTCTAGGCCTCAAGAGAATTTGACATTCTTCTGCACTTTCTCTCTCGTACTCCTGCAGTTTGAAAAGGACAAGCACAGAATAGTCAGCTAGAACATGAGAGACTGTGTAGAGCTAAGCTGAGACACTTTAGTCAATAGTTAGTCAAAAGTCACTGAGCGTTACATGTAGGTGAATTACTTTAAGCCAGTCAGCCCAACCCATAGCAAGTCCAACCTCACTCAGATCAGCAGATCCAACCAGTCAACCTAGAACAATAAGAAATAACAAATAGCTTTTGTTTCATGTTGGAAGTGATTTGATACTTAGCAATAGCTAATGAATATGTCCCCCATTTATTCCAAATTAGTCCAACTGTTATGTTTAGATCTACACAGTGTTGCTTTTAGAGTGTTCTTCTCTTCTACCTTTATCCATTCAAAAACTTTTAAGCCCCAAGCCAAACGCTATCTCACAGTCTTCTTTGACAGTTCAATCCGTATAAATATTTCTCTACAGTGTGGTAATTTTTTTCATTTTTTCTCTGTAATAATTCCTGTGCCCTATATTAAATTATACAACCCCAGGTTACCTCAGTCCTGACAAAGAGCTAGCTCATTTTGAATGCTTAAGAACAATTCACTAGCTGAAAGCAAATAGATTTGATCGTCTCCCCACCCATGCAAACTGTGACCTGATTTAGGCCTCAGTACCAGCTCCCTCAACTGACTATCTTGGAACTGATTAACAGGTGGATGCAAAAATTTCCCTGTTGGATCTTTATGAAGAGAATTGATGGCTATATGAATGCAGTTTACTTAAACCATCAATTTCCTTCAAATAAAAGAACTGTGCTGATAGATTTTTCATATAAATACATTTTTAAAAAGCTTAAGAGATTTCCCCCTTTGTAAGGGCTATCATTTTTTGTTTCTACTTATTAAGGATGCACTCCATATTCATTTTACTTGACACTACAGGAAATTGTGCATGCCTCAGACTACATAATTCTGAGTTTATTTCTGAGATGCTTTGTCTATTATTTCAAACTGTCACAAGGTCGGTTGATTATTAACATGCATCTGGTAAAATAAGAAATATACATATGTACTAATCTAACTAGTATAAAAATATCCCTATATTCTATATCATCCATGAATACTTCATGTTCTAACATCACTATTTTTTTCAGGATATATGTTACTTTATACATGTTATGGCAAAAGCTAAAGCGCTGGCCATTTTTGGTGCAATAAAAAATTAGAATGTACTTATCATTTTGTAATCACTTATCACCACAATCAATTCCAACAGTTAGATTGAGTGCTTTAACTATTAAAAATTTAATTTCTTTCTATTGTAGTTTTTCTTTTATTGACTTCTTAGAAATGAAGATATACATGATCATTACTAAAAAAAATTAACTCAAAAACTGTTATTTCAAGATAAGTGCTAACTGATTATATTGCTAGTATATACAGGTCACTCAAAAAACAAATTTAAGCCAATTTACGATATGGCTCATGCAGAAATATTTATAAGTGGTATCGTTTACATGGAATAAGGCTATTCTTCCTTATTTAAAGGCAACCATTTGCAGAGTATTTGCTATGTGTCAGATGCCTCAAACAGTTTCAGAAGTATTCCACTTGCTGAATCTGGGAAAGTTTGGAGTACCAAAATAAATACAGTAATATCTTATAATCTAATTAATAAAATAAAAATCCATGCATTCATACTCATGAAAAATTGAATCTTAGATGAGTATGGGATATTTATAGTTTTAAAGTATCTCTTCACAAAATAAGTATTCATTAAAAAGGGAAATGTAATTTTTACAGACAAGACTGCCAGACATCAATTTAATCAGTTGATCTGAGTTATAATCAGTAATGAGATAAATCAAAATGCATTCCATTGGTTAGAATACTATGAGAACATAGCATCTCTCTTGTGGTACTCCTGCCAAATATGAGTAACATGAATCTAATCATGAAGAAGCAAATTGAAAGATATTCTACTAAAAACAAACAAAATCTGTCTTGATGTCTTCATGAGTGCCAGGATCATGAAAGTCAAGGTAAGACTGAGGAACTATTCTAAACTGAATGAAACAAAACACACATATTAAATGCGACACTTGATTCCAAACCAGATCTTATAAAGGACATCATGGGGATAGTTGGCAACACTTAAATGGAGTCTGAGGATTTGATGGTAATAAAATACCAATTTTGATCTGCTAACTTGGTAGCTTACCTTGTTAATATAGAATCTACCTTTGAACTTGTATTTGAAGATATGGAACATCAGGTCAGCATCTTATCCTCCAGTGGCTTGGAAAACACCCACGCACCCATGCACTCAGGCACACACATGCACACACATGCACACACAGAGACACACACACATACCCTTGTACAGTATTTGCAACTTTTCGTTAAGTTTGAAATTGTTTCGAAATAGTTTCAGTGCTGTACTTTATTAGGAAAGCTCAATGGTGTCGCACTATGAATCTACATATTTCCCTCCCAGGAAAAGAGAGTAATAACCAGGCTCTGGGTTCTACATGTGGCTTAACAATATGAGAATTTGCTAGGTATCAGGAATCCTACCTTGAAATTCCAATCCCTGATCTTACCTTTGCCTTGTGAGTTTTAGGGCTATTGAGAGTACAGTGACTTCGTGCAGAGGAAGTGGCTTTTATTTCCTTCTCAAAATTTGTTAGAAGAAAGAAGAAATCTTTGAAGAGAAAGATACATAAATAAAACCACAAAGTTCTGCAGCAATTCTCTGGCAAATCTCAACATTAAACTGCAGTTATTTTCTTTTTCTTTTTAGGAACAGAAATATATATAGCTTCCACAAATATTTCACAATTGCAGGGGTTTTTTTCAAAAGTACATCAAGTTTTTTTTTTTTGCGAATGCTACCTTTTCTCGGAGATAAGAAAGAAAGACATACTATTCATGGAATTAGACCTTAAAGAGACCTCTGGAGCTCATCTAACCCAAATACCTCCTGGTGGATTATAACCCCTTCCCTTTTGTTCTGCCCTGGTGGCCACAGAGAACAGATGGAAGTCAGCCTCTGATCCTGTGAGCTTCAGGGTCTGCAGATAGACAGCCTGCCCTGAGTGGTTTGCAGCTACACTGTGTCTGATACCGCAGATCTCGGGCCGATGTCTGTAATGATGTTTTGTGGACCAGAAGCTCTTCGGGACAATACCCACCTCCATACTGGTAGTGTTAACCCTCCTGAATGGTGTCACTTATGCACCAGGCTGAATACAAAAGACTGAAAGTTACTTTTCTGACAATCTGAGGATGTCTTTGGGAAACACATGGTCATATTTCACCCCTTCCCAGAGCATAATCATCTTTCAAACCAGATTGCTTCTGGAAGTCACCTGTCCAACATTTCATCCCAGACCTCACTTATTCTGTAGAAAGAACATATATTCCATCTCACGCTCCTCCTTCCATACTTATCTTCCTATAAGATGTATTAGCCAGACATCAAGTGGATTAACTAAATTACCTCCTTTTTTTTTTTTTTTTTTTTTTTTTTTCTGTCATCTGATATGAGATGAGAGGACCCAGTGTGGAGAATGTTGGGAATAGGGAAGCCCATGACAAAAAATGCTAAAAATAGAGAAATGACTGGGGAAATCTATTCTAGGAAATACACACTCAAATGTTTTATACCTGAAATAAACCACAGGAAATCAATGCATTTTAATAAAACCACAGAGTGGGAAAATACTTTCTAGTCACTTGTTCTGGCTGAATCCTTTCACCATGGATATTTACAGAAGTTCTTGAGTTATAATCCACATTCTTTCATTTACAAAAGTTCTCTTTTTCTTCCGTAGAACCAAAGCAAGCAAGTTTGCATAGTATGGACTGGTCCCTGTAATTTATTATGTCCTTAAGCTCTGCCTGGATATGGATATATAGACTCTATATTTATTAAGCCTTTCAACCTCTCTATGAGTTAAGAACTATTATTTTCCCCCTATCTCAGATGAGAAAACTGATTCTTAGAGAGATTAAAGTGACTTATGCAGCGTCACAGAGTCTCTGAGTGTCAGAATCCGAATTTAAAGGCAGAACTGTCTGATTTGGACACATTATTTTCATACTCTCATATTTAAAAAATAGTTGCATGGCATGCACTGGTGGATGAGCAGTTAGGTCAATTGCCTCAGAAAGCACATGGACCACATGCCCCTGGATTCGAGTCCTGGGCCCAGAGGGAAACGACCAGTGTGAGCAACTAAATGAAAATGAAATAAAATTCCTTTCTATCCTAGCCTGCCTTCATTCCTACCTGCACCTTTCCTTTAAAAAGAGAAGATACTATTTGATGCATACAAAAGAATATATATATAACACATTTATAAAGTCCTGTTATCTCATAGTAAAGTGTTTCAAATGTTATGACAAAACAGCAATTCAAAACTACCTCTCATAGTTCTGAGGATGGGCTGAGCTCAGCAGGGCAGTGCTTATTTGGTGTCTTTCACGTAGCTTCAGTCAAATGGTGGCTGAGTCTGGGTCATCTTCAGGCTCAACTGTGCTGATCACCCATAATGACTTCTTTGTTCATGTATCTGGTGCCTCCGCTAAGTGAGCCAGTCAGACATCTCCCTGTATCCATGCAACTTCTCTATGTGACTAACTGGGCTTCTTCATGATATGATGATCTTAGGCTATTGGACTTCCTAATTCTCCAGAGTGTATGTTCTAAGATACCAAGGAGACAGATACACAACTTCTTATGACTTAAGATTAGAAGTCACATAAAATCACTTCTTCTGCATCCGCTTTATACACCTCCAGGTTCAAAGTGGAAGGGGATGTCAAGATCATGAATATTAGGAAGCAGGTTTCTTTGGAATCATTATCTTTGTAGACTTGTTATCATATAAAAGTTATGGTGTAAAATCAAATCACCAATCCACCATTCAATAAATCAATAAAATATTGCCAAACCATCAAAGCTATTTATGTTTTTTTTCCCTGACCTATCCCTTGCCTTCTAGAGGTAGAGATACTACCCCGAATTGTGTTTCTATTCTCTTGCTCTGTTGAAAATAATGTGTGTGTACGAATGGTTTAACTGTGCTTGTTTTACAACTGTTTGAATGGCATCAGATAGTATGTAGTCTTTCATTATTCGCTTTCTTATTTTCAAAGCTTGATTTGTAAAATTCATCTATATTCAGTTACATATAGACTAAACATAATAATTGTTATTACTGCAGATTATTCTGTTGTGGGAATATGCCAATATCAATTCATTCTACCTTCGGTAAATATTTTGAAGTATTACTGTTAAGCACATCAGAGTTATAAATGTTCTTGGGTTTTTATCCTGAGTGTGTTTATGTGTGTGTACACAAGTTTTTCTCAGACACATACCCAAGAGATACTGAATCTCTCTCTCTCTCCCTCTCTCTCTCTCTCTCTCTCTCTCTCTCTCTCTCTCTCTCTCTCTCTCTCTCTCTTTCTGCCCTCCCCACCCCCCTCATAGTTCTTTCTCTGTACTCCAGATCTCTATATCTCTCTAAAACAGAAGCTGGTGTTATTTCCTTACCTTAGGGCCTTAACTGGCTCCCCACTGATAATACCAGTGTTTTCAAATTTTTGTTTACATTGTAAGCACCTGAGGAGCTTATCAAATCATTACTGCCTTGGTCCTACCATTTGAGATTCTGATGTCATCACTAAGGACAGACATGTGCTTTAACAAGCTCCCCAAGGAATTCAATTGGATATCAAAATTTAAAAATCAATGGATACACAATAAAGTTCCAACTGCTTATTGCAACGTAAAAGTCACTCCACATTTTGGTTTCTGTGTGTGTGTATGTGTGTGCATGTGTGTGTGTTTGTTTGTGTGTGTTTTGTTTCGGTTTTTACCTTTGCTTCTCCCATAGTTGTTAAGCAACTTGAAACCAGGAGGATTAAGGTCTTGAGTTCCTGCAATCCCTCTTGCCTCCATTCCCATTACAATTAATTCTTGCTATTGTATCCATTGTTGTACCTTTAAAGTGATCAGTTTTTACTGTCAATCTCTCTTTACTAAGGGGAAAGAACTAGGAAATCAAGGAATCTTTCCTATTACCAATGAATTTCCAATGTCTTGCAGAATACCTAGGTGATTAAGGAATGGTTGCCAAATCCATTCATTTTCTCAAAGTCACAAAACCAATTAATGGCACATCTGGAACAAGAATCTAGAATCTTTCTTTATGGTCCAGTGATCTTTCCACACCATGTAATCAGTCTTAATGAGTAAATATCACATTGTCATCATATCCTAGCATTCAGATTAAAAAGAGAAGAGAGAACTTCATTCCCCATTCTTAGGAAAGGAGCACAAATTCACTCTTGAAGAATTATAGTAAAAAGAGTATGGGAATATATATAAATCCTCAGCTGTCAGTTTCTTCCCCAAAGGACTAAATTACAGTTCTCCAAGGCATAGGAAAATCTGGTTCTTTTCACTTTGGTAAAGATCTCAACCGTGAAAATCTACCAGTATTTTTAAATGTTGCCTTTGGAAAGGTCATATTTATTTATTGTATCACTCATCTTATTCCTACATGTTCTAACTTGGTTTACCTTTATTTACTTTATCAATGTTTTCTCTATATAGTTGTTTTCACTATTTTAATAAAAACCCAGACAAACCATATGGAATTTGTACAAAACTACCCATATTTAATAATGCTTTTCCTAAGCGTTGTTCTTTTAGCAGAATGTGAATGGAGTTGTTTTTGTGTTATGGATTTGGCTTCTAGCTTTAGAATATTCTTCAAATACTTTCTCATTCAGACTTCTTGGATCTTCTATAATTAGGGCTTTCACGCTTCTGGATTTCTGTTCTTTATAGAAAAGCCATGCTGTATGTAACTTCAAAGAAAATATGAACAATAAAAAGATTTATCTGGAAAATCAATTAAGGTGATTACTGGTTAAAGGAGGTTAATTACACATTGAAATAAACCAAACTATTTCTCTTTAGTTGCAGGTCCTGCTTTACTAATGTGAAATCTTCCCCTAACAGTGTATTACAGCAAACAATTTGAAAAAAAAATAATTAATTAAAATATACATTTTCATGAAACAGATGACATTGACAGAGGAAGAAATAAGCAAAGCAGGAAGGCAAAGCCTAATTCACAGTCTAAGATGAGGCACTAAAAAAATTCAGTCCTTTCAAGTGGTATAGGTATTCTCTTCAGATACACAAAAATGCAGAAAGCAATTCAACCCTTTAGAGGTCTGTTTTTCATCAGCTTTGATCTGAAAATTGAGACAAGTGTTTGGAGTACTGTCACTGATAAGGAGGAAAGTGAAGGCTGGAAGCACACTCGAACAGAATGTGGTTACTCACACCCTGAGCGATCAAACACACACTGCATTTTTTTTTTTAAAGGCAAATTCCACAAGTTACACAGTTTCAGAAATCATTACAGAGTAAAAGAACACCACATACAGTACTTTCATAGGAGCAAAAGCTGTCATGACCACAGAATACCAAAGCATGAGCTGTGCACATGTTCTCAGTTTCATCTTCAGTTTTTCTTATTTGTTTCTAGACACTGTTATCCCTGCCACCAACGTCTTTACAATGCCTGGCTGTCCCATCATGAAACAGAAGCAGAAAACCTTTATTACAGTGGTAATATTTTAGAATGATACCAACATAGCTGGGTATTAGGCTTACTTTTGTTTTATTTTTTATGTTTAGTCTGTTTCTGGGGGAATGCTATTTTCTTGATCGGAGGAATTATAGGTCAGCTGGTAACTGGAAGTTCACATTCATAGACCAGTTGCATGGTTGAGACACAATCCAGATACCTACATTATTATTGACACTTGGCCCTACAAGAGAAAGAGTCATCCCATAAGCCAATCCCTTGTTGCAATTTTAAAACATAGGTTCCAGTCAAGAGGTAGACTAATAAAGAAAAAAACTCCCCCAACTGGTCCAGGTTCAGTTCAGAAAACCTGACCATATTACTCAGTTACCCTCTCAGTTTTAGCGGGCAAGGTTTAACACTCCACAGCTGAAAAAAAGAATGCATTAGTAGAATGCATGGAATCTCCAGAATGTACATTTTTCAGTATCTATGCTCAATGTTCACGTGAGACAAAGAGGCATGGTTCATGAAATCAATTAAACCTTGCTCAGCACTCACTGTGTGGCAGATACTGCAAAGTGCTGAAGATACAACAAAGAAGAAGACATGATTCTACCAGAGCTCAAGCAGTCATAGTCTAATGGGGGAGACAGTTCTGCAAACACCTAATGACGAAGTGCGGCACATTCAGGGAGCTGTGGGAGCAGAGAAGGTGAACTCATTGAGCCTGGGACCATGTGACAGTGATGTATTTATCAGCTCACTTTTCTGGTAAAGAAGGCATAGAAAACCATTCCAGAAAGAGGAATCTATAAAAGTCAAGGGTGTTTGAGTGTTTGAAAGATGGAAAGGAAACAATTATCTTGGAAAGTTTGTTATTAAGTGACCTCATCCGAAAAGGAGAAACCTTGGAGAAAAGGACTAATTACCATCTCTAATTCTAACATAAAGAGGAAAATTATGAAATGGACATTAGAGTTGCTTTGAAAAGGAAAAGGAGGAAGAGATGACTCAAAAAGGCAACAGATAGCATAGTAGGGAGGGAGGGAGGGAGGGAAGTGAAGGTAAATTCAGTCTCAAACCTTGCCTGTTCTTTACTTGTGTGTATGTCCGTGTATCTATCTGGTGGATTCTTTTTCATTTTTGTTTACATCGCCCTAGCAACATGACCCCTTGAGTGATTGGGTTTCATGGTATTTCTGGACTTTGCCGTGTCCTAAGGACAATGTCTGAATTCTAAGAGAGAGGCGTAGGCAGAAGAACAAAAGAAAACGTGAGACAAAAAATGCCTCAATAGAATCTGGATCCTGAGGAGACCAACAGTGTTAGGGTGAATTCAGCCCTTGATAGCAGTAAATTGAGGAGAAAAGCAAAAGCTGTTATCTGGATGACCTGGAACACTCAGCCAGAGTTATTACTGATAATGGGAGTGTGACTTAGCAAATTTCCAATCCAGTCAGGAGCTCTCCAAAAAGATTAGGGGCAGACTAAAATTTGATTGAAGAAAAGATTTCTCAGGGAAGCCTTCCCTTAGTTACATGATAGATCAAGTTTCTTTGTTACATATCTCTCCAAGAACCATTCCTATCATACCATTGCACTTAGCTAAGTCGAGATGACTCAGTTTCATTTTTATGATTATTTCCTTCATGTCTTTCCTCTTTCTATTAGACTACATGTCCCATAAGATAAACTCAGTCTATTGATCATCAGCTAGCACAGAACCTAGCACATAGTAGGTGCTCAATAAATATTTAATGAATAAATGCAAAACTGTCATCTCTCTTGGAGACTGAGTCATAATTATATATGTGATCATAACAATAAAATAGCTGTTAGGTGTTTGACTTATGACTTATGGTGCAGATGACTTACAGTTAAGAGAAGAGTGGAGTTTGCTGAGCAAAGGTCTCAAGGAAAAGGCTGAAGTCCTCTGGTAATGTTACTGAATGCAAGTGGTCTTTACTCTGTCACTCAACCTCCATCACATTAATTTCTTTCTGTCCCTTGAATAGGACATGTTCCTGCTGGTATCCATGTCCCACACATGTTATTCCTTCTGCTCCAACAGACACTCTATCACAGTGTTTGTAAATTAAGTTTTATTGAAATGCAGCCATATCCATTTATTTACATATTGTCTACAGCTGCTTTTTTGCTACAATGGCAGAGTTGAGTAACTGTGACAGAGCACTTATAACCCATAAAACCTAAAATATTTACTATCTGGCCCTTTCCAGAAAATGTTTACCAATCCCTGTTACAGATCTATCTTACAGTTTTCAGGAAATACAGAGGATATAAGGTCAAATTAAATGGTGCAAAAATGATGCAATCTGCCAAATCCAGAGAGTGGCAAATTCTACCCCAGATTTTTTAACAAATCAATGGTATTAAAAAGAGAGGGATATTATCACATACAAGTGACTTAACAAACACAAATTCTTACACGCGGCCAAAGAGAATAAATGGGTGAAATTTTCCAAATATAAAGCAATATAAATTTATAAACAATATATACAATATTAACAAATATAAAAATATAAAACAAATATAAAATCAGTAGGGAATGAGTGGTAGATATTAAATGAAGTATTTTTTAAATGTCATGGCCCCCTCAAAAGTGTTGATGGGTTAGGGGCTGTGAAATCCCAGAACCCACTCTAAAATCTGCCTATTGTTGGCCTCCATATAGGTAGGTTTCGCATCAGCTGATTCAACCAGCTAACACAATTGATTGAATCCATGATCTCAGAACCCAGGGGATAGAAAAAAACCCACTTACATGTGGATCTGCGCAGTTCAAACCCATGTTGTTCAAGGATCACTTGCATTTTGAGATAGACAGAGAAAACTGTAAATGAGTATATGTGAAATGTGCATATATGTACATGCATATATTTCTGACCTCTTTTCTCTGCAATAACCTAGAAACGTAACATCTCAGCATGAGTCCACCTGGCACTCAAATATTGGTTTTATTATAAAACAATTCTCGAATAGAAGGAGCCAATGTCTCTTTGACTGATCTCAGGGCTGTGGCAGGAAATATTTTCGAGGAACCTGAAACATTTGTAGTGTCAGTAAGTAACGAAACAATCAAAATCTTAGAGTCACGTAAAAAGCACACAAGACCTCACTTGAGGGAGCTCTATGACCAAGGCTGGGAAAAGCCACAAAATCGGTAATGAAACTAATAGGTTAAATCTATATAATGAAATAAAATCCCATACATTCAAACTAATTGTATTAAACAGTATTTCTATTTAGGTCTTTCTTTTCCACTCTATTTTCATCTATAAAAATAAAGCTAGTAGTATTTATCTTGCATATTTTTTGAGGATTAATTGAGGAATTTTAAAAGAACATTCCAAAACACGAAGGAGATGCCTGTAAATGCTTCTTTATTTTCCTTGTTTACAGTCATTTCCCAGAAAATCAGAATATTGTAATTTTGAAATTAAATAACTGATT